>PVLD010000876.1:92404-111124 GCA_004027595.1 Dinomys branickii | reverse complement strand
ATTTCTTCCATAAAAATGAAAAGTGTTGTTTTGTTTTGTTTTGTTTTGTTTTGTTTAAACAGTTGACTAAGAATTCGGAGACGGAAGCAGTGGTTAAGGGTGAAATAAAATGATCTGTGGGTGGCAAGGAAGGAGAGAATACATTCTCCTGCTACAGCAGGAGATAGGTCAGCATATATAATGGTTTTGATGCTGCGTCCAGAGCAGGAAAGTGATGGGCTATGGGGATGTTTCCGGTGCGTGGCATCAGCTATGCACCAGGGATAGCAAGCAGTGCCTGGTTAGGTAGGGGGCTGGGGAGCCCTTGCACAGCCAGCGTGCGATCCAAGTGCGTATGTGAAGAACGGAGAAGAGCCATGATTTGTATACTCTTGACTTAGGTAACTTTCTGTTTTCACCCGTTTTTGAAGGTCCAACTGTCCTCAGTCAATCCCCCGTCTCTGTCACCACCAGGAGCTACAGGAGTTGAACAGAGTCTGTCTGGACTTTCTGTCAGCTCAACTCCACCAGTTGTCAGCAGTGTTCTCAGTGCAGGTATGGAGGAGTACTTACTGTGTTCTCACGCTGCTCTGTCTTACGTGGCGTTCTTGTGTAGCATCTGACCAAGTACTGTCTGTGTGCCTTGAAAGCTGTGAATATGCTCTGTGTTGACAGATGCGTCGTGCCTGTGATACCTAGTACTAAATCGCCATGCTCATCCACACTGGGTCAGCATTTAAACTTGTTCTCTGTATGACTTAGACCTGGCTTCTCTCAGACTATACATACAGTGTGGAGTTAGGCTTCTGCAGCTTTGCCGGTGTCCAGGGTACTGTTCCTTTCTTCTCAGCCTTACTCACAGGACATATTCTTAGTTCTCGCCTTTATTTGTTTTGTTCTTCCTGATATAATCTCTTTTTTGTTTGTTTTCATTCTTTTTCTTTTTCTTTTCTTTTTTTTTTTTTTTGTACTTTTTTTGAGACTGGGTCTCACTGTGCAGATCAGGGTGGCCTTGAACTCACTCTGTAGGCCAGGCTGGCCTCTAACTTGCAGCAGTCCTCCTGCCTCAGCCTCCTGAGTGCTACAATTAAAGACATGCACCACCACACCTAGCTGTTTTCACTCCTTTTAACATAGCTTTGTGGAGGTAGAATTCCTATCATATAATTCACCCATTTAAAGTATGCAGGGGTTTAGTGTATTTGCAGAGTTGTACAATCACTACCTCAATCAACTTTAGAAGATTTCATTGTACTCAAAGAAACACTTTACCCAACTTCAGTCACTACTTACTTTTGTTCAATGTTCCAGGGCTGGGCAGCTATAAGCTCTCTGTCTGTGTATGGACTTGCCCAGTCTGGACACTTGTGAACATGTATAGTCTTTTGATCTGGTGTGCTTCACTTAGCAGGTTTTCAAGGCTCACTGATGTGGTAGCGTATATGAATACTTCATTTTTATTGCTAAGCAGTGTTCCATTATAGGACTGTATCATGTTATCTTTTTCTGTTCTTCAGTTGGGAGATACATAAGATGTGTTTCTACTTTTTGGTTTTTATGAGTAATACTATTGTGAATATTGGTGTATAAGTTTTTACACTGACACGGTTTCATTATATGCCTGGGAGTGGCATTATTAAGTCTTGGTACACAATTCTTAGTACGTTGGTGAATTGTATTTTTCTCTTTTTCTAATTTCCTGTTTCCTGGTTTTCATTCTTCATAATACCAAGAACATATCAATAAATGTTGAGTGAGCAAATGAAATACTGACACATTTTAGTTTAGTTGACTTCATATATAATGATATATATAGAGATAGATAAATAGATATATATAGATATAAGTATATATATATATATATATATATATTTTTTTTTTTTTTTTTTTTTTTTTTTTTTTTTTTTTTTTTTTTTTTTTGACAGTCTCACAGTGCAGTTCAGGCTGGCCTTGAACTCATAGAGAGCCTCCTGCCTCAGCCTCCCACATCTGGCAATTTGAGCTCTTGTAAATACTTGTGCTCAGAATTTGCTTATACCCTGTTTTGTTCTGGAATGGACTTCAAATAGCCCACCAAGAAGCAGTAGTAAAATGAGCAGTGCGGTATCTTAAAGTTGGTTCCCTGACTTTAATTCCAAGCTCTTTTCAGGGTCTTGGTATTTTTTCCTGAAATACATTTTTTCTAGATAAAATTTAAAATTTCAAGCATACACAGTAATGATGAAGTAGATAATGAAGCCCCATGACCCAGCCACACCAGACTTTAGAACAGGGACGTAACCACAGACGCTTCTTTTGCTGGTATCTTGCCCAACTTTATTGGAGTACACTGTATTTTGTATACCCTGAAATTAACTCACTGCAAGTGTACAACTCTGAGTTTTACTGACTTTTAGTAAATTTATACAGCTGTGTCATCCCTATAATCTAGTTTTAAAACACCTCCTAGATGGAATCAAATATTAATGTCATCCGTAATCAGACACTGTTGGAAGGGACTTTAGGGTTATTTCATTCAAACAGTGTGTGAGTCCTTTTTATGATATTAAAGTGTTTTTATTACATCCCATCAAGTAGCCTGCTACTTTATTCCTGAACAGACCTGGAAAAGGTGGGCTGGGTTCTTTCCAAGGAAGTAAGTAGGCCATCCTGAGGGGAATAATTCTTACCTGTTTTAGAGTGTTGCAGGTGCCTTGTGATAAATAGCTCTTTTGATGATAGGACAGAGCTGACATCTCTGGCTTCTGTGTGACATTTTTAATCTTCCTTCATTACACTGTAGTTACACTGGTATCCTCTTACCCACAATGCATTGAGGCCCCTGGTGTTTACACTGCCAAGAAATGACCTCTTGAATATTAAAGACCAAAATGTAAACAAAGGAGTAATTGCTCACAGGAGACTAAAAGAAATTGATATCTTCACTTTTGAATAAATCAGTTGTCTTGGTTCCTTTCCTTCGTTGCTGAGACAAAATACCCAACCCCCAAAATTAAGGAAGGAAAGGTTTATTTAGCTCACAGTTTGTGGAAGTTTCAGTCCATACTCCGCTAGCTCCAAGGCAGGGTGGCACATAGCAGAGAGCAACCATTCATGGCAGCAGAAGACAGCAAAAGCAACAAGGGCAAAAGGGAGGAATGACTGCAAACAGCCTCTTCCTCTCCCTTGCATATGTAAACCATCCACCCCAGGGCAGTGTAGCACTCACAACCATAAATCAAAACTCTAAAAGCCTGCCCCATGGCTGCGTGAGAATTTCAGGGGACATGCAGACACAAACTGTAACATCAGTCCTAAGGACTAAAATATTCTAACACTGTGATGTGAGAAACAGCTTTTTGTTGGGCATTTGTTTTTCCATCTTTACTTTTCATTCCAGTATGTTGCTTGCAAAGTAGCCTAAGTAATACCTGTGGTGATATGATGGTGTTTGTTTTTGAAACTTTGTAGATTTGAAAGTTTTTCATTATGAAATTTTTAGAAAATTAAGACGTATTTAGAAATAGCACTAATCATTTTTGGGGGCATTCCTGCAGTTTCTACAGAAACGTAAATAAAAGGTGGTTTTAGTATGCCCGATTCTTTAGGCACAATTTTTTTCCGCCACCATATTTAAGCAGATCTCTGAGAGATACATAGGGTACAGTAACGTTTGAGCACCCTTCCCTGAAATGCCTGGGAAGTGTTTATTTGGCCCTGTAAACCTAGAGTTGTTGGGGACCGTGTGTTCCTGCTTTTAAAATAACAGCATAATGAGATATCTCGGGGATGGAATCGGAATCTAAGTATAAAATGCATTTGTGTTTCATACACACGTGTACACATGGCCTGAGGGGGATTTTACACAGTAATGTTAGCACATCTGTGTTTGGACTTTTCTCCATCACATTAGGGCAGGTGTGGAGTTCTTCACTTCTTTTCAACCTTGTAAGCATCTCAGAGTTTGGGGCTTTCAGATGAAGGGTGCTTGTCTTGTATTACTGTTTGGAGGGATTTTGTTTGTTTGTTTGTTTGCTGTACCAGGAATCGAACCTTGCAGCTTACCAGGCAGGCGTTGTATTACATTTGTATTGACCTCATGAAACCCCCCAGTTGAGTAAGCAATAAACTTGGATAGATAGCTCTTTTATCAAGCGGTGTCCTGAGGGTCGCTGGAGTGTGGAGAGTAATGTACCCTCCTCTCGCTGCCATCTTACAGTTGGGGATGTGTTAGACTGCACAGGACTATTGTAGAGCCCAAGGCCAAAGGAAACAGGTGTCTAGGTCACTGTCTCCCTCAGGTATCTCTTGAAGGTATCCAGGTCATTGCCTCTTTCACAGCCCAGCACTCACTGCTTCACCAAGTGGAGGGTTCCCCAGCCACCCTGAGCTTACCTCCGTAGTTCAGGAGCCCAGGAGAGTGGCTAGAATCTTTGTGTCCCATTTCCAAATTTTTAAGATAGGTTCCTAATCCAGCCCTGCTTAAATTGGGTGCAAACTTCTTGTCAAGTGAATTTAACTTGGAGGAGTGAAGTTGCACGGTCTCATGACCCCCCCATTTTTTGGTTTTTGTTTTGGTTTGTTAGACAGGGCCTCCTTCAGGCTGCCCTAGTCCTGTCCTCTTCACCAGGCTGTGGTTAAGGTCTTTGCTGTGGGCAGAGAAGCTGGGTCACTCTGAAGACTGGTGCAGATTTGGAAATGCAGGCAGAAGTGGGAAGCAAAGCAGACTGGGCCATGGGGGCCAGGGCCAAAGAGTGTCCTGTTATAGTCTGTTCTTGGATACTGAACATGCTAGAAAATTTTTAAAAATGTTATGCTTTTATTTTAGGTGTACCAACAGTGCCATTGTTGCCGCCTCCAATAAACCAGTCCCTCGCTTCTGTGCCACCAGTGAACCCAGCTACTACATTACCGAGTAAGCAGCAGAGCACACAGATGTGTGTCAGGGTGTTTGCATCTGGAATCGCCTCATAAGACCCCTGAGTAGTGACTGTGTAGGGCGTATCATCAGTGAAGCAGAGATGGTAACTAGCAGCCATTAGCTGCTGTCTTCAGTTCCTGTCCCAGCTGCAGTGCAGCACAGCCCCAGCACTGCTCCACAGGCTGCCTGGCCAGGAAGCGGGAGTGTACAGAAGTCTGTTCTCCAGCCTTCTCAGCTGGAACTCTGTGATTGTTGTTCTCTGAATATCCTGGAAGAAAGGGTTCCTTATTTGGTTCTTCAGTAGCCGTCTCTTGTTTACTTTACCCGTTGCTGAGACACAATATGCCCAGAGTTAAGGGAGCAGAGGTTTATTTAGTTCACAGTTTGTGGAGGTTTTAGTCCATCATTGCTGGCTTCAGGACAGGGCGGCTTTGCAGAGGAGAACAGTGCATGACAGGCAGAAGAGAGTAAGTCAACCACGGAACCTTAACAGTATCTTTTGCCCCTCTCATACTCTTATCTAGGCGTTAGGGTGGTGCCAATCAAATTGGTGAACTAATCACATACCACACACTCTCGATTCAGACACCTCTGAAAAAGCCCTATGACCTCATGAGACTTTGGAAGGACACCTAGACACATGTAACAAGCAGTAACATTAAAGTTTTATATATTTCTCTTAATTGTTCCCAGTGAAAACTAAGTCCCTTTATATACTTGACAACAGTCAAGTACTATTTCATCAGTGAAGCATATTGTCACATTGAGGGCCTTTAATTGTGTGGCTAAAGATGTTGTCCCTCAGGGACATGGAACAGGGAGCCAAGCATGCACACGTGGGGAGAACGGCCAAGCGGGTGTAGTACAGTGTTATCTGTAGGGGACTGGGGTGTAGGGAATGTGGGGATTCCTGTCACTATCACAGCTGTTAAGTCTGAAGTTATTTCAGCTTCAGAATAAAAAGAAAGCTGGAGAAGCTGCAAGCCTCAACCATCAAAGAAAAATCCAGTTCAACTTTACTATAATTGGTGAAATAAATCAGCCGTTTCTCCCAGGCACTTAGGCCACCGTCATTCTTCTTACAAAGCTTTAAGAGTATTTGATACTGTTTTAATCTTTATCTATTTAGCCGTCTAGTCACTTAGGTATAGAAGCATGTTTCAGTTGAATGAGATTTTGTGGTAACGCTCTTAACGAACAAAACTGCCACACAGAAAGTAACGTTCCTCGGTGTTACACTCCGCAGTCGTGAGCTTGTTTTTCAGTGCACAGGACTTACTTTCTCCCCCAGGTGAAGTGATTGCTCTTTTCTTCTTTTCTGCCCTTGTCCCAGGTCTGATGCCTTTGCCTGCAGGACTGCCTGACCTCCCCAGCCTCCCCAACCTCAACCTCCCCACGCCGCACCTCATGCCCGGCCTTGGCTTACCGGAGCTCGGGAGCACAGGTATGGTGCCCTCTTCCTTCGGAAGAGCATGCTGCAACCAGGAAAGCTGGTCCTGTAGTTAGTGTTTATCAGGAAAGGGCAAGTCAGTGTAGCACATTTTAGCCATGTCAGGTAAATGTTAATCTTTTTTATTTAAAAAGCTTAAAAATAAAAAGAGGAGGAAAATATCTGCGTGATTATCCTTTGCCTCCTCCCTCCATGTTCTCCTCTCCCTACTCCCTCAAAACTCAAGCACCAGAAAGGCCAGTTGTGGGAACAGAGGGGCGGCAGGCGTTGCCACAGGGAACTGGCCCTGTGCTGCAGGGTACAGTTGGCCTCGGGGGTGTGGGTCCCTGCAGTTCTCTTGGTGTCCCAGGTAGCTGGCAGCAGGGCAGTAGTGGTGCCCATGTTGCTCCGCCTAAGCTTGGGCGCTAGGACTGGAAACTTGGGCTGTGAAGCGGTCATCCTCGCTCAGCCAGCTGGGCTTGTTACTTGAAATATTCTCATCAAGAACAAGCGTTTTCATAAATAAAACACTAAGAGCTTCTGTCTGCGCTGAGGGGAGACAGCAGATGGGCGCAATCTAAGCCCCTTAGGTTTTGTGCAAGGATGAAGAGGAAGCAGTGTCACCTCCCAAATCTGCTGTTAGAGCCCCTGGTTACTCTGAGGTGGCCCAAGAGTGACGCCATGGCGTGCTGGGTGTTGCTGTTGCACTCCTGCTGTTGTCACTTCATGCCTCGTGTAATGCCATCTGGAGGTGGCCATGGACTCGGTTTTCAGCGCTGGGGAAGTCATTTCTAGGAAACTCGGACCGCTGCCGCCTACCGCTAGCACTCTGTCGGCCCTGGCTTTTGCACTGTGTGCTTCGCTCTTCCTCTGCCCTTTGTCCGGATTCAGCAGACTGTAAGAGCAGTCAGGTTTTCTCTAGGCTGCGGCTGCCTGAACGTGCGTTTACAGCCGGCTTTCCTTGTTGACGTACTCTGCCCTTTCTGCGGCGTGAAATGATGAGATGAACCCCACGCGCATACAGTGTCCATGTAGTATATACATTGAGTATAGTGTACACAGAGCATGCATAGTCACGTGTCTGTAGTCATGGATCCCAGGCCCGCTCCCACACCCTCCTTCTGCAGCCCCCTGATCCTAGCCAGGGCAGCCAGAGGTCAGCTCGCAGCTTGTCTTGCCCACAGCCAGTGTGGCCGCATCGCCTGCCAGGTGAGCCTGCTGTCGTCTAGCCCGGAAGGCCTTGTCCTCCCTGAGCCTCCCCCTTAGTGCCAAGCCCAGTCGATACCCCGGAACCCTTGCCCTAGCCAGCTGCTATCACAAGGTATAAATACTTAACTGTCGTGGTCTCTGGCTGGCGATGAGCAGAGGTTATGATTTGTGTCCTGTCCTTAGCTTCAGGGTCCTTCATGAAACACAGATACTGGCTGTGTCACACAGTGACTGCTCCGTTAGTGCTGGGAGGATGTATGAGCTGTGCCGTTTCTGTCCTAGGTCTGCCACCTCTTCCTGCCTTGCCTCCTCGAAGTTTACCTGGCATCGCACCTCTCCCCATGCCGGCCGAGCTCCTGTCATCCTTCCCCTTGGTTCCAGAGGGCCCTTCTGCAGCCAGCTCGGGAGAGCTGCTGTCCTCGCGCCCGCCCGCCAGCAGCCCTCCTTCCCACCCCATCACGACTACTGCAGAGGCAGACGAGGCCGCTGCGCTCACTGTGGATGCGACGCCCCCTGCTGCCAAGGCCCCCAGCGCTGTGGAGGACAGAGCCGGGAACTCCACCCCAGCCAAGGAGAGGCCCGCATCTGCCGTCTTGGATGCAAACGCATCTGAGTCACCTTAACTTTGAAACGTTCTTCAGAACCAGAGTGGTGTATTTATCTAACCACGGAAGCTGTCTGGAAATGCAAACTATCATTAATTTCATACTAGTTTGTACTGTATCCTTAGGCATCGTGTAAATAATTCTAAGGGGAAAACTAAGCAAGAAGATGTAAGCTTGTATCCTGCCAAGTTGGGGCGGAGTCCAGCGCAGGGCAGGAATGATCAGAAAGTGCTTGTACTTTAAACAACCAAAAAGAATTTTAAGGGTGGCCCGCCACCAGGCACTCACTGCCACTCTGGAGTGTGCGTCCTTGGGAAAGGAAGTGCCAGGGTATCCGCTAGGTTCCTTGTCCCCTGCTGCTCCTTCTGTACGCAATGAAATATTTTATGCCTACTGCTCACACGCAACATTTCTTTACTCTGTAAATTGTTCGCAAAAGTGCAGACCACTTCACTAAACTGTAAAAGGAAAAGCTGCTTTACTTTTGGTCTCTGTGAATCACATCTCTATTAAGGTTGACACAAAAATTCCAGTTGAAGATGTTTGTTAAAGTTACACGGTGTGCACTATTAATTGAACATCTTTCTATTCAGCCTATACACAGATCCTTGTTTGCGCTTTCAGAATCACTCAGACAGCATTTTGTAACTGCTGCTGTTGCTTTAAATGTCCACCATCCCGATGGCATTTAAAGAAAAATAAAGGAGGTTTCCGCAGTTTTAAAGCCGAAGGTGGCACTTGCAGCTACTTACAGTACAGTCAGGCTGGGAAGGCAGAGGTACCGCAGTAAATAACAGCAATTTTAGTTTTCTTCTCATGTTACATTTAAATTACAGTCCAGTTGGCATTTGTACCCTTGTTCTTCCCCATTTACCCACATCCTTAAAGTAATTATGTTTGTTCTGAGATGGTAAGTTCCTGAAAATTGATCTATTGAAAGGTGTTAAATGCACAATATATCCCTTTTGAAATAAGATGCAAGTAGTTAGCGAGTTGTTGACCTGGCACTGGTAGACACCAGTGCCCTGTAGCAGGTGGAGGTCATCACTGAGCTGACAGCACATGTCCTTCACCTCCCACTGCTCGGCTGGAAGCTGGCAACAGCAGCAGCCGCACCTCTCTGGCAGCGGCCCAGCACTGGCTGGTTTTTAGGCGCCATCCATCCGTCCCTGGAGCCAAACCTGTGCTTGGAGGTGAGCGATCCAAAAAGACCCTGGCTCTCTGTAATCACACCTGTTTGCATAATGGATATCTTTAAGAGTATTTGCCTCAGTTAGCCATTGTCTTTTTACAAAGGAGTTTGTAGCAGTAGAGAAAATAGTCACAAGCATATATTTTTTTTCACAAGCGTATTTTAAATGTTAGCACATTTTTACTTTCCAGGACAGGGAACATTGAGAAAGTTAATACTTTCCAGAAGATATTCACAGAAAACAACTGTTAGGGGTCCCTTAGCAGAAAGCAAGTGATTTTCAAGCTTTACAAGATGGCTTAACAGCGGTTGCTCCCATGCAGTGGTTCTGAACTCTCCGAGGTCACAGTTTTCTTTTGAGCAAGTTGGTGCCCTGCACCACCTTGTGACGAGAGACAGCGGGGACAGTGTGTGGGGCAGGCAGGGACTCTGCACCCAGCGAAGGGGCTGAACAGACCTGGCCTAGATCTGCTCCCGGGATCTTCCTGCCATGGAAAGCATTTGAGTGCTCTCCGATTTCCCCAGGGCATCTTTTGGTCTTTTTCTTTTTTGGTGGTGGGAATGGAACCCAGACCTTGTAATGCTGGGCACACACTTCGTGGACAGGCTGCACCCCCCGCCTGCTTAGTTTCCGACTTCATATAAAAAAACCTTCTTCCCCAGTATTGGGGATGCTAGGCAAGCACCTACCACTAAACCAGCCCTGGTTTCAGGCCTTAGACGGTAGAACTTGTGCTGGATTCCAGAAACATACAGAGCAGTGACCCTGACTGCTGCCCATCCCTGTGAAGGACAGGTGAGGAGCGGTGCCTGAGCTCCCCAGGATAAGAACTGCGGTCAGATGCTGCTCCACAGAGCCACGGAGGGGAGGGCCCTGCTTAGAGGGATTGTGGGAACCTGGGCCAGCCATGCAGAGGGCATTAAATTGGATTAAGTTCAGGTGGATTCAATTCTCAAATCCCAACAGTGGTCTGAACAAGAAAGCCTGCTCCTCTCGTGTTCAGCTAGGACGGTCCTCTGAGGGTGATGTGGTCCAACGGTGTCAGAGACCCTGGCTCGGCTTCATCTTGTGGTTCTGCTGGCAGAGTTGGTGTGCATTCAGATGGCCGCTGGATTCCCAGGCCTTTTGTCTTCCAGCCAGCAGACAAGGGTGCCCACCTTTAGGGTTCTTGGGAGATTGCAGCCCCGTGACCATGTCTACCTGAAAGGTTGGGAAACGTGGCCTCAGGCTTCTGGGCCATCCTTGGTGTCAGCTCTGCAGAGGAGACGGGGGACAGGCCAGGAGGGACACGACTGGAGCAAGCAGAGGAGGCACTAAAGGCGAAGGGCACTGGGGAGGGCTGGTGGCCACGGGTCATGTGCCGTGGCATTGTTGAGACAGAGGTTAGAAGTCAGGCGCTTGGGTGTCAGGCTGGACCCTGTGGCCTGGCACTTGCTTCCCAGGGGAGCCCTGAAGGGTGACTCCAGGGGAAGTGAGCAGTGGGCTTCAGGAGAGACTGGAAGCAGCCCTGCTGTCCCCCAAGGCCACCAGGGTAACTTATGCTCTGAATCTGTGATGATAACTTCTTTTCCTTGTTAGTTTTTTTCTGTTCTCTAATCCATCACTGAACTGCTTACCGAACTGCTTACCTAGAACAGCTGCATTTAGCTCATTTCCTGAGAACGCTGAAGACCTAGAAGGGCTCCCTGCATCACTCCTTCATGAGGCACCAATGGAAGTCTTACTGGTCACAACTGCAGCAGAGCTGGGAAGCTCAGAACGTGTGGTTCCACCTCGAAGGAACTTAGGAGTGAGGTGAAAATACGGCGGCTTCGAAGGCCTTTCTGCACGTGAGGTGCCTCAGGACGAGCGGGGCTTCGGCTGGCGTGGGGACAGTGGCTGCCGTGAAGGCTTCACCAGGCCTGCACTCCGCAGGTGGAGAAGGCTAAAAATTCAAAGGTGCAACCTGTTGTAACCTCAATCTGTTGGCTATGGAGATAGATTTATTTTATTAGATACATTTATTTTGTTAGAAAATAAAATGCATCTTACTACAATGATTCGTCAAAAACTTTTAGAGAGGGTCCCTCTTTTTTATAAGTTTTGTTTTGAGACGGTCCGGCTATGTAGCCTAGGCTGGATTCAAACTCAGGACCCCCGTATCAGTCTTTCAGGTGCTGCGTGTTATGATTTATATCTAGAAGTCTCCTGAGAGCCTGATGCACTTACAGGTAGTGAATCACTACCCATCAGTGGATTGGTGCCTGGTGAGTTTACTATAGCTAAACATGATTTGCGAGGTGGGTCACTGGGGCACAGCCTGGGCTTATTTCCTCCTTCCTTTACCTCCCTCTGCCCCACCATGCCCTGAGCAAGTCTCCAGTAGCCCCTTTGCCATGCCACCCTGCCGTGGAGCCAGCCCACTACAGACTGAAACTACAAACTGTGAGCCAAACTAGACCATTCCTCCTTAGAGCTGTGGGGACCGGGTATTGTGCCGAGGACTAGAAAGTAACCAAGATCCTGGGATTGCAGGCATTAGGGAAGGTCAGGTCTCCCCTTAATCCCTGAAGGCTTTCTCCTTTAGTTAGATCTCAGGCCTGTCAGTTACAGTACAGTTCCTGGCTCTTAGAGTGTTTAAAAACATTCCCAAGGAAGGAGGGGAGAGACTGCACTGAACCCTGACATTCCAACCCCTATGTGGTAACTGAGTCAGCTCTGTAACAGGCATGCTGTGTGGAAGTGGGTGAAGCTGCAGGCAAGGTCGTTGTCTAACAAGTCACCACCGAGGAGGGTCCTTCTAGTGCTGTTTTGTTTTTTTTTTTTCCTTCTTTTTAAACAGGATCTTACTGTGTAGCCCCAACTGGCCTCAAATTCATGGGAATCCTGCTCAGCTTCCTGGGACTATAGTCGTGCACCACCACACCCAGCTTATCACTCACATTTCTTGTGTTAGATTTAGGAAGAACAATTTCCAGCACGACTAATCAGTGCTTTTTAAAAGTCCTGTTGAAGAATGGGAAATGAACACCATAGCTAACTATTCAAACTTGAGAGCAATAGGTCAGTGGTCAGGGCGGAGGGCACTCACTGGGTTTTGGATGCTGGCATCTATTAGATGTGGTTTGTAAGGTTTTTCTTGTCTTGAACAAAGAATTGGAGAAAAAAAGTGCAAATAGTGGAGAGGTTTTACATTTATTAAACATAGGAAGAGAAACGTTCTGTTTGGGCCAAGTAAGAGTAGGAAAAGAAGCACACCCTACACCATGGGAGAGGGCTGCTGTGGAAGAGCGCAGCAGCAGAGGGCTCAGTGCAGGCTCCCTGTGGATTCCCTCCTCAGGCTGGCTTCAGGTCTAGGCCAGCCTATGCCGAACCTGCTTGGATTCTCGCAAAGTCCGCTCACAGGGCTTTGGGGACTGTTCTGTGCTTGTGCCCTGGGATTCTGTAGTTAACAGACAGGCCTGCTTCCCAGCCAGTCTGCCACACCCTAATCTCCTGCCCACCACCACCTCCAGGCTAGGAGGGAGAGGGAAGCTGCTCACAAGGATGCCACCGAAGATCAGGAATGGTTACCGCCTTTAGGTGCAGCTGAGGGGTGAGAGGTGAAGAAACCACTGCCTCCCCAGGGAGTGACATGAACACCGCGGCCACTCCAGTTCAAAGCAAGCGGAGGAAACCCCACCTGCCCCTGGCTCCGGAGAGCCGGGATGACACCAAGTCTCCTGGCAGTAGACAGATACAAGTCCTGGCTCCACAGAGGCCCCTGTGGCTCAGGGTGATAATTGTGGTGACATTCATCGTGTTCCCTGCCCACAGAGGAACGGGAGTGGGGACACAGAGCCACACCAGCTCTGGGCAATCAATGCCCTTTTGGGGCAGTTTGCCAGCTACTGAGGTGGTAAACGGAGCGCCCCCCCCACCAGGCACAATTCCCTTGAACTGCCCTATATATATTAAAATATGAATTGCAAGCATTAAAAAATCAGAAGTTTGCACATAAATCCAGATTTCTGGTTTCTCTTGAAATGTCACAGATCTGGCACAAGATCAGTCCCATGTGGAAATGAACGCCCTTTGAGCCTGTGCCCTGCATCCAGTCAGTCCTTTAGCCATTTGACTCTGCTTCCAACTTCCGGACCCTCACAGCCGTCTGAGTCCCTCCACATTAAACTGGTCCTCCTGAGTGGCCCTGTGTTACCCTGGTACTTGCAATTGAGGCAGGGAAAGGGGAGGGAGCTGGGAGATGGGTGCGTCCTTACAGTTCATGATCCAAAGTCCATGGGGGTCCAGGGTATCAGAAAATAAGGGCCTTTGTGGACTTCATTCTTTGGAATCAAATGGGCTTTCACAGAAGTGAAGCAGTTGCTTCCATTATAAATCTAAGGGGGAAAATTGCCCGTAGACAATGACTGGTGCAGTGATGGAAATTTTGTTTTGCCAGCCTCTTCTCCTGAGGCCACGTTCTTGTGTCCCCACACCCATTAATTACTTACCTTCATAATTGGATGTCTTGGATTTTGTTGCCAATTCTCTTATTCAGGAATCAGAACTGATAGGAAGAGTTCACGGATCTTTGAATGGCCTCTTAGCCTCCACTCCCATAGCCCTGGTCCCTGGGAAGAGGAACCAGCTCTTTACCCAGGCCTGCCCCTGTGTGAGATGGACACTCAGAGGAGAGATTGAGCTTCAAGGCAGACATATTCAAGGACTTGAGTTTGGGTATCTGGGGTGGGACATACGGATTTCTCATTTCTTACATACTCCTGTATTGTCAGAATTACTGTTATTGTCACATCATGGTGATATGATAATGATGATCCACAGTGCTTGGACCTGAACCAGGGTCTTTCCCATGCTAGGCACCTACTCCTAGTCTACTCCCCCAAAAGATTCTGTTGGTCTTTTTGAGACAGGATCTCCCTATGCAGTTCAGGCCGGCCTTGAGCTCACTGTGTAGCCCAGGCTGGTCTCGAGGTTGCAGCTGTCCTCCTGCCTCAGCCTCCCGAGTGCTGGGATTACAGGCGTGCGCCACCACGCCCAGCTACCAAAAATTTTATTTTATTTATTGTATTTTTGGTTCTTGGAGTTGAACTCAGGACCTTGTGCTTGCCAGGCATGCACTGTGTCTCTAAGCTATATCCCCAGTCCCTCTACACAAAAAGTTTCAACACACATTTGAATTATTTTTTCATTAGCACAAACAAGAGGGTTATTTCCAGGGGGGGGATGAGAGTTAGAAAGCCAGAGAAAACCTATGTGGCCTTAATTTCCTGAAGAGGGAACTGGTATCTCTTCCAGGACCACAGCAGAGGCCTGTGTTTCTGCTGGCCACTCATGGGAACTCTCTACTGAGAAGCCCCTCACCTGCCCTAACCTGGAAGCCCCAGCAATGTGTCGCTTGGCTGACCTGCACTCAGCTGTTTTGCAGTGCTGTTTATGGATGCTTGCAGTGCTATGCGGTGCAAACAGCTGTGCTGAGGGGCTGGCCAGAGACCAGTTGGCTGGAGGCCACACCGTGTCCAGGCATTGCTGTGGCCCTTTGGTCTCTGGAAATAATGGTAGCTGTTGGGAATATGAAGTCTACACAATTCTAACATTGGTTCAGTTTAGATCAGAATCTAAAGTCTGTGTGCTTCTTGGCAGTGAGGGGCAGAAATGTTACAAACAACTGCCTTGTTTAAGAGGTGAAAAATAAATAAGAAAGCCAGGCGTGGTGTTGCACTTCTGTAATCCCTCCACTCTGGGAGCCTGAGGCAGGAGGATCACAACCCCAGCCTAGGCAATTTAGCAACTTCATGAAACCCTGTCTCAAAATAAAATAAATAAAAAGGCTGAGGATGTAGCTCTACACAAAGGCTCTGGGTGTAATCCCCAGTCAAAACAAAAACTAACAACACAAAAAACAAGAAGAAACAACCTCCTGGTGGAATGAGCCCTCCCTTCTCCGGCTAGTTTTAATAAATAGGGTGCTTACCTGCCTTTGTGTCTGCCAAGGTTTTTCAAGGGCTTCTAATTTCCAGAGACAAAATTCGTTTCTCTAAATTCATGTGTCTACTAGGCAAGTAGTTTAAGAAGGGCGTGTGGGTGGAGATCTGGACTTGACTGACGTTACCCTGAGTATCATGTACGGAGTAAAATACATTTTTGTAGCTTAATATCTCTATATGTATTTTAATATATATTGAAAAACAGTTGCTTTGGCTAAAGCTAAAGTACTTTTCAAATGAACCTCAGTGAGGCAGAGTGGCCAATCTGAAAAGAAGTGTTGGGCTGACTGGGGTCCAGGCCGGCGTGGACGAGTTCCCAGGGAGCACGCGCGACGCCTCGAGCCGGGCGGGGGGGCTGCAGCCCCGCCGCATCGCCCTGGCATCGGGTGTCACGGTGGCCTCCAGCCTCCACTCTGCTCGCGCGGGTTTCCCGGAACAACCTTCACGATGTCCGCCAGGTGGCGCGGCGAGCGTGGGAAAGCCGCGCCCCGCGGAGGCCGCGGGGTCTCCGGGGCGGCCTGGCAGGGACGGGGTGAGGGGCAGGGCTCGGGAGCCTCGGGTGTGTTTCTTTCTTTGGCGATGGTCCCCGGTTTCCTTCCAGCACAGACGCTGAGCTGGGCGAGGGATGCACAGCAGCTGGGGACATTCGCCAAAAGGAACCCTTTTCAGTAAAACTTAACTCATCCACCTGGGTTAAAATAAAGCCCCCCACGTCACTCCCTCACCCATCCTCACCTCCTGGCTGCAAAACCCGAAAGTCACCGAGGGTGTGCGAAGGGTTCAGGGATCCTGCTGGGGCTTGTTGCTTCCTCAATCCCGGCTGCTCTATCTGCACCCCTGGGGGACAGAAAGGAACTCGGGCCTGGGCCTGGCCAAGGAGCTGCTGGCTTTGGACGGGAGTCCCTGAGTCTCGATGGATCCACACGCACGTGCTTATGCACGAACGTTCCCTGCCTGGAGCGTGGGAGTGAGGCACAGGGAAGGGCCGAGGCAGAGTTCCTCCAGCCAAGATCAGGGATAGCTTTTCCGGGACCGGGGATCGAACTCAGGGCCCTAGTGCTCAGCGGCAAGCACTTAGCCCACTGAGCTGTACCTCCAGCCCAGGGATAGCTTTTCAAAGGACATCAAAATTGGGGCTTTGAAGGATAAATAGAGGTCCTCTCGCCTAAAAACGAAGTGCATTCCAAGAAGGGGAAGAGCATCTGCGAAGAGCGCAGGTGCATAGCACAGCGCCGTGTGTGACAGGCTGCAGGGTGAAGGTGAAAAAGGCATGGTGCAGTAGCGGATGCGTTGGGGCCTGGTCGTGCGAGGCCTGGAATGTCCAGTCCTGCGGGGGCAGTCAGGGGGCGGAGGCAGGAGAGTACTCTGCGAGCTTGGCCTTTGCAGACATCACTGGTCTTTAGCAAACACTGTGCGTGAAACCTGGATTCCAAAACCCGCAGCCTTGCGAATGGTGGCCGTGCCTGCCTGGGCTCGCTCCATCCCGCCGGCTAGAGCGAATCAGGCACAGAAAGGGACCTGTGTGGCAGGGGCTGCCCTGTGTCTCCCCGCAGCGGGAGCCACATCAGGTCTGGGTCCCTCCAGCACCGATTGCCGTTGGCTGCGGTCAGTGCCAGAGGACAGAGGACCAGAGTGGCTAGGCCTGTGGCTGGGTGGGCGCTCAGTGGGTTCCTTGCTGCGACCCTGGCCACGGAACCTGGACGGGGCGGGGGGTCATCCAGAAAAGGCGGGTGTGGAAAGAGCTGGGGTCGTGATTTTTGGCCACGCAGGTGACCAAGAGTGACTGGAAGGCAAGGGCTGCTCCTCCTCTAACACTTCCGTGCAAGGCTGGGATTTTCATTTATCGTCCAACTGGGGCAGGAAAAATAAGTTGTTTCAAAGTAGAATTTGGTTCTTAAAATCCTCCAGTAGAACCGGTCTTGTCAACCTCATACACGTCACAAAGCCTTACTAACAGGGCCCCGGAAGCACACGCAGTGTTTCCTCCTTTGCACTGTGAGCAGGAACTGTCCTGCCGTTCCTTTTGTCACTTCAAAAGCTTCTGAACAGTATGTCGGGGGTTTTAAGGCCTCTCAAACACAAAATTTTTCAGAAATGATCAAGTTGACATCTGAAAACTTCTGAGGACTTAGTACTTTTTTTTTTTTTTGGCGGTACTGGGGATCGAACTCAGGACCCTGCGCTTCCGAGGCAAGCGCTTATTCCACTGAGCTATATCCCCAGCCCCGGACTTAGTACTTTTAAAAGAATGATGCTGGCCAAAAACTACCGGTGTTTGGTGTTTGGCCAGGTGTGGTGGCTCAGGCCATAATCTCAGCACTTGGATCACTGAGTTCGAAGCCAGCCTGGGCTACATAAGCAGCGTTTAAGCACAGCCTGAACTGCACAGCAAGACCCTGTCTCAACAAAACAAAAACAAACCCACCCAAACCACACACACACACACACACACACACACACACACACACACACACACACACAAAGAACCAGTGGTATTTGATCTAGTTGACGAATAATTTGGGATTGAGGATTGGCCAGGCCCTACCAGGGTTAAATCTGCATGAGCAAACAACTTAATCTCTCAATGCCCTGGCCCCCACTTCCACGTACAAAATGAGCAACTGCAGGTGGTTGTGGGAGGTCCTAGAAAGCGCAGATGGCTGGTGTGTGGGGAATGGCCAGCAAGCTGTCTTTATTAATTTTGCCAGTTCACCCTGGGGTGGAGCTGGGTCACCATTTGGTTTGGTCCTCCCCTTACGCTCCAGACCCTGGGGTTCCCATCCACGGTCTGGGGCTTTGTTCCTGCCTTGCTGGGTGGAACTGGAGAACACTGGTGACATGAACCACTCACACAGACGGCAGCACTCCTGTTCCTTCACTCATGTGAGCTGGGAGCTCATCCGGGTAGAACAGTGATTCCCAGAGACTAGAGAGGGCGGGGTGGCACAGGACGGTGGGAAGTGGGTCCCAGCACACAGGTAGGAGGTAAGTTCTTGTGTTCAGCGCAGCAGGGTATAGATATGGTTCACAATAATCTATTACTATACATTCTATGGAGGTCCAAAAGTGCTCCGAGGTGCAGATATAAATGACACGGAAAGGGAAATGCTAGTTGCCCTGGTTGACCCCCAGACACTGTGTATGCTGCACCTACAACCACTGCAAGTTTCTATCATCGAAGACTCCAGGGCGTCCTGCAGGGGAGGGGTTTTTGAGCTGAGCCCTAGGCTCCTGCTCTGCACAGCTCCCAACATGTGGCAAAAGTCAGAAGCCACAACCAGTTATATATTTGGGGTTGAGACCCCTTGTAAAGATTCAAGTTCCATGTAGAACTGGATTGTTTCTTCATGCAAATCAACAAGACCGAGAGAGAGAGAGAGAGAGAGAGAGAGAGAGAGAGAGAGAGAGAGAGAGAGAGAGAGAGAGAGAGAGAGAGAGA
>PVLD010000876.1:0-92304 GCA_004027595.1 Dinomys branickii | reverse complement strand
GCTGGGGGGGCGGAGGGGAACCCTAAAATGCAAGCAGCCTGGAAGTCTGTCTCCGCAGGCGACAGCTGTCTGGAGAGTAGCCAGGAGGGGTAGATTCTGCCTGCATTGAGAAACAAGCTTTCCCTTTTAGGGGTGTGTGTGTGGAGTGGCTTGTTCACACAGATTACCCTATCTGATTTCCTACACCATTCCGCACTTCGATGAAAAGGAGGACATCACAGAGGTTCTCACGCTTCTTGGGGGGAAAACAACTAACAATATGGAATGTGGCCTGGGAAACTGAGAGAGGACTTGGGTGCTACTATTTATAGCTTTCTACCTAATTATCAAGCAGTATTTATTAAAGTTTATTAGCCTGTGTATAAGGCACGGCACTGTCCATCAGGAAAACCAACCAGACAACAGAATAACAATTTTTACCTATGTTTTATATAATCACGACTAAACTTTTAATTCTGTGGTAAAGGCAAATTACTGGCATTATCAATGTCTCCAGCAAGGGTTGACCCATCCAGCTCTGTGAACCAGTGAAGGAAACAGTTCTTGGGCCAGAGTGGCTGGCTTGTGAAACAAAGAAAATGTACCAACAGGTTTAGGATACAAGTTCAAAACAAGTCACTTCGTTGCCGCTTGGGTCAGTGCCAGGCCACTAAATGAATGCAAGAATGCTATTTCTTCTAATGAAGACAGAACTGAGAATTTTCCTAGGGTGATTCCTTATATTCTCCAGATTTCTGAATGTGGATTTTCCCAGCGATGTGGGGAATAATCATGTATACAATAATTTCCCTGTGCAATTTCCATCGTCATTAGTAGGAGCACCTTCTGCACATGCTACCAGAATGTGCTACTTTCTCTAAATCTTGCTTGCCAATAAGCCCATTTACTATTAAAGATTACTACCTCCTTTGTTTCATAATTTTAAACTATCAGCAAATATAAAATACTTTAAATCGCATCTCTTAGCATACTGCTGTTACTATAAAGGTTATTTCATTTCCCCCAAGAAACTACAAAGTACCTGTACTTTTGGTCAAATGCAAAATGTTTGCACATAAAAATATTGATACAAGAATCCTCCCCATATTGTTTAAATATGTTTAAAGTTTCTTGCATATACTACCTTGGTTATTATATGACTAAGTCTGTATCCTGAATAACATAGAATAACGCATGGCCTACTAATGCTCTGGTCATTCTCCCAAGCTCCATCACTTTTGAAGTTTTATAATAAAAACTATGTACACAAATAATATATGCCTTTGGGGAAAGATGTTTATAAACTTCAAAAAAAAAGCCGCTTATAAGTTAAAATTCATTGTCAAAATGAAACAGTGCATTTTGTTACATTAGTCCAGAAGCCACATTGTAAACTATTTGTAATGAGTTAGATTTTGACACCTCTAAAGCAAAGAGGGACAGGCCTGGGGGCAGGGACAAGCCAAGTGGAGGAGGGGACACAGCCTGGCAGGGCACAGTCAGGCCGGGCTCACACCCAGCAGTTCCGCCCACAGACGGGTTAAAGTGCAGAAATCTGTCCACTCCTTGATTAAGTGGCGGCTGTTGCCTGGAGTCTCCTGAGCAAGCTGCACCCACAACTACCACGTGCACCAAGGCTGGGACAGGGCCCGGACCTCCTGTCTGCGACCTTTGCTCCCCACAGCAGGACGCTCCTGAGCTCCACGTGAGCCTCCCCGGTCAGCACACCAGCAGCACCACGGGGCTCAGGGCGGCAGACACTGAGACAGCTTCTCAATGCGGGGAAAGCCTCAGAGGCAGAGACTTCCCCGAGTGAAGTAACACAGCTGGAGGCACAGCCATGCTCTCCCCACCTCGCATCCTTTTTTTGAATAGCTCCTTCAAAGGAAGTTAAGGGTTTGGTCATTAGCAGAAAAACTCAAATGATACAGTATGACATAAGAATCTGGAAACACCCAAAACCTAACACAAAGAATAAAGTAGCTGAGCTCACCCTTTGGATCCGGTAATTTTGGTGCCTGAGTTTGATGGGTTCCCTGGTCTACAAATAAGACCTGTGTCAACGGCATCTAACACACACACACCACACACTCAGCTTTTACAGAGGCAGCACACTGGCCGTGTTGGCCCAAGGTCTACAGTTATGGGAACGGTCTAAGGTCCTTTGGATAGAAATGGGTCACACCTGAGGGATGTAAAGCAGAACTGTGAAACCCAGTTAGAGCTACCTGACCCAGTCAGAATTATGCACGTCACACATAGGTCATCTTGTCAGTTTCAGAGAACTCAAAACACAGCTTTCAGGAAATTAGTGAAATTTTCTCCAAAGTTCCAGGACTTCCCTTTGAGGGAGGGACTGGCCGGTAGAGTCAGTTTCAGGAAGTTCTTACTAGAGGCTTACAAACAGCTAAGCCAGGTGGACTTAGCCCGGACACCTTGATCTAGTGCTCTGCTGTAGTGGTGGTCACGTTTATAGCTATTGTTTCCGGGCTCGTCACCACTGAAGACTGATGAAGACGTAACTGAGCAAACCTTGTCTACCACAAAGCAAGATGTTAAAATGGCGAGGACCTGGCTCCGAGGCTCCAAAAGCTGCGCTTCAATCCGAACCCCACTGCTGACACGTGCCTTTATCAAGTTGCGTCCCTTCTCCAGATG
The DNA here is from genome assembly GCA_004027595.1 of Dinomys branickii. NCBI lineage: Eukaryota > Metazoa > Chordata > Mammalia > Rodentia > Dinomyidae > Dinomys > Dinomys branickii. The sequence goes on along the minus strand of PVLD010000876.1, from coordinate 89,667 downwards.
CTTCCTTCCGCAGTAAACAAGGTCAGCGCCACCCACCCAACCTCTGACGCTGGTACTCACACGGGGAACTCGGAAGTTCGCTGGGACTGTCCCTGACTATGCGGCACCGTGACCAAGGTGCAGCCCTCCTGGCAGGGAGAGTTCACAGCATTTCAAACTGCTACACATTCTCCCCTCGCGTTTTCAGATGATGTGATCACCCCTTCTTTGACCCTTGAGTCAGACATTGTAAAATAAATTTTTCTTAAAAGAATTTAAATTATTGTAGGAAGCAAAGCAGAGGCTAATCTTTGAATTTTAAGAGTGTGAGAGTGGCTTCTGTCCCCTGGTGTTTACTGTGCGCCAGGTACGGTTCTAAGCGCTGTCCACATGCGGCTTATGTATCTCATTAGCACTCTCTGTAGGCCTGTAATCATCCTCGTTCTCAGTGAGGGAACCAGAATCATCTCTGGTAAAAGGCAGCCAACATTTGAACAGTAAGGAGCTGGTTCCAAAGATCTGAATTACATTTTATTGCCCTTCTTTAAACAGTCACGTGCGTGCAGTTATTACACAGCCCTAATGGTTTAAATAAGACGCTTTCTAGTTGAAGGCCATGCATCTTGGCCCTAATTTGAAAAAACAAACAAACACACAAAACCAAACTTGTACCAAGTTCTTTTCTGGCTTTATGCAAACTTGTTTTTCAGTCATGGGGACCAAGCCCAGTGCCTTCATACTGAGCGACATCCTTAACCTACTTCTGACACAGGGTTCCACCAGGCTGCCATCCCAGCCTGCACTTGGCATCCTTCTGCCATTTTTTAAAGCTGGCTTATACACAGTCAAATCTCTTTAAAAAATTAAATAGCCAAAAAAATGTAGATGGGTGTGGTAGCATACCCCAGGAGTCTCAGGAGGCTGAGGCAAGAGGATCACTGCATGTTGGAGGCCAGCCTGGGCTACATAGTGAGACTCTGTCTCAAAAAAACGTGAGGGGAGGGTTAAAGATGTAGCTCTGTGATATAGCTCTTGCCTCACATGACTGAGGCCCAGCAGCCAATCCCCTGTCCTGTTACAGGAATATTTGGAAAATTATGTGGGTCAAGGAGGAATCCTCAAAAAAAAAAAAAAGGAGACAAGAAAAAGGGTAAGTGGACAAGTATATACACGTTTTACGAAAGAAGGTAATTCACAACTGAAACCCAAGAATTGGAATTGTGATAATTTAATCAAGTGACTGAAACAAGGACTGTGTAGTTTAGGCTGGCCTTGAACTCTCTGTGTGGCCCAGGCTGGCCTCAAATTGGTGTTACCCTCTTGCCTTAGGCTCCTGAGTGCTGAGGCTACAGGGGCGTGGCACCAAGCCCAGAGAGAGTAATTCAATTTGAAAATTGCCTCCTGAAAGCACTTTTTAAATTTTTTATTTATTTATTTTTTTGCAGTACCAGGGGTTGAACTCAGGACCTTGTGCTTGCCAGGCAGGTGCTTATTCCACTGAGCTATATCCCCAGCCTTGAATATTTAGAAATTAGTGTATCTAAAAAAAAAAAATCAGATAACAGGCAAATTTAAAGTGGGATTAGAGAAACACCTAATGTCTTTAATAAAGGCCACGTTGAAGTCTATTGTTTTCATGCAACAACAACAAAAACCCCCCAACAGCAATGTAGTTAAATTGTAGGAATAAACTCTCCACTTAAATGGAGCGTACAGTTTACACTTCCACTACAACACGGACAGTAACATCTGATGGTGACCAACACGGCATCTCATGGGTAACGATGAACCACACAACACTGAAATGCTTCACCACTGGCTTCCTGTGATGAGGGATTTGCAGAAGTATCTGTCCACGTTTTATGCACCATGTTAGCTCATGGAGCCCTTTTTGAAAGGATGATGGTAAGGCAGAAGTAGATTGAGTCATTATGTTTGAAAGATAACCAAGGATTTCACCACTCCAAACTTAAAAAACTTAAAAGAGTTACTAGGATGATTTCTGCACTCACTCCCTACACACACACACACACACACACACACACATTAAGGTTTTGAGGGTGTTAAAGTTTGAACCCAGGGCCTCACACATGCCAAGCATATATTCTATCACTGACCTGCAGCCATAAAGTAATTTAAATCAAAGAAAGATTTTAAAATTATGTAAGAACTGTGCTTTTTACCGTGCATTAGTGCTCTAACACAGAGACTTTGGCTATCTATCATCTTAGGAGAGAAGACTTGCGTTAATTCTGAGACTGTCAGAAGATGGTAGGAAACAAGTGAAGTTTCCAAAGATACTGCCATAGTAACTTTACAGGCACAAACATGCAGTCCTAGCACTTGACAGTCTGAGGTGGGAGGATTGCCATGGGCCAGTTTGGGCTCCACAGTGAGTTCAAGGTAAGCCTGAATTACATGGTGAGACACTTTTCTCAAAAAAAAAAAAAAAAAAAAAAAAAAAATTTTTTTTTAGCAATAGGTACCAATTTCCTCCTGTAAAGTTAACATTAAATTATTCCACTTACCTCATTTAGCCATCTTGGACCTGGCTGGTTACTGCCATGTTAGCCAAAATCTATAGCACTGTCAAGTGTGGTGGCACACGCCTATAATCCCAGCACTTAGGAGGCTGAGGCAGGAGGACTGCTGGGAGTTCAAAGCCAGTGTGAGCTACGAAGTGAGTTCACGGCCAACCCAAACTGAGCTGTGAAACCTTGTTTCAACAAAGACAAAATCTGTAGCGTTTGGGCAAACTTTAGAAGGAAGACATAGGTCTGTAAGTTGACACATCTCCTATAACCTGTAGGCCTATGGCATATGTGCTGCAGCTGGCTGTTACAATGAAAACTGTAAAAGGTTCACACTGCAGCTACACATTCGTTTTTTCCTTTGCTCACCTGTTCACTCATTTGTTCATCCATCCATCCAACCATCCATTCGGTACTGGCGGGTGAACCCAGGGCCTTTGCAATGAGGTACATCCCTAGCCCTTTTTAAATTTTGGGAGAGGGTCTCACTAAGTTGGTAAGTTGCTTAGGCTGGGCTCAAACTTGCAGTCCTCCTGCCTCAGCCTCCCAGAGCGCTAGCATTACAGGCATGAGCCACCACTCCCAGCTACACTTTTAATTCTAAAATGATTCCTGAAACTCCGGTAAGGAAGTAGTTTCATTTTATGACTCGTTTTCCTTCTCTTCTGCATCTTGACACCCGCAGCTACCTGTTCATGTAGAGAGCACAGTGCAGCGTGACCTCAGTCTCCACTGCTCACTCAGCCTCCTGCTGGAGTTACACATCCACTTTTTGTGCCTCACCAAAACCCTAAATGAGTGGGCATTTTCTTTAACTTAGGGCTTTACAGTTATTTTATAAATATAGTTCTTTATGATTCAGAAAGACAAAAACTCAAACAGAACCAAAAAATGTGCAGGCAGCCCTAAAAGCATTCAATCAGTGCTAACATTTCGGGACCCTGTCAGTAATGTCAAGGTTCTATCTTAGTCTACAGAGCACCCCATGCAGCCCTTGGGCCGCCCCACAGCATGCCAACTGTCGCTTAAGCGGGATCAGCCTCACTGATGGTGATTAGGCTTAACTTCCGCAGCTTGAAACACTTCATACTTGTTTTGAAGTATACTTAAAGAATTTATTCAGCTGATTCTTAAGTAAAGCAGTTAAGTTAGTCAATACCTAACTCTTGAAAGCTCTTTGAATGTACTTTTCATAGTCTTTACATTTTAACTGTCATTGTTTATTACTGTTTGGGCTACATTCTCTACAATTTCAGCAGCATCTTAAAGACAATGTGTCTATGTACAATGAAAAAACAAAATGGCTTTCAACATCAGAAATAAGAGCCACAGTTTAACTGTACAGTATTAACGGGTTCTGTGGTACGTAGAGCTTCCGTTTTCTGCAACATGGACAACTTACATGTAAGTATCAGCATTATGAATGTGACAATAAAGAAAAAATCCTTGGAGGAGTGAAACACAGCATCCTGAAATATATTGGTTTCTACCATACAAGGCGGTTAGGAAGTATTCACATTTTAACAAATCTGTACAAAGCACAAGAAACTTGTTTATGGGACCGTCATCCCACCTTGATGATAAGAACCTTTCTAGAAATGTAAAATAACCATGAACAATTTATAAATCTAGTATCTATGTGCTCCACAGCCCTAGAGCCCAGAAAACTGGTTTAAAGAACTCGATATGGCCAACATGGATCATTTTTGCATGCCTTGTTAGTGAATGTCCAATATCTCTTTAATATTTCTCTAAGATGTACAGTCAACTTGCACCTTTAAGGTCATTTAATTTTTTAGCAAAAGAAGCAATGTCATTTAGCAGCAATTAAAGCGCCTTCAAGAAGACTTAAAAAAAATACAATATCCAATTAGAAAAGCCATATTTTAAAACATTTGTACAAGAATAAGCTGCTGAAACTTAGTAATTGAAATAGGACATCTGTACAACAATTTACAATAGAGCTAGAAGGGAATTTATCATTATCCTGCATAGAACTGGTCTGCATTTGGTTACATACTCTCTCTTGTTTTAATGAACAAGGCCTGGTAACAAAAGAAAAATACCTGCTAATGACTTTGACATGTTGAAAGCACTGGAGATATTACAACTTAGTGACTTCAACTGATTCCAAAACAAACAGCTCTTTCTGCAAAGGTATGAAGTATCCAGGAGTAAAAGCTCTCCCTTTCATATAACCAGTGGGAAAAACCGGACATGTGATTTCGAGGTATAACCTGGTAAAAGCCAGAACAGGCAAATGACAAAGTCTAATTTTGTCCAGAGATTCTAACTCTCACATTCTATTATAAAATACAATGGCCACTGTCATTCAGTTCTTACTTTGGTTTCAGCAGATTAACTGCTGAATGCTGAAGAATGTATCCAGGCACTACAGTTCTTATGTTAGAAATATGTCTCATATTTTTTTCCATGTGTTTTTAAATAATGAAAAACTACCCTTCATATTAGAACTCTCTAGTAACAATCAAATATATTTAAGTATTATAAACGTTATTTACAGTGTTCCCCCAGATAAACAAACAATCCCATTTTTCTTCTGTCTTAACATGGTATTCCTATCTCTGTGCGACAGGCAGTCACCCTGCACTGCTCAAGGTGAACGTGAGAAGTGTACACTTATTCACTGTCCATGATCCACTGTCATACAAATGACGATCTGAAGAATTTCAGTTCACAAACAGTCCTTAACCATGTCCTGTGTAAAAAAGAAAACAAAAACACTCAAATGCTCTTAAAACTCAAGTGCGCATCTGGAAGCAATTCAAAGGTATCATGCCAATCCTGGAGGAAAGTCAGTAAGTGATTATGCTTGAAGAAGGGGGTGTGGGAGATGCTGTCAGCCCAGCCATGTGTAAGTTTCCTGAAGAATTTGATCTTCTCATGTGTGGGAGAAGGTATGGATCATTCGCCAGCTGGTGCACATCAAATCGATCTTCTTTTCGGTATGCCAAACAGCGTCTGATAAAAGCCTTTTACAAAAAGGAAAAGAATGTCAGCAATTAAAATGATCTTTTTCCCTTCTAAAATCAATCCACTGGATCCTATAGAAGGATAGACTCATTTATTTAAGAGTACAAATAGACATTCTTTTACTAAAGTTGATACCTTAAAATTTTTGTAGCAATACAATTCTCACTCTAAGTTCAACTCTGTACTTGCAGCCTCTAGTACTAACACTACAGTCTCAATTATTACTGCTTTCCTTCGAACTGACTGTTAGAAAGCTGCATCGCTGCTTACAAAATTCCTAAGGCTCCTTTTCCTAGCATTTTTCTTTGCTAAACAATCCTCTCACACTCATCTCATGTTTGCCACCAATTCCATTTGGCCACAAGGTAAGATGTCATTTTAGGCTACAGTATTCTCCCACTGAGGACACAGACTTATCCAGTAAAGGTAACACTGAAGGGGCACTTCCATTTCAGTGTTTATTTCTTGGACTAACTCTAAAATTACCATTATAATTTTGAGAAATCTAAATAATGGAATGTAAGTACTATCCTTTTTACTTTCTGTTCTTCCAGTATAGCTTATAAAAAGTCTTTATGGAAGTATATTTTTAGAAATGCACACAAACTGTAAGTGTACAGCACAGTGTGAGTACAGCTGTTTAACTGGCAACAAAATTAAGAAAAAGAACATTCCTAGAACCTCAAAAGCCTCCTCGTGCCCCTTCTGTTACAGGCCCTGGCTGTGCCCAAATGAACCAGAGCCCCATCTATCATGGCTTCTAACAATATGGTTGAGTTGGGGCTGTTCTGAACTTTGTGTAATGAAATCATGGATCATGTTCTCCTTGGCCTGGCTTCTTTAATTCAGTATTATATTTGTGAAACTCATTTTGTGGGGGGATCAGATAAAATTTTCTCAAGAGATAACTGTTTCTCTCTTACTGGTGACAGAAGAAATAACTTCAACTTATGTTGAAATTCCTAGGTGCCACATCAATTTGCAAATTAAAGCATTTGCAGGATAAACACATAAGATAAATACCATTAAATAGACATTTAATCACATTAAAAACCATTTTGCATGCTTTTTTCTCTACAATTTATTAAAAACATACTTTTCTCTAAAAGCACACCTAGCTATTTTCACCACTTTACTCTGGCTAGCTCAGTACTGTTACGGAAAGTCTATCTGATGCTCTAGTGAGTTTATCTCTTTTGGTCTTTAACAAATTAAGTTTCAGAGTCCACTTGGAAAACGATTAGGATAAAAAAAAAGGTGAGTGATATGGTAAGAGGCAGAGTTTGAGGCAATGAAAGGCTCTCAAAAGCTAAGTTAGGGTTAAGGTGTCTGCAATACGTAAACGGAGTCAAGATACTCACACCCAGTTATGGAAAATATTTGAGAAAAGTGTATTTTACAGAGACAAGGGTTTATAAAAATGCTCCTGTGGAACCCCTTCCCACAACCTTCCTTGACTGTAGACACCAGAGTGGTGACTAAGGAACCCATGAAAAGCTTGGGCTAGAACCAGAGATGGTTACATGGAACACTTCCCAGTGGTACCTTTCACCAATTAAGGGCCATTTGTCAGTATTAAAAATAAATATAGCCGGGTGTGGTGGCACACACCTGTAATTCCAGCACTCGGGAGGCTGAGGCAGGAGGATCGTTTTGAGTTTGAGACCAGCCTCAGCTACAAAGTGAGCTCAAGGCCAGTCTGAACTGCATAGGGAGACCCTGTCTCAAAAAGACTGACTGACTAAATAAATAAACAACAACAAAAAAATGGAAGTTGGTTTAACTGAATTCACGAAATTTCTGTTCTCACTGAGGCAAGACTTTAGAAAGGGAAGAAGACAAAACTTAGATATTGGTACTGTTTTAAAGGAGTAATGTTTATACTTTCTGACATTTATCTTTCAAAATCTAACCACCACTGAAATAACTTGTGAAGAATGAAAAAAAGCTTAAGGAACAAAATAATGGACAGTTTCAATACACACATAAGGAGATTACATAAAACTCAGTATATTTTTAATTATTAAGGCTACTATGACAAAAAAAAAACTAGCAGTATTTGCCTATACTACAGAAGAATAACAGAAATATAGAAATTATGTAGTGCCTGTGTATGAGTAAAGTTTTATGGTTTGAAGTATTTAGACTAGGAGAAACAGGAACTTCATAGGATTGCCTTAACGGATTTTATGGATCTACAGAAGAGAATTACAGAGAAATAAGCTACATGAAAGTATGACAAAGTAGAAGTGAAAATACAAATAAAACAGGCAAAAGATCAATCTGGGAAGGTACCCAGCATTGGAACAGTTTTGCTATTAGAAGTATTTTTATTTCCCACTATTTTATTGCAAAGACACATACACAGCTAGATACAGGATGTGCATGGCTTACACTGGACTAGCTCTCAAGAGCTAGTGCAGGACAGTTCAGAGGTCAAGGACACAGGTTCTGGTATTTGGCAGGAGTGGGTAATTCTGAGCCATGGTTCTGCTACCTACACGCTGGTAAGATTCTTACCAGGCATTGTTGCTATGGGCTGCCTAGTTTCCCAATTACAAAACAGGAATAAAGTACCTATAATTCATAAGGTTCTTTAAGAGAATGTATGTAAAAATCATTTAATAAATTGAAGTTTTTAAAAATTTTTGGTGGTATTGGGGATTGAACAAAGAGACTTTACATTAAACTATATTCCTAGCCCTTTTATTATTACCATTTTTCTTTCTTTTTGTTTTGAGATTGATTTTCACTAAGGTGATAAATTGCCCAGGCTGGGCTCAAATTTTTGATCCTCCTGCCTCAGCCTTCCATTCCCAGGGTACTTTTATTTTTATATACTTAAACAGCTCAGTATCAACATAAGCTTTTACGTAAGACATAAAGGAAATGCTGGGCTCAGAGCTTGTGATTTTTCCCTAATTTTCAAATTAAGCAGACATGCATAAGAATTAGAAGTACCTGGGCACTTACACGATGAAAATTATCACAACTGAAGGCAAAAACAGCTTTTTTTTCCTGAGGAAATCACCAGGCCCTGCTGGTCAGACACTCTGTAGCAGCAACTCCTGAAATTTTAAGTACTTACCACGGCATAAACACAACTGAAAGTTACTGCACAAAACTTATTTAGGTGAATTTAATACCTTGGCTTCACTGCTTACAACTGGTTTTACAGGGAACTGGACTTCTGTGGCTTTTAATATTGTATTTTCTTGAAGAATATCTTGTTGAGATTGATTGTGACCAAATGGCTTAAAAAATAAATAAATAGTGTTGAGAAATTTATCTCACAAAATATTTCAAACAAAGATAATCAATGAACCACCCCCTCAAATAACTGTATTCTAAAATCTTGTCCTCAGTTGTCTACAAGTTGATACATAGTCTCACAGAAACAAAATTAAAATGGATAGTAAGCTGTGAAAGCCTATCTAATAAATCCTCACAAAACACTGCAAAAAGGAGCCAATAATGCTGTTGCAATAGAAGTAATTAAAATAAAAGACCTCTAACTTGGATCCAGCATTGTGGGTTTTGTGCTAACATGCTGTGACCTCCAGACAAGTCCCTTAACTGCCCTTCCAACAGTGATGCAGGGATGGGGTGGGATGTGTACCGGATGACATCTATGGAAACCTGTATTTACTACTTCAATAGTAAAAGAGGTTTGGAAAAAATTAAGACTCAGTTTGATAGCATTTCTCTGAGGAGTCAAGGGGGAAACTATGTCCCAGCCAAACTGTGTGTACAGAGGAGGGATGGTAGAAGGTGTTAGACAAAGCCGAGAGATCAGAGGATAATAAAAAATGTTTTGACTCCTGTATTCCTAATGGCAGAAAATATTAGGACTGCCAACAGTGGGGGTGGGAGGCAGAAGAAAGCCAAGTAAACTGCTATGACATTAAAATAATTCTGATTCTGATCGGTGGAAAAGAAGAAAGCAAGAGGCCTGGATTTACTTGAAAGGACCTAAATTGATATCAAGTAGTGAAAATTTGCACTTAAGAGTCAAAACTCAATTTATCTCTACACAGCTGTAACTTAACTTACCTTTCTACCATAAAGACACTGAAAAAAGATGACCCCAACTGACCACACATCAACCTTGTTGGAAATCTTTGGTGGCTCTTTTCCAACTACAAAACACTCAGGAGGTAAATACCTATAGTTTTAGAGAGAGTAAAAAAGAAAAGGATACTACATATTAACAATCTTTAAAACCTTCTAAAACATCAGTATCTAGTTTTATCCATATGTAAGCCTTAGTGCTTTCATCATTTAACTCTAAAAACACAACTTCGTGATAAGCTACAGTATAACATTTATATCTACACATATAGCTACAAAACCAAAAAATTATCATTAGGGAGCACAATATTCTAACTAGAGTATTTAATAATAAAAGAAATCCTCTCTCATTTCTCTTAAATTGTTTGAACTATAAGCAGTTCTTAAAAAAGACAGTGAACGTTTAAATTAAAAACATTTCAGTAAAATCTGTTGCCAGTAATTCCCTTCAAAATACTTCCCCTCACTTGGCACACCTAGCCCACCATCCTTGCCACTTTCTGGAGCAGTTCTGTAAGTCCTCTTTCATGTCTTGCATGGTTGTGGCTGCCTTGATGTCCTGAATGGACTCAAAACATTTGCCTTTCATAGACATAGTCATGTTGATTTGGGGAAAGAGCCAGAAATCACATGGTGCCAAATCCAGCGCAGAAGAGAAGACACATTATAACAGCGATGGCAAATCTTTTAGCACTTTCAATGATACAAAGAGCCCGCTGCAGCACGTGTGCTATAGGTTCACCACCACTATACTATCATGTTTTTATGGCACTCAACAGCACTATTAACCATATTTCTTATCATAGCTCATACAGAGATTTACAAAAGAGGACTTCTAGAACTGCTTCACAAAGCGGCAACAATGAGATAAGTGTGTTCAAAGTCTAGGGGAGGCGTATTCTGAGGGGAACAAGAGCAAAGAGGCTTTTTTAACTCTAGTAGTTTTTTAATTTAACATTAATCATCTATTCTTTTTAAATTTTAAACAATAAAAAAATAAAAATGACACAGAATTTGCAAAATAAGATGATAGGAAATTAACAGTATTGCATATTGTAATCTTCAAAGTAGCTCTTCAGATTACCAGATACAGGCATGCAAAATTGATCAAACAATTAGGCATTAACTATCACTTTCCACAGACAGAAACTAGTAGTACAATTATCTTAGCTATCTTTTGTGTGTGTGTGTGTGTGTGTGTGTGTGTGTGTGTGTGTATGTGGTCCCTTCCTTTCTTCTCTCTTTCTTTTCTTCTTTCCCCCATCCCACTTGTTTTGTCCTTTTGAGAAGTTTCTCTGCCTTTCACAGTATCTATTTTATCTTCAGATTTTATTTACTCTTTCAGGTTCTTTGTGAACCTTTTAGTTGAAAGTGGGATCTTCTTTCAGATTCTTATACTAGGGAGACAATACAATGTTTACACATACAGGTCTGATTTATTTCATTTATAAATACGGTCTCTAGCTGCATCAATTTACCTAGAAAAGCCTGGAGTTTATCTTTTTTAATAGCTGAGTAATACTGCATTGTATAAAAATACATCTTTTTTTATCCATTCCTCAGTTGATGGGCATTTGGGTTGTTTCCTAGATTTAGCTATGACAAACTATGTAGCTATTATGGGCTGTGGCGTGATGTTTTTGATTCTTCTGGAAAAATATACAGAAGGGGAATAGCTAGGTCCTATGGGACCTCTAATCCTAGTTTTTTGAGGAATTCCACACTGATTTCCACAGTGGTTGTACTGGTCTACACTCCCACCAACAGTAGAGAAGGGTTCTAGCATTTGTTATTGTTTGATTTCTTGATGATGGCCATTCTTTCTGGGGTGAGATGGAAAATCTTAGTGTTTTAATTTGCATTTCTCAAATGTTCAATGATGTTGAACAGTTTTTCACATATTTATTTGCCATTTTTCTTTCTTTTTTTTTGGCGGTATTAGGGATCGAACTCCGGACCTTGTACTTGCCAGGCAAGCGCTTGAACCAGCGAGGCCAGCGTGTGAGGGAAACAAACAATGAGAACGTCCCACAGAGCGGAGGCGACTCCAGTTCAGAGCATGGGCTCCACGCCGGCTCCGCGCAGTTCAGGGCCCTGCCAAGGTCCCTTGCTTTGAGCAGTATTCTAAGACTTTGTTAGAAAAGCATAAGCCTTGCTACTAAAAGAAAAAGTCTGAAGACTGTTGAGTGAGACTTTCAGGGGCTTACAAATTTGAATGATAATTTTCTTCAAATATGAAATTTTAAAAACTAGTATTGTTTTTTTATCTATATTGCTAGGAAATTTAACATGCAGAATTTTAAACTTTAAATGGCTGTTAAGTACACATAATGTGACTCATTCCCCATAGGTCTGTGACATCTTGTGGAACAAGTACATTACAGGTCCAGCTCTGTTTGTACCCACAATCCTGTTCAATGATGCTGAGTCCAGTTCTCTTCCCATTACAATTTCATTTCTTTCACTAAACTTATTCTGAGAAATGTTTTGAAATTTTATAGTATATGTTCTCTACTTTGGTGAATTTGACAGAAAGTTTGAAAATTCACAGTGACAGAGTTTTTGTAAACACCTAGGTGCAGTATTTTGAGGAGGTGACATTAAGATAGAATTATGTTTATGAATTGGTTCTATCTAGATGTACATACATGAAGTCTTTAAAAGGGATTTCAGTCAAATCCAAGACCAAGAATACAACAAGTCCATGTCATATCTGTAATGAGCAAGACATTCATCTTTCTCAAAAACTTAAACCACGAAACCTCTGCAGAGAAGGTTTGATGCTATTCGTCTTTACTTAGAATACAGGTAAAGGACTAAATTTGTATGACAAGGCATTCTCTCTCCAGTTTGCTGACATTTGGAGTTAAGAAGAGAAACGAGAACCACAGTATTCTCCCTCTCAGCCCAGAGCCTAAAATCAATAATTTCAGAACAATAATACCAAAGACTACCTGAAAATAAAACTAAGTTTTCTTTCATGAAAATACTGGGGCTAATGTAGGTAATTTTGGTATTTTTAGAAATACATTTACCAGTAAGTGCCTGCTCCTTGGGAAGTTAGATCCATTCCATCTACACCATAGCTGTCATCATCCATAATTTTGGATAGACCAAAATCAGTAATTTTGATTTCTCCACATGCTGTCCCATCTACCAGAAGGATGTTGCCTAAGAATAACATATAAGATTATTTTTGATACATCTATGAAAAACATTAATGTTTTAAATTAACTTTTTAGAAATATATATACATATTAAAAGTAATAAAAGCACCTTTAATTCTACTAGTGTTCCATTGAAGTTTTACAAATGAACTCAATCAGCATGTTTATAGACAACTTAATATAACTTCATAAAACTACGCTGCTTAGAACTGAAAAAATTATTAGACGTTTCCTTAATTACCTGGCTTAAGATCATAATGTATAATAGGAGGTTTGATTTCATTGAGATATCTTAGTGCATTTACAATCTGCATTACAATAGACCTAGCTTCTTTCTCTGACATTAATTTGTGTTGCTTCAGATAGAAATCCAAATCATTGCCTTCACAGTATTCCAACACTGTACAAAACCTACAAGGGAAAAGAGAAAAGAAATTAGACGTAACTATTATCTAGTAATCAAAATTACAATGGAGAAATGGAAAACAGTTATATCATCATCAATGGACAGTGAAAGCAAACAAATCTTTTCTTAAAAGTTAAATCATTATATTCACTTACGTATCTGTATCCAAGGAAAAATAGTCATACAGTTTAACTATTCTAGGGTGATCCAGTTCTTTGTGTATTCTATACTCTCTGCAGGCATGTCTACGGGAAGAGAGTATATTAATTTCGTAAGGCAATTAAAAATTCAGTTTATAAAAACCATGAAGTGCTAATATTTACTTGTGGTAGTTTTCCTTTTTCTCGTCTCTCCAGCTTTTATTAAGCTGATGGATCTTCACAGCAGCATATCTTTGTTCATACAGGTCAAAAGCCTAGGGTTCAAGGCAAAAACCAGTTATGTCCACAGACCAACTGAATGGCTAAAGGGATTTTTAAAAATCTTGACGAAAAACTTTATAATAATATAGATGGGAATAAGCATTACAGTCTTTAGCAGTCATCTCCACGAAGAGCATACAGTCCAGCAAGACATTTACTATTAGCAGTGAGCTACAAGCCGGGTGTAGTGGCACATGTCTGTATAATTCACACTACTTGGGAGGGCAAGGCAGGAAGATCACAAGCTGAGAGCCAACCTGGGCAACTTAGTGGGACTTGTCTTGAAATAAAAAAAGGGCCAGGGATGTAGTTCAGTAGTGGAGCATCTCTAGGTTCAATCCCCAGTACTGAAAACAACAAATATACACAATAAATGAGATATAAATTTCATGGTGATAAATCAGAGAAAACCTCAATGTAAATTTTCACATTCAAGTTTTAAAAATGTCAATATACTGAATCAAGATAAAACTGTAAGGCTACATTTGTTTTTAATATGGACTTGCTTCTCTATTCTGGCAGTAGCAGTAAGCAGCCAGAAAAAAAGATGGCTGCAGTGCTTTTTTGTGGATTAGATAAGACAAGGCTTATCTTTTGTTAGCAACTTCCTTGTTTCTTTTTCATGTTTTTTGAAAATTAACAAGTTCCTAGCAATTTTCCAATCATTAAAAATACCTATATTGTTACTTGGTTTTGCACATTCTAGGCAAACTGTCTACTGGTCAGCTACATCTCTAGCTCCCTCGGGTTTGCTTTTCTTTCTTTCCTGGAACATTTTTAAAACAAATCCCAGAGAATCTACCATTTCATTCACAAATTCTCCAGTATTTATCAAAAAGAGGCAATATTATCAGACCTAACTACATCAATATTTCTTAATCTCATTTAGTACCCAATCTGTCTTCAACTTTTGTTTGCCTCCACTCAGAATTATACTGGATTTGTTCAAATCAACAGTCTATTTCGGGCTGGGGATATAGCTCAGTGGAATAAACGCTTGCCTGGCAAGCGCAGGGTCCTGAGTTCGATCCCCAGTACCGCAAAAAAAAAAAAAAAAAAAAAAAAAAAAAAACAGTCTATTTCTTAAATTAAGAAAACACTGTTTGATCAGTACTTTAAAGCTTTATGTGACTCATCATCTTCCAAAACAATAAGTGCTATTTAAAAATATTTAATAATTTAAGTTGCACTGTGATTTATATACAAAAGTACCCCTTTAAAAACATGCTTGAAGGATAGGGTTAGAGCTCAGTGATAAGAGCATTTGTCTGAGTATGCAGGGGGCCAGGTTTGGAACCTAGCCCACTCCCAGGGGAGGGGTGCCAGAGAGGACAACTCAACAGCTACATATTTGGCTAACAAAGACCCCCAGTGCCCCTACCCAATCCATTTAACCTAAAGGAAAGCAAAAAATAGTAAATGATTGTTTTATCACAAAAATACGAAAGCATGAGATCAGATATAGAATGCAGTAGTTAAGATTATTCTCTAGCTGTGTGGCTCTGTGCTCTTACTCTCTGAGTCTCAGTCTTATAAAGTTAGAGTTGTTGAAAGGACTAAATGGAGATGTGCAAGTGTGAGGACAGTGTTTTGACTCAAGATAAGACAATGTAAGCCACACTAACCCCTTTTTTTGGTAATTACAATCAGGACATAATGTCAACAAAGAAAAGACAAGTATTTCTTTTGTTTTGTTTTTTTGTCTTTTTTGAGACAGGGTCTCACTGTGCAGTTCAGGCTGGTCTTGAGCTTATTTTGTAGCCCAGGCTGATCTTGAACTTGCAACAATCCTCCTGCCTCAGCCTCCTGAGTGCTGGGACTATAGGCATGCACCATGTCCGGCTTAAAACAAGTATTTCTTATTCAAATACTCTTAATTCTTCACACTAATACACCTACTAGTGTGAAGACCAGAATAACATTTACATTACCTTATACACTTCACTAAAGCCACCTCTTCCGAGTAGATGAAGTAATAAGTATCTTTCATTTAACGTTGGGTGATCTTTGAACCTTAAAAGTAGGGGAGAAAATCCACTCAGGCACATTAAAGGCACATAAGAAAGTTCCTTCCATATTACAGTTACATTCTTTTTCTTTCTTTTTAAAAAGATACTTTGAGACAGGGTCTTGCTATGTAGTCCAGGCTAGTCTTGAATCCACTATGTAGCCCAGGCTGGCCTTGAACTCCTGTGGATCCTCCTACCTCGGCCACCAGAGTGCTGGGATTATAGGTGTACACCACCACGCCCAGCTATAAAGTTTCTTTCTCTTATTCTACTCATACCTATTTCTTTTTCACTTACTCTACTGTTAATTTCAAATTCCACTCAATTCTTCTTTTCATTCTCTACCAGTCTACCTGCATGAATATCGTCTATCCTAAGGATTTGGTGCTCGCAATGCTTACTTTTATAGCTGAATAATGGTCAATTACTACATGCTTATAAAGACCTAACAATCACTGTGCTGGTATAAAAATCCCTTTATCTACTTATTCTTCACAAATAACTTCTCTTGAAAAATATACTTATATATTGAGTTATGACTGATCACAATATATAGTAATGACATATGATTAAAATAATTATATTCATAAATAGGCCTTTGTCTATGGTTAAATTCTACTCTTTACATTTCTACAAAGTAAAACTTTAACTATCAATGCAAAAAGTAAGAATTGTTCATAACTTGTTAAAAAGCTGGGTGTGGTGGCACACACCTGTAATCCCAGCACTTGGGAGGCTGAGGCAGGAGGATTGTTGTGAGTTCAAGGCCACTCTTGGCTACAAAGTAAGCTTAAGGCCACGCTGAACTGCATAGCTAGACCCTGTCTCAAAAGACAGAAAAATATATAAAATAAAAACAAAACTTAAAAAAAAATAGTCACTCACACTACTACTACTCTTACTGTTTAACATTCACTTACCTGGTACACAGTAAACACTTAGGTGTATCAACTCATTTAGTTCCTAATGAACCCTAGGAAGTAGGTCCTGCTACTGTGTCTATCTTACAGATGAGGGTAGTGCTAAACAGAAAGGGTAAATAACTTGCGTAAGATTAACAGCTAACACATGGCAGCGCTTTGCAGAAAAATGTACTGTGCAAAGTGCAAAGCGTGCACTTTTGAAATTAAAATAGCTCAAAAAATTTTGAGACTTTTTAAATAGTCTGAACTGCAAATATAATGCATTTTATTATCTTATTAAAAAACTGCATATATGTTCGATAATATAGGATTTTCTTGAAAGATATTAGTAAGAGATTTCTGCTTTTAAGGTACATTATAAATCTCTAATAATTCACTTTATTTTAATCAATCTATCATATCCACAAAGTCTGAACCTAGCTTTCAGATGAGTTAATTTTAAATTGTTGTTTCCCATCTGTCTTGATAGAAATTTTAACCTGATAGAATTCAGAATTTAGATCACTTCATAATTATATTATTTCCATTCACTTCACAGACTGGAACGATCTACGTTTATGAATTACACATATATATGTAATTGCAAATAGGGCACTTCCATAAGCAAATATTCACACTTCATAACAGGGACTGGCTACTTCTGATTGTGATGCTCACATTAAGTCATGAGGCTTTTTCCTTTAACTTTTATTGCCATTTATTTTATGCTGAATTTATTGTGTGCTGTTAAGTTTTGTTTCTTTGGCTTCTTTTGTTATTTTCTTTTTCAAACCCCCTTTTCTGGTTTAGGAACAACTGGCAGGAGGAGCTCACGTACAGATAAATCTGACTGTGGGTTGATTGAGTACCGGTGCACACTGAGTGCTATGTTCTCCTGAATATGCTAAAAAAAAAAACCCCACAAAAAATGAGAATCTATATCTAAACCCGTAAGTTGAATATTATTGTCTGCATTTTAAAGCATGTGCAGCAAAAATTTGCTGTTTTGACCTATCAAGTCTATATCTAGCCCCAGTGCTGGGCCTGGGCACACCTACCAACTCTACCACTGTAACAGAATGACACGCACCACTTCTTTAAAGTGACACCCTTCAGACACTTGGTGGGTTTTCTGATGTGCATACCCCTGCTGGCCTGGGCAGCTTCACAGGTGTTCTTAAAGTGAACACAAAGGTTTGAATCTCTTCATTTTGATTCTTTTTCTTTTCTTTTTTTTTTTTTTTGGTGATGTGAGGGATTAAACACACAACACTGTGTACGCTAAGCAAACACTATCACTGAACCATGCCCTCAGCCCTTGATTTGCATAACTCTGTGGGGTTTTCTGGATTAAGAGAGTAATGATTTTTACTGATCACTGTAGGCCAATACAGGAAAAGCAAGTATGAAGTTTTAAGTTATGTTGCTAGTCTTAAAGACAACATGTAAAATAACCATTTATCTCTTTTATACCAATTAAATCCATATAGTGCCTTGTTTAATTTTCATTTCTATCTTCTTCATTAAACTCCCATAAACCCATAGATTTCCTTTTCTTTGAATTCCTTTAATATGCACTATCTATGGTGCTTATTCAGATAATGAAGGATTAAGAGAAAGACTATAAACATAGTCCTTTTCCATTTCTTCCAAAATTCTTGCATAATTCTGGATACATAGCTTACTAGAATATCTTTCATTAAAATTTTTTTTTCTCTGCTGCTACAACATTAACTTTGGTGTTCAATCAACAATTCATCATTTATTATTTACCAAATGCTAGGCACTGATCTAGGCACTGAAGATAAAACAACAAAACTAAGTCCATGCTTACTTGAAAATAAATTTATAATTGCAGATACAGTGGGGATAAAATAGTATGAAAAAAATAAAGCAAGATAAGGGAAGATGGTAGGAGGTAAAAAAGGACTTAACGGGGGCTTTAGGACAGTTGCTGTAATGAACTTTCGGAGTAAAATAAAAAGTGGGGTAAAAAAGTAAGCCACTCAAGATATTTAGAAGCAGACCATTTCCAGCTGAGAAACTGGCAATCACAAAAGCCCTGAGCTGTGAAAATGTGCTTGATATCTGAGGAAACTAGTGTGTCTACGGTACTAGGGGATGGTGAGGTGGCCAGCGACCACTAACACAGGAACTTCCAAGCCATGGGAAAGACTCTGGATCTTTTCTAAGTATGATGATATGCTTGACAAAGAAACAAATATGTTTATTTGCTCCATGGAGGAGGGGCATGAGGACTTCTATCATATACAACTATAAAATACAAATAATGACTTACTGTGAATTATCTTCATTGTTTATTCTTTTGAGTTCCCGTATGTGAAGATTTCTGACTCTTTCCAATCGTTCAAGTTCTGCCTGGATTTCTGCCTCTTCCTGAAAAGGAAGACAGGGGACTATAACAAGCTCAATTTATTTGTGATATAAAAAGATATTTTTACCCATGCATCAATTTTTTGCAGTGATGAGAAGAGCAGTGCATTACAAAGCACCACCGAGTTAAAGAAGACCAAAGTGCTCTTTTCAATGCCTGAAAAATAGAAAGAGATAAAGCAAAAGCCTATTTCAAGAAACCATCCTCCATATAAAAATCTATGCCTAATGAGATGCCGGGTTTTATTCTGTACTACAAGAAATCCGTTTTTATAATGTCTATACTAAAAGTGACTGCAAGGTATTCTGATGCTGACTTATAACACAAAATGAGCTGCAATTTTTATTCCTAGTCCATCTGAATTTTAACTTAAGGGAAGAATATATGAGTACAAAATAATAAAATGAAAATATTTTCTAATAATTAAAAGAGGAAGGAAGAAGACAGAACCACAGAGTATTCCTAGACCTTACAATATTTGGAATGCAAATATACTCACAACCTGACCACTCACTTTGGATAAATCGCCCTGTAATGCTAAACAGACATTAAGATAAAAAAGTTATTAATTGCTGTGGTGAATCTTCAGTTATCAGAGCAGATGTATGCAAGACCTAAAGAAATGTACTTGAAATATCATTTAAGTTTTTTGATAAGTGTACTTTTTCAGTCTTGAAATAGACAATTTTTAGAAAACATTTAAAGTAGACACCAAAACAAGGAAGCATGTGTATCACCCATGTCTCACTCTCAACACATACCTCTGTGAATATAAATTTGAGTATTACTAAAGGATGGACATAAATATGCTAAATTTCGGTGGGAGTTTCTAGAAGTGCTCAATTAAAAAATACTTTTGAATAAGAATTTGTAGAAGAAATAATACAGGTTACCTTGACATAGTATATACCTATTACAATGATAAATCTAGACCACATGGAAAAAAGGTTATTTGTAAATATTACATCTAAATATTTCTCTATTTTATTAGCGCCTTTGCTTTTATTTTACTGACATCTTTTGACAATAAAAAAACTCTCACCTAAAAAACTTAGTAATTCTGAAATATACTGAAAATATAGGCCAGAGATACAGCTCAGTGGCACAGTGCCTGCCTGGCAGGCTCAAAGTCCTGGGTTTGAATCCCAGTACCAAAAATTTAAAAAATTAAAGCAAAAGAAAGAAAACATAATTATGTCATTCAAATACAAATTTTATAAAATCTGTTAGACCTATACATCAGAGCTGAGTTGAAAAGAATAGTTTAAGTATTATAAAGAAAACAGATCTTTGCAGATTATTTATATTCTATTTAACTTTTAAAATTATTTTAAGATAAAATTCAACATTTTTATTTACATTCCATTTATTTAAAAATAAAATTCAACTGTTCTTGCAGAGATATTTAATACAGATTAGGCATTAGATGACAAATAGACAACTTCAAGATAAATTTATTTTTATTTTTTTGGTACCAAGAATTGAACTCAAGACCTTGTGCTTGCCAGGCAGGTGCTGTGCCGCTAAGCTACAATTCTGGCCAAGATAAATTTAAATGACAAGAAACTTTTCTAGAATTTGAGAAAAATTTCTAAAACAGATATACTAAATAGATTTTTAAAATTTAACTGAAATGTCATTTAATATGCATCTGTCACAAATAATTCTTATCTTAATGAACAAAATGGGGAGGTGAAATCTTAGGAGATTCAATAAGCAAAGATTCATTATGAGTTAAAAAGCTTTGTAACAATAAATTCAACACACATTTAGCTGTTTTAACTTAGTCACACAAGCCAGAATAAGAAACTGGCCATACAGATATACTCAGGAGTACGGAAGAACTCTACTCACTTACATCGCAGTTTAGAAAGCAGAGTGCTGTTCTCTTCAGATCACTAACATTTGGTAGACTAGTGAAATCCCAAATAATCTAATGAAGTTATGTCAAGGCTATTAGAGGACCAGATGAGATGTTTGTTTTAGCTTTTACTTGAAGGAAGTTGTGTCACAGGGATAGTATTTCAGCACTGACTTTACATAAACTTTACTGTGTCATAAATATGTAGGATTCAACTAGATTGTTAATGCACATAATTATGTATGTTGTATAATCTTCATTATGTCTAGACAATATTAGACCCAGTATCATAAAATAGAGCATGACAAATATGTCCCATAAAAATCTTACAAAATAAAAACACAGATAAACATCATTCATCTTGGATTCTTGAGATTATCGTGAGACAGACATGGGGTATATGCCTGTAATCCCAGCACTTGGGAGGCTGAAGCAGGAGAACTGTCACAAGTTTGAGACCAGCCTGGGTTACAAAGTGAGCTCAAGGTCAGTCTGCACTGCATAGTGAGACCCTGTGTCAAAAAGACAAACAGGGAAAAAAAAAAAAAAGATTACTGGGGAAAAAATGTCAGAAGAATCTGGGACGTACTAGAATCTAGGTATTGAGGAAGAAATGTTAAAGGAAGGAACTATAGCTGATTCTTATATACAGATAGAGATAAATCCACCACAGTCAGTGCAGTATGTTTTTTTGGGTACCAGGAATTGAACTCATGACTGTGTGCTTGCCAGGAAAGTGCTGTACTGCTGAGCTATGTTCCAGGCCCTCTGTGTTTTATTTTGTTGCTTAAAACTGCTTGTATTTTGTGGTGTCTTAATCCTTAAAACAAATACTTTTGTGGGAAAGATAATTCTGTAACTCTAAAGAATTTCTCTGAAATTCCACCAAGAGAAAGAAAGAAACAAAAAAAGGTAAATACTGTTATGAATTGAATATTTGTGGTCCTCCCACACTTCACACAGAAGCTCTAATCACCTAATATGATAGTACTTGGAGATGACGCACTGGAGAGGTAGCTAGCGTTAGATTAGATAATGAGTAGAGGACCCTCAGTGATGGGGGTAGTGGCCTGATGAAGGAGGTGGCATTGCTGCAATCACTGCCACCACCGCCACCACCACTACCACCACTACTTCCCTGGGAACACAGAAACAAGGTCACGTGTAATCCAGGAAGAAAGCCCTCAGCAAAAGACAAACCATTCCAGACCTTCATCTTAGACTTTCAAGACTCCAAAACTACAGTATGAGAAAATAAATTTCTAATAAGCGGTGTGGTACTTTGTTATGGCATACTGAGTACACTAACAGATATACATCCCTTTAAGGAAATGCTACAGGTAATTCTGGTTAGTACCTCTCCTCATAGGAAGGGGCTCGGCCCAGTTTTGTTCTGGCTCTGGGGCGTAACAGGCTCAAAGGCAGTAGCCTCAATTAATTCATCTTTGGTACAGATCACTTCCTAAAGTTCACCCTGTAGGCTACACTCTTCTTGACTGACTGACTGATATTAGCCTGTGGGGGATGCTGAAAATTAATCTTTTTCAGAGCATCCAGGAGAAGTGAGGAAAACTTGATTTTACAATCACCACAGAATGAATCTTCAAACTCATGGCAAAGCTAGGTCACATTAGTGGATATAACAAAAGAGGTAATCCAGCCAGCTAAATTGCATTTGGTAAATATACTAAATATCAATATAGAAGGGGTATGAGCTAAAAATAGATTGAATTAAAAAGTAGATCTAATGATCAAATACAAAATAAATGGTCGTCTCTTTTTTGTTTAAAAAGATGTAACAGCTAATTTAATAATACATACCATAGCAGCTTTACAAGTACTTCAAAATAAGCTCTAGTGTTCTGAATTATTTATGTAAAAAACCAAGTCATATATACACAACAGATCTCAATCTTGCCTTGTTTAAATCACCTACAAACACACCACCTCCCAATATTTTTTAATTTTGAAAAATTTATAAAGAAGATAAAAAAGATCATAAATCCCACACCAACTTCACTAAGCAGTTTGTCTCTCACTAGACCTTCAGCAAAGAAATGCTGTTGTAATCAAACTCTCTTCTGGTAACTCAATATGCCCTTGGCTCAACTCTTTAAGCCCAAAGTAAGTTGTAGAAACTACAATTACAGGTTAAAACTGCTGGGTCAATTTGGAGTGGGCATTTCCCATGGCTGCAGTTTTCAAACTATTAAGAGTGGAGTATACAGGGATTGAAGCTCTAAAGCTTAGTGAAAATATGGATTTCACATGTAAACCAATATACCTTCCCAACTTAAACGCAGCTGTCTGAAGTCATTTAGCAAACCTAAGTGTTTATTACGTTACACCCCACACAAAAAAATTCAATTTGCAAGAACTGACTTTTTATATTTGTTTGTCTGTTTTTTGGGACAGGGTCTTGCTATGTAGTCCAGGCTGGTCTTGAACTCAAGGTGATCCTCCGGCCTCAATATCCTGAGTGCTGGAATTACAGGCATATGCCACTGCACCCAGCTAAAGCTTACTTTTCATAAAGCTCAGACAAGACAGGAATTATTATTATTGTTATTTTTTTTGTCGGGCTGGGGTGGGAACCTGCATGCTAAGCAAGGGCTCTACCACTGAGCTAGATGCCCAGGATGTATTTTGATACAGCATTCTTGGCTTGCCCATAAACTATGAGAATTCATGAAAGAAAATAATCTCTACATGTTATATTATAAAAATGGTGGAAGCTACGTAAAGCATACCGACTGGCACAGCCTGTCCAACAGCACAAACAGCACCACACCATTACTTGGTGCTCAGAAAACTCAGAAAGAGATTTTAAAAAGTTTAATGCCAAATTCACTTAAATAACAGGAAAAATGAGTCCCCTGGAGGTTAACAACTCTAGTGCCTCAAAATACCCTCAAACCTTTCAATTTTATAAACTGTACTATCTATAACGTCGTTTAAAAAGTTTATCACCAAGAAAGTAAAAGGTAAAATTAAGAAAAAGCACTATTAAAAACTAAAAGAAAAAAGGGCAGTGTATAAAAAAGAAACATTTACTTTAGATTTATCCCTCCATGTCACTCAATTACAATCTTTTCTAAATTTGAAATATGGACATAGAAAATATGAGCCAACAGAAATATGAACCAACCAACAACCACTAGTGAAGACACCTACACAAAGCAGTCCTGAGTTTATCTCCATCATAAGCCCACTGCCCTATAATCATACTTCCGCTTTTGTACGATTGTGTAGATTGGAGACAGGGATAGTAACAGAAGAGGCAAAACTTATAAAGTTCTTCGGTGTTTTTTTCTAAACTATATAGATGTTTGTCCACTTCCAACCCTAATCACCAAAACTGGTCATTACTGAGAGGAGCATAAAGAATCTTTCTCAGGTATACTTACCTAAGAAAATTACCTTAGAACCTGTAGTGTTAATGTTTTCCTTTATCCACACTTCATTTCTTTTTAAAAGGAGAGGGGAGTGGTGGTTTATTCTTTCTTCAAGTACATGAATATATACACTGAAATTCTTTACAGTACTAGGGGACCCAAGGCCTCAAGCGGGCTAAAGAGTGCTCCATAGGGCCAGACCTTTTTGTTTTTATTTTTATTTTGAGGCAGGGTCCTGCCAAGCTGTCCATGCTGGCTTTAAATTTTAGGTCCACCTGCCTCAGCCTCCTGAGTAGCTGTGATTACAAACATTCGCTATTACATCCAGCACCGCTTTTTGCTTTTCTTTTGGTACTGGCGATCAACCTATGACCTTTTCACTGAGTTACATCTCTGGCTCTGTTTTCAGTTTTTGTTCTGAAACTGGATCTCACTGAAACCCTAAATTGCCCAGATTGGGCTTCAAGTTGTGAACATCCTGCCTCAGTCTATCAGAGTGCTGGGATTGCAGATATGTACTCACCATGCCCAGCTACACTGAAACAAACAATTGAGAATGACCACTAAAATACGTATGTTTTCAGTCCCTCCATTTTATTTAAACAAAGCAAAATCTAATCACCACAGCAGCCAATAAATTAAGAGTTGTAATGAATGGTAAATTTTAAACATTCAATATACTTGCTTATTTTCTGAAAAAAGAGTCTTGCTATTACAGTCCAGGCTGGCTTTAAATTTACCATGTAGCCCAGGCCAGCTTAGAATGGCAGTTCTTGGCAACTTGGCGATTCTGCCTCAGCCTCCCAAGCGGTGGGGTAATTGTCATGTGCCACCATACCTGGCTTTTAGTGTCCTATTTTTATATTGCTGTACTACAGGGACAAGAGTCCTTAATATTTAATACTAAACAAAGTACTGACACCAGCCCTAGCACAAGCACACACATGTACAAGGCTTTAGTATAGTATATAGCAGCCCTTTCTCTTAATTTCCTGCTTCCTTTTTCGGGATGCTAGTAGGTAATATACATTTTTACAGTTTGAAAACATTTCATTTCTACCCCCATATGGGAAAAGCCTAGTCTTTTATACTCTGACTGCAGATGTACACATAAATGGCGTGGACTTTAGTTTTGATTCAGAAAAGTTGGTAACCAAGAAACCGTTTTCTATTTTTTGTGAAACAGTGATCCTCTACACTGAACTTAGAAACCTGAATGAAACAAACTCTGCACTAAGTGATGGGAAACATGACTTCTGAAGATCAGAGCTAGAAATGTTTGTAAGTTCTTATGAGTGTAGGAGGTGGAATATAAATTGGACATTTCCCATCTACATCGAGTTCCATGTTCTCTCACCATAATCATCTTTCATAGACCAAACCTTTTGGGGGTTGGTATGAGATTGAACCCAGAGCCTTCGCACTGAGCTATAGCCCTAGTCCTTTTCTGTTTTTATTTTGACACAAAATCTTGTTAAATGGCTGAATGGCCCAGGATGGGCTTAAACTTGTGATCATCCTGCCTTGGCCTCCCACAGTGCTGAGATTACAGGCATGCACAAGTACCCCTAGCTCTAGTCTAATTTTTAAATGGAAAGCAGCAAGAACAAAATGTCAGGTGAAGAATTCTAACACGCTCTCAGCACCTTTCTCATCCACATACACCAAGAAGTCAGGAACCTCACAGCATTCGTTACACATAGCCAACTGTGACTGTTCCAAGTACAGTGCATTCCCACCAGAATTTCACTACCATCTACTGCCTACAGAAGTAGCATCTTGTGTGTTACACAATGTGTTCAGCTTTAATTGAGATAAGAATTCGGAAAAGATTTCTGCTGGTTATGACCATAAATATAGAGGTGAATACACAGAGGTAAAGATGGTGCCCTCCAGCATTATAGTGCTCGTTATTTTCATTCACACCTAAAGTGACAGGAAATGTCACATATGCAGACTTGCTCTTTGTGGTCGTATTATGGGTCTGACAAATCAGATGACAGTGGTATTCTAAAAAAAAAAAAAACAAACAGAAGGGATAGCAAAGTTCAAGAATATTTGGGGGTCAATTCACCTAAAACCAACGCCCTGTATTCTCACTGTTCAAAAGGCTTGCAGACAATCCATTGTCTTCCACTTCACCTAGTTGCATGGTCCACTGTGGAGGGGTGAGAAAAGAGCTGTGTACTTGTCCTTGACCTGTAAAGATCTCATCATGGAAGATTAATACTGATGTTGCTGCTGCCTGTTACTGGTTGTTTCTCTTTGCAGATGCCAAAATCAGTCAGAGAACAGGATTTCAATGGCAGAGTTGTTGCTATATTGTTATCTCTTCAGAACGGAGGCACAAGGAGAGATGAATGCCACATCGCAAGGAGCAAAGGAGAGAGAGAGAGAAAGAAATGGTGTCAGGTGGCATGTTGGATGTGATTTGTTTTAGTAGAGACTGAGATGACTGCAAACTGTTTAGCTGATTCCTCCGGTCTGCAAAGATACATTTGTGTTGGTGCTGATGATTCTTGATTAACCCTGTTTTCCTGTTTCAATTACAAATTGGTTGTATTTCCAGTAAAACTTCTACTAGTCATTATTAGGGTTATAAATCAAACATACTCTTTCCTCTTTCATACACACACACACACACACACACACAGCAAAGCCAATCCCTAATTTACTATTCTGTACTATTTAATATTCAATACTGAGATGTCAGACTTTCTATATGTATTCTCTCCAAATAATGAAATTTTTAAAATCAAGGAGAGAACAGAATTTCAAGACTAGGAAAAAGAATGGCAATACATAACCACATGCCGTTCATATCATAAACTTGAGTAACAGCAGTATCTAAGACATAGTAGCAGCAGTAACTAAGACATGGTTAATGATCCTAGAACCTTTTAAAATTCTATGTCCTCATGTTTTACAAGCAGTAATGTATTTTTTAGAAAATATTATGACTACAAAGAGAACCTATTACAAGGAAATTGGTTTTTCCAGAATTTTTTCATTGTACGTTATTTCAGTAACAATCCTTGAAAGCACATCCACACAGCTGGCTTCAACTCCAAAATAATGATCTGATTATATAAACAACTTAGCAGAGTTCCTCAAATCACAAAGATAAATTGTTTCCCCATAACTAGAATTCATCAAGACAGGATGAACTGGTATGTGATTAGTTTCCTTAAACCTCCAGATTCCACATGGGGAACAGGTACATAAAATGAGATTGGTAGTAGCTTTGCCTTGGAGGAACAACTCTGTAGGATAGGATATTGTTCTCTTTTTAGTAAGTGATAACTGGGGAAGTGTGTAATTACTGAGAACAAATTATTTTCTTTTTGAAATAATTTCAGGAATAACTTGGAAAATTAAAGTATGTCTTATTATATAATTGTTTTACTTTAATTTCTATGAAATCTTTATAAATTTGAATTACTTATACTTTTTATCAAAATGTTCTCTATTGACCTTTAAAAAATAAACAACATGAAAATCAGTATTTTAGCTAATAATAAAGGAAAAGTCTCACTGATACAACAATCATGAACATACTTTCCAAGAAAGGAAATATGGGAAAGAAAGAGAAAAAGAAAGAAAAATGCATGAAAAACAACTGATGTAAAGCTGTTTTTTATCTGTAATGGGGTGAAATACTGATTCCCAAAAGCACAGGGAAGAGCACACACTCCCTACACTCCCACTACCCTGAGATATGTGACGAGCTACACATGAATACTTCTGAATACAAAGAACAACTTGCTATTCATCTACAACAAAAGAATTCAGAAAGTAAGCACACAGATATAGCCACTGAAACATGGGTAACAAAATTTTGAGTTCTGGCTTTGTCATTCACACACTGCATTATTTCAGACAAAGCATATAAAGAACACATTAGCATTCAAAAAGTTAAAATTAATGTTTACAGAAAAATAGTTAAAACTTCTCTCAGGTGTGGTGGTGCACGCCTGTAATCTCAGCACTCAGGAGACTGAAGCAAGAGGATCACCTTGAGTTTGAGGCCAGCCTGGGCTACATAGTAAGACCTTGTATCAACAGTCCTCTCTGCTACCCCCAAAAAAACTTTATTAGAGTTTGTAAAATGTAACAGTATGTAATTCTCTTCAAATGGGACAAACTGCATCAGGTAGAGTGTGAAAATAAATCACTTATGAATGAATGAACAATGACTACATAGACTACTAACAATTAAAATAGGGTAGTAAAGAATTCTTGATATAGAGAAAAAGAAAGGGTGATGCTGTACAATGATTTTCTCCATCTCAGAAGATGAAACTAATAGATCCTTAGATAAAGTTTACGCTTACTTTTTGGTAGCAACTGGAAACATCTACTTGTTTTAGCTATGTATTTACTTTTAGAAGTTTCTGCCTGATTCTATCACACTGTAACAGTTCGGGACTTCTTTTGCCAACAATAGGGTAGCATAGATGAACTGAACATTAAGATTTACTTAGTAATAAATGAACTTTTTCATATTTCATTTTGTCTACTCAATTATTATAATTACCATCATCAAATACAATGTGCATCATGAATTATCCATTTCAAGAAAAAGTAAACAGGCCTCTTATTGTAAATTCATCCAGCATGGGCTTCCTTATTGAAGGTTTATACTTCTGGCTAACAAATTTGATAATTAATTCTTCTTAAGAGTTTATTAAAGGAATAGTGAGAGAGATTATTTTAATAGAGTCACACTTGCTAATTCAAGGGTATTCTAGGCTCTAACTCTAATCCCTAAACTTGGCAATAACTGTGCAGGTAACATGAACAGCAGATATTCACAGATCAGATCAGATCAGATCAGATCAGACCAGATCAGACCAGATCAGATCCAGCCTATGGCAGAAGCTATATACTTATGGGCTAGGGTATACTTTGTGTCAGCTTAATGACAGAAGCGTGTGAAACTAATAAGATACAGATGATACCATCTTTTCTTTTGATTCTGTATGGTAAGTGCATGTCCAATCTATTTTTCAGAAAAGACTGACTATTTCCAACTATGCTTTAGAAACTTATTTTTAATAATGTAACTTACTTCTTATTTTTTTATTGTACAACTCAAAAGTAAATACCCCGTTGTAAGTTGGCAAACACTATTATGTATCTGTGCTTATAACATGACAGTACTTGCTCAATTTTGTTGCCTGAACCACTTGCAATTTCCTTCATAAATGCATTCATTCTTCTCACCCAAAATAAGTCTTTCAGAAGAAAAAAATGAGTATTCAAGATATGAGGGTATGTTTCAGTATTATTAGTTGATCACGCTCTAAAAATATTCCATGATGGAAGCCAAAGAGAAGTTATATTGTAAATGTGTTAAGAAGAAGATAAAAAGTTAGAAATCTAAGATTGCTCAGTAAATTTGATACAGGCTGAAAAAAAAAGGAGGACAAAGGATTATGAAAAGGATAATTATTAGAAAGTAAATATGAAAAATATAAAAGCCAAACACTGGAAAAGAAGATAATATGGAAATTAGAACAGAAGGTGAGATATTCTGTAACATTTACAATGTTTATGTAGTAACTAGACACACAAGCATACTTTACTTTAGAAAATAGAAGTATTTTTTATAGCAACAAAGTATTTTCAAAGTACCCTGAAAGCTTTAAAAACAATCACCAACCAACCAAGAACAAAACCAAATCCTCGTCTGAAGCCTTTTCAAAAGCATATCTTACATAATACAAACTGTCAATTCTGAATTTAACTGCTTTAAGCTTTTGGATTCTCTATTACACATTTTCATAAAGTAAGGCGCACATGTAAAACATCATTATTAGAAAAGGTCATTTAAAATTTGCTATTATATGAGAAAGTAATAACTCTCCAGGCAAAGCTCTAAAGATATACTTAGTATTGCTAAATTTATACTTAATAACTAAGCATATACTATCCCTTTACCACTAAAGGGTAGTTAGAGAATAATTAGTAAATTTTCTATATGGGACATCAAGCATAGGTCCTTAAAAAATTCATTAGCAAAATAGCTTTAGCAGGTACACAAATACTTGTGTTTTATTCTGTACAAAAATTCTCTCTTCCTTCTATAGTTCTCTTATATAGGTCTATTATTATTATAGAACCATTATTACAGTTCACTAGTTTCATCTGCTCCAGAGACCAGACTGTTGAAAATAGACTAAAGTTGTCTACTATATCTCAAAGAGCAGGAAAAACGGCCAGTATTACAACAGAACAAGAGTACTTATTAAAAAAAATAATAATAAATCATTTTGGAACTCATTGTTCAAGTAATTTAGGTGGAAGTTTTCTGAGCAGTGGCACAGACAAGACATAAGAAGGTACCCTGAAGCAAATTATATAAGAGATATTTGAAAAATGTAATGAATATTTAAATTTAAAATAAAAAACAAACTGCATTACAGTAAAAGACACATTGCCAAGAATGATGAGGGATAACTGTGTTTAAAGTGAGGGAGAGCAATCTGACTATCCTAAGGGGAATTAATGGCAATGTGTCTTTTATTGTAATCAGTTTTTAAATTAAATATTCACCTTATGGTTTTTTTTTTTTTTTTTTTTTTTTTTTTTTGGCAGTACTGGGGATAGAACTCAGGACCCTGTGCTTGCTAGGCAGGCGCTTATTCCACTGAGCTATATCCCCAGCCCTCACCTTATGTTTTGATCACCTCTCATTGATTAAGCATTTGTGGTAATTTCTGTTAAATAAAACATTACAGAGTGCTCTCATCTAACTTATTTACCAGGTCTGGCACCACTCAACTCCTGACTCTTCCCCAGTGTCACAATGATCACGAAAGGTGAACATTCAGGACATCCTGGCAGCCGTGACAGCATAACTAAAAGACACTCATGAAAGAGGATCCCAGAGCTGCTTCAGAAAGCGGCAGAACCACGGGATAAGTGTGTTTGAAGCTAGGGGGAGTATTTTGAGAATTAGTGGCAATTTGCAATAATTATTTTTAAAAAATTTAAACACTGAATTTTTCAACTATACTTCACATATATGTACATGGACACATATACATATAATCATATACATATATTCCCTATAACCAAATGGCAGGAGTCACTAGCATATTAACACTTTTCCAAAAATGAATTAGTGTTATAATGTGACATATACAATCTGAATGGGTTTCTCTCTCCTACCTCACTCTACCCCACGGAGGTGACTTCATAGAAAATGTCTTTAATTAATTCATCAACTTAATTTTAGTTATATTTTACCTATTAAAAAATATATATATAGTTTTATGTCTCACAATAATTTCTTTCATTTCCTTCTTTGTCTCTCTCCCTCCCCCTTCCTTCCTTCCTTCCTTCCTTCCTTCCTTCTTTCCTTTCTTCCCTCCCTCCCTTCCTCTTGAGACAGGGTCTTACTATGTGGTTCAGGCTGGCCTTGAACTCATGCCAGTCCTCCTGCCTCAGCCTTTTGAGTGTTGGGCTGAGAGGTGTGTGCCACTATGCCCAGCAGTAATTTCATTTTGATTTTTTTTTTTTTGCGGTACTGGGGATCGAACTCAGGACCCTGCGCTTGCTAGGCAAGCGCTTATTCCACTGAGCTATATCCCCAACCCAAAATGTTCTTTTTTTTTTTTTGCGGTACTGGGGATCGAACTCAGGACCCTGCGCTTGCTAGGCAAGCGCTTATTCCACTGAGCTATATCCCCAGCCCCCCAGTAATTTCATTTTGAAAGAAAAAGTCTCACTATTAGTTCACTGAAATGGTTTGAATTAAAATTAAGACCTATAAAAAGAAAGGACTTGTCATTTTAGAGTTTACAAACAAGTACAAAGCTAGTCATTATAAAACTTTAATAAAATAACACATAGCAAGCAACATTTTTCAAAAGTATGTAATTTACATTATTACTGATTAGCTCTTTTAAATTTTCCGCGTACATATCTTAATAAAAACATTTAAGCAGTCAACAAATAAAACTTAAAAATTTATTTACTGGTAAATGTTATTTCAATTTATTATGATATAGACACAGACAGGAAGTTTTACCTTTTATCTTAAAAATGGAAACACCTCATACCAGGAAGTGGTACTTAAATAGAGTTATATAAAGACCCTCGAAGTCTGGTCAGAAATTGCTCTTCCACTAACGAGGCATAGTATATCAGCATCTCAGTATTTTGAAGTCACCACAATGGAAAGGAATATTATTTTAATATATTCAACATAAAGATGCAACTTAATGCATTTTTTCTTTCTCTTTCTTTTGCCTCAGGTTCTACATTTGGAATCTTTCTCTTACATTTTTGGCTTCTGAAATAAAAACACTTAGAACACAACTCTTCACCAAAAAGTCTGGTAAGAAATTGAACTAAAAATGCAACACATGCTTCACATACCTTCTTGAGATGTCCTAGTCTAAGTTTGAAAATTTCCTCCTGTTCATGATATTCTGCCAAAGTCAACCTGTCAAAAGTAAAATTTTAATTCTATATTTTCATATTAATACTATTAATTTTTTATTAACAACTAATAACATATGGTAAAATTGACTAAACGGAAATAAAATGTTGCCAACTTTAAGCCAAAAATCCTTCACAATATTCCACAGGATACATCAGTACTTAGAGATGGAGCAATTAACCAACCCAACAGCTATTTGATAAATGCCATACACCAAGTGATATTCTACAACTTAGATGATAAGAATATAGAGAAAACAAGATAATTTCTCCTTACGTTTTGGTTTGGGTTTACAATCAATAGAGGGGTTAAGGAAGTAGAAAAGAAGCAATGATAAAATAATGTTAAGTAACAGTAAGTGTTACAAAGAAAAAAAGGGTGTTATGATAATGACTATTATTGCTAATTTAACCTGGTTGTTAGACAATCACAAAATGACCTGCAAGGGCCAATGTTCTAAGATTGAAACACTCAGCATTTAAGAAAAGAAAACAAATGAAAATGTGGGAAATGGAGGAAACGAGAGTAATTTGAAATTTTCAAACCAACTAAGCATAAATGAAGGGAACATCCTCAATATCACAAAGGGCATTTATAAAAAAAGATAACTGACAGCAAACTTAATGGTGAAAGATAGAAGATTTCTCTTTAAGATCAGGAATGAAATAAACATGTCCACTTTAATTCAACTGTGAAACTGTACTGAAAGTCCCACCAGAAAATTTAGGCAAGGGAGAAAAATATATCCAAACTGTAAGGGAAGAAGTCAAACTATCTGTATTCACAGAGGACATGATTCTTCATGTAGAAAATCCCAATGAATGCACAAGGGGAAAAAATACTACAGCCAATAAACTCAACAAAGACAGTTTGATATCACTGTACAATGGTATGTTTCTATAGACCAGAAATGAACAACCTATAAAGGATATTTTTTAAAAATTCCACCTATAATAGTATGCAAATGAATAAAATATTTAGAAATAAACTTAATCCAGGAATTGAAAGACTTGTATAGATAAAATTATAAAATACTATACTGTTAAAGAAGTTAAAAGATGTAATAATTAAGTGAAAAGTTATCCTACGTTCATGAATTGCAAGATTTAATATGATTATAAGGATAATACCCCTAAAGTGAAAAATAACGAATTATAAATTTGTATTTTTCTTTAAAGATAAAAAAACAAAACTTTCAAACAAGATAACAGGAGAGTAATAATAATTAACACATTGCATATTGTTATCTTCAAAGTAGTTACTAAGAGTATAAGGTATCGGCATGAAATATTTTCCAAACAGTATTAGCACAAAACTTTCTTTTCAATGAATTAAGTGAAACAAGTAATATAACTATCTTAACTATCTTGCATATATATTTTCCTTTTCCATTCTTTCCTTTCTCTTTTCCCCCTATAATATGTATTCTTGCATTAAAAATTCTGTACAGAAGTCAAAGTCTAGTTTCCAGTAGATGATGATTCAAAATAAGTTTTTAGAGAACAGTTGCCAAGAAAGCACTAAAATTTGTATTAAACAAAGGGTATTTCGGGCCGGGTGTGGTGGTGCATGCCTATAATCCCAGCACTCAGGAGGCTGAGGCAGGAGGATCGTTGTGAGTTCGAGACCAGCCTGGGCTACAAAGTGAGCTGAAGGCCACTTTGGCCTGAAACTGCATAGCAGGACCCTGTCTCAAAAAGACAAACAAAACAAAACAACAACAAAGCGCATTTCTTCACCTAAAATCTCAGTACTCTAGGAAGCTAAAGCAGGAGGGTCATAAATTCAAGCTCAAGAGGGCTGGCGATGTAGCTCAGCACTGAGGCCCTGGGCTTGATCCCCAATCCTACAAAATAGATATATAGCAGAGAATTTCTTAAACTATAACATAGTGCTTGAATGAAAGTGTTTCTGTGGCTTTTCTCTATTTAAATGTGCATTTGTTTAAGACACAATTATATCACTTAGAATCAATCACACACCAGTATCACTTGAGTGTGAGCTGTGAGCCAACACATGGAACAAAATGGGAAGGCAATGAGACAGGACTATGATTATGCAATTTCAGGTACAGCTGGTACCACCGTGGAAGACAAGTAGTACACAAATTACCTGTGACAAACCAGAAAAATGGTCTAACAAGAAGGAAAAAATGGAATTCAATTAAATGGTTATGTACTGTGTCATTTAGTATTTACCGGTCACTTTCCCAACGTCAGGAACAATGACAGATGTCAGGAGTACAGAGATAAACTGTGACATACAAGTAAGTGCTACAGTATAGACAGGAATGTACTAAAGGTCAGGGATACCTATCTGAGGGGCAATGTGGATAAACAAGGAAGGAAAAGGTTATATATTGCAAGAAAAATTTTAAAGAATAAACAGGGAATGCGACCAATGAAGAAAGGCAAGGAATAAGATGAACAAAGGCACAAAAAACAAGAAAGAAAAGCCCTTAGAGAACTGACAATTTAGCATGGGATACATACTGAAGAAAGAGGCTAGCGAAAAAAAGATTTATGGAAGGTCTTCAGGTGGGTGGATTTTCTTTGAAGGCCACTGAAGGAGCTTAAATAAAGTGACAGGATGAGACACACAAGAAAGAGTAACAGACATTAAAAAAAAGAGAGACACTGTGCTAAGTGGCAGAGAGAGAAGGGGACAAGAACGACAATGAATGTGGACAGTGAGGGAGAATTAAACATCTAAGGTGACGCCTACGTTTGTGGTCTCATTAAATGAGTTAGAGGGTCCTATGACAACTTCCCAACATGATCGTTACCTCCTGTCTTTCAGGAGTTAAGGACAAGGTTTCAGTGGTAGGCAATAAAAGATGAACAGAAATTAAGACAGTAAGTTTGGGTTTACAAGTTGGCCGTGAAGGCAAAGTACCCATCAATGGCAAAGATGAGTTCAGACAGGTCAGCAATCAAAAGTACTTTATAGGCCACATTATGGCCCTTAGATTGTATCACTTAAGTAATAAAAAACTATAATAGGGTTATAACAAGAGAATTTAGAAAAATGACTGACACAAAAATGGATTACATGACTAGACTGAAGTTGAAAAGTAGAGAATATAAAAATAACCCAAGCTGGGTTAAAAATGTAGTTCAGTAGTAGAATGAGTGTTTAGCATGCACAAGGACCCAGCACCAAAAACAATAAAACCCCACTCAAGTTACTGAAGTTAGAATGTATACTTACATAAAATGTAAGTGGAGAGATTTGAGATATGGAAGCACTGGCTATCTACAGAGGTCAATTTAATACAACCATTCACCTACCTACTCATTCTCACTTTTTTTAAGCAGCACATTTACTAATTTACAAAAAGTAAATAATTTGCTAAGTGTCATTTTATCTTTACTACTGATAGCCAAATGTTTTAACTGCAACTTACAATAATTCAGGAAAAATTAGGAAAAAGTTCAAGAAGGAAAAGTTTGAAGAAGGTAGGTTCTTGTTTTTTGTTTTTTTTGAGACAGGGTGTCACTATGTAGTCCAGGCTGGCCTAGAACTCACTGTGTAGCCCAGACTGGCCTCAAACTCATGGCGATCCTCCTGCCTTAGCTTCCTGAGTGCTGGGATTACAGGTGTGCACCACCATACAGGCCAAAGAAGCTAGATCTTGAAATGGACTTTAGCCACTTACTTATGAATGGGTTAAGAATGATTAAGGGAATCTATGGTAACAACCAGAATTCTGGAAGAAAGGATGGTAGTGATATTCAGTAGAGAGAACACAGGACAAAACAAAGAAAAGGGGCCAGGTAGGTGTGGCGAAAACAAAACTGAAAAGGTAACTGATCTGAGATTGGGGGAAATTTACCTGCTTACTCTCCATCTCCCTCCTTCTCCACTCCCCCCCCCGACCCCTTTTTTGTCCCCCCCCAAATGTTTTCGAAGAATAAATTAGTAGAGAGAAAAGCCTGAAGCTGTAAGATAAAGGAACTATCAGTACAAGTCCTTCACATTGTAGGAAATGGGATGCAAAGCAGCACACTTCAACAGAGGAGGAAAGAATATACGCCCACAAATACCAAAGGGCACGTACATTTTCTATGCATATAAGTTTATTCTTCCAGAACTGGCAAGTTAGATACGTTTATACGCATCTGCACATTGAAATTTCAACAATGCTGTTCTCTGTGGGATGGGATTGTGGCTCAACATTTTACTAATCTCTGCATTGTTTTCCAAACTTTCTACAATAACCAAATAGCTTTTTAAATATCTTTTATCTTTTGAATTGTAAGGCATAATTAACACAGAAAATTTAGAAAACGAAGAGCAGAGAAGAGGAAAAAAAGTACCCATAACCTCTCAATGAATTGCTCTCTCAGGCTAAGAAAATAAGTATCAGTTACATCACTGAACAGTTTCTCAGAAAAAAGAACGTTAATGGGAACATTGAATTAGAATGATCAAAACTTTGCAACATGAAAGAAAGGGCAGAGTCTAGTTTCTAATTAAAAAGGGAGAAGTTACATATTTGTGGCTTATTAATTTAGAGCTAAATTTTTAATACTGTCTTTCTTCTTGGCTATAATTATTTTTGCTTTATGAGTATTAATTTAATTATAAATAGCATCCATTACTACTATTCAGACTCCCTGGTAACAGTATAAAAAAAGAAAAATTGTAAATAGAGGCTTACAGTTGTGGTAAATTTGGTCTAACAAAGGGATCGTTTTCTGCTCCATTGACTGCTTTGTTTTTTCTTTGTTTTGGTTCAGAATTGGTAGAAGGTGCCTGAGAATTATTAGCTGTGGGAGGTTTGCGTTTGGCTAGAAGTTTTCTTTGCCTTTCAATATCTTCCCTTTGCTGATTCACCCATTCTTGTTGCCTGTGTAAAAATGAACATGTAAAAACCATATTAAGATTCCATTACTTTTCACAGTTACAACATGAAAAAATAAAACCAAAGAAAACATGGAAAAATCACTTCATATAAATTTGTAACCTTTTGGTCCTTCTCTTGAGAAACAACTTACACTCATCTTTCAGGTCTCATTTGAAACAATTGTGAGGTTTTCCCTAAACTTCTGAACTAGGGAAAGGTATGTTTTCCTATATAAGCTCATGTACCTTGTCTCTATCTCTACCTTTCTAACAAATATCATCTATAAATATTTCACTTCAGTATGTCTAATTAACCTACATTACTCCATAAAAGACCGTATCTGTTTTGTTTCCTATTGTATTACCTAGCATTGTGACCAACATACACTAGGTGTGCTTAAATAAATGAATGAGCTAAAAAAAAAAAAAGCAAATCTAACATTATGGGGTAGATGTTTTACATGCACTTCATCACTTTGTATTTGCAGACAGGATTACAAAAGGGTACTATGAAAAGTGTCATTTTTCTAAATTTATCTGTTGGGAATGAGCAGTCAATATTTTGATATGAAACAAAAATTGATCTTAATGTAAAAAATTTAGGGGGAGAAAGAATTTTGACAATGTAAGGAACATGGAATAAGAAATAGCAAGAAAAATAAGCACAAATTTGGAAAAAATGAGAAGTTAATAAATGTAAATTCACCAATATTTCCCATTCAAGGATCTAAAACAATTTTCTAAAGAGCCACTAATTCTAAAAGCTAATAGATATTGTACCTAATATCATACAAGAGTTTATTTTATACTTATTCTAGTAGTAACAACATCGCTTTTAGGTCAGCTTACCATGGGAAGAAAGTTTTTTTTTCTTTTGAGATAGATTTTCATATGAAGTTCAGGCTGGCCTTGACCTCACTATGTAACTCAAGCTGTCCTCAAACTTGTGGTGATCTTCCTGCCTCAACCTCCTGAGTGCTGGGGATTACAGGTGTGTGCCACCATGCCTGGCTGAAGAAGGTTTATTTTAGACCCTACATGGTTATGCTACTTACATTTAGAGCAAGTTAAATGTTTTATCCACGCCTTCCTCCACCTTCAAATCAGAAACTACTTCTGCAAGTGTTGTTGCAGAAGTGGCCTTGCCTACAATCCTTCTACCAGTTGTAGTGAAGGGGTAGAAGAACAATGACAGCAGAGAAAGAATCAAAAAGAACTGATGCAAAAGAACAAAAGGGTCTATAAAAAGCCCAAGAATAGCAAAGTAAGCGTAAGATTTTAACATTGTTTATACTTCAGGAGGAAAAATAATTTCAATTATTATTATTATTATTTTTTTTTTTGGTACCAGGAATTGAACTCATAACCTTGCGCTTGCTAGGCAGGTGTTCTGCTGCTGAGCTATATCCCAGGCCTAATTTCAATTATTAAAAGGCAAATTCCACAACTGGTAATGTAGCTCAGTGCCTAAGTGCTTACCCACCAAAAAAAAATAGTAAGTTAAAAGCTATTTTAGAGTAAAATCAAGATTCTTGCTATACGGACAAAGAGCCTTATTAAAATCCTAATAGAAAGTAAAGAATTAACAAAATAAATATGTAGCTAGTACTTGATTAATTTGTAATGATCACTGTTTAGAGATTAGTATGATTAATTTTTTAAATATGATTAATTTTATATATTAATTTCCCTTTTCATCTTCACCACTTTCAGTTGTATCACTGATTATAAACAGTGTGACATAATATATGTAACAACGCAATTAAGTCCAATAAATGCTCATTAGTGGTATTTAAAATGTGACTAATTTTTATTTTCTTTGACAGCTTAATAAAGTAACTACTGGCAAAATTAATACTGTTGACCATACATATTAATTATGCAACCCTCCGTTTTATTTCTTACAGAACAATTGCAGGTCTGGAATTAGAAGGAAAGGTTCTTGCTCACAAAACACTAAAAATAATGCTTTCCATCTCAAATCCATTTCCTGCTCTCAACTTTTACATTCAGTGTTTTAGCTGTGGTATAGTCACCTATCACTGGCTATCTTTCCATCTTAGCTGTCAATAATTTATCCTCTTTCCAACATTACTTCTACAATGTCATAAGAGTCTCATTCTACAACTCAACTCTGATCACACATAGCATGTCAGCCTTCAATAGTTCTCATTCATGGAATTAAAACTCAAAGTCCCACATATTCCAAGGACACTGTCCTTCATTATAGTATACACAACTGAGCACAGTTATGCTGAACAAAAGCTCAACAAATCTGTTGAAAGAAAGTCATTCTGTAGAAAGTTTTGAGAAAGTGTCTGAAGCAGCAATGTTGATGTAATACTACAGGAATTAAACTTTGCCTCTGTTTCCCAAATAGGATTGACTGCAAGAGGTAATGTGGACAGTGGTACTATTCCTGCTTTAACAAAATTTTCAGCAAGCAAAATAAATAAAGACAGCATTAAGTTTGGGCTTTTTAATATATAAACAACCAACTTACCCTTACCTATCACTATCTATACTCAGTAATATAATGATTTCTTTGTTTTAAAGTTACCTTTAAAACACTGAAGCCACATGATCAGTTTCATTAATGAGTTACTGTATCTGAGGCAAAAGATAAAAGTTTTTTTCCTTAGGTTGGAGAGCAGGGAAGGACTAAATACTAACATAATTCAGTACTAACTTTTTTTGGTTTGGTACCAGGAATCCAACTCATGACCTCAGGCTTGCCAGGCAGGTGCTTATGCCGCTGAGCTGTATCCCCAGCCCAGGGCTAACACTTAAGGACTAAGAATGGGAAAAAAGCAGACAGCAGGCCCGGGGCATGTGCCAGCAGTCCTGCCACTCAGGAGAATGGGGCAGGAGGCTCACCGAAGGCCAGGAATTTGAGACTAGTTTGGGCAACATAGCAAGGGCTCAGCTCAAAAAAGTACAAAAACTGCAGGATTCACATTCAGAGCTTCTAGTGAACATAAAATTGTCAACAATTTTCCTTGCAAAATATCACCTATAAAGTTAAAGGGTTAGTTTATACTTTGGAAAGTCAGATTTAGAATATTTTCAAAACGTCTGCTACATCTAAACTTGTAATGCTTGTTTCATATTTCTTTCAGATGTGCTAAGTTCTATGATTTCAAATAAGATGTTGAATGTAACTGCAAATGTATAATCTTTTAAAGTAATACAAACACAAAGGAATGCTAAATTTTTAAATGCAAGAATGACTAACTTCACAAGATTCTGAAATGCAAAACCATCTGTCCATTGTTCAGTAAACGACGCGCCATGTCTAACTGTTGTAAAGTGCCCCAGGCGTAGTCTATCTTGCATACTCTTCTCTCTGCTTGACAGTTTTTCTTGTGTGCTCTGAAAAAGGACAGAAAAAATCATCAATTTTATTCCTTTAAATTTTACAGTGTACAAGGCAAAAAGGGGCTAGTGAAGGGAAATTTTAGTAATCTTTGACCTTACCTTTTCAATGAGAAGTTTCTTGCTCATTGATATGCACTTATTTAATCTCTCTTTGTATTTTTCAAGTAATTTTTGTTGATCATCTATTTGCCGTCTGAGATCACAGTTAGCCTATAATGTAAGCAAGAAATGCAAAAGATCTAGAATTTGTGTATGTAAAAGGCTTAAAAATATTTTTAGTCTTTTCATTAAGTTATATAGAGATATGATTACTTAAGTATTTGACTTAAGATATTATAAAGCCTACATAACTAGGGATAATACTATTAAATGTTACATGTGGAAAGTACAGTACAGTACTATACAGTGGGAAGTACATGAAGTTTAGATATATGTACTTTACACATTCAAATCCACACTCTAAGTTATATAATGTTGGATAAGTATTCATTACAGTTTAGATCTAAAATGTCCTCCAAAAGTCTAGTTTATTGGTAGGGCCTGATCAGAGTTGGCTGGTCACTGGCAGCATGACCTGAAAAAGTACACTCTTGTCCTTGGCTTCTCTCTCTCTGTGCTTCCTGGCCACAATGATATGAAGTTTTCCTCTGCTTGCACTTTCACCATGTGGTTTCTCCTTGGAGCTGACCAATCATGGACTGAACCCACAGAAACCGTGAACACATACACACAGACACACACTTACACTCACACACACACAAACAAACCCAAACCCTAACTTTTCCTCCTTTAAATTGCAGGTGTTGAGTATTTTATCTCAAGAACAGCAAAGCTGACTAGTACCGAAAATTGGTGCCAGAAGTAGTGTTGTGTTGTGACTGTACTTTCTGTGGTTTGGAAATCTTTGGAATTGGTTTGTGGGAGGAGTGTGGAAAACTTTGAAGATGCAAGATAGAGAAGCACTAGAATATACAACATTAAATGCTTCAACATTTAATGTATGAAACTGGTCATAGCTGAGAAGATCAGAATGTAGACAGGAATGCACCCAGTTAAAGGGCAGCATCAGGGGTTTCAGTAGAACAAGGACTCCTTTGGCAATTGGACTAGAGCCCATATGTGTTATACTCTGGCAGAAAAATTATCTACATTTTGTACATTTCTTGACACTTTGTGGGAGACTAACATTAAAAATGGCAAACTAATTAATCTAGAGGAGGAAATTTCCTTTTTAAAAAAAAATTTTTTTTTTGGTGCCAGGAATTGAACTCAGGACCTTGCACTTGCTAGGCTGACACTTGTAGCCCTGAGCTATATCCCCAGTCCAAGGAAATTTCAAGGTATGGCATGGGTGTTGCTGTCTGTTTTCGGACAAGTTTGCAGTGAGAATCAAGAACAAAAAGCAGAGCTGAATGATATGAAACTTGGTCAGAAATGAAGTGGCTGAAAGATCAGGATTTAAAAAGAAGTGAAATACAGTCAAAACCTGGATTGCAAGTAACTTGGTCTGCAAGTGTTCTGTAAGATGAGCAAACATTTCTAAGAAGTTTCAACTTGATAAATGAGCAGTATCTTGTAATACAAGTAGTATGTTATGCCACATGATCATAAAGCCCCCCCCCATTTTGATATATAAGTGCTTTGGATTATGAGTTGAAAAACTATTCTAGCGAACAAGATTTTACTGTACTTTGCAAAGGACAATAGGGAGACTTCTCAGGAATTGGCCAGATGTCACCTTTCATAGGCTCAAGGGTGCAAAACTATATAGCTTTCATTTGAGAAGTGAGGCCTTGGGCACCCTGCTTGAGAAAGGCTGTTTAAGGAACTGGTTCCTCAGGATTCATTTCAGGGTCCTCATCTATCCACACACTGAAGCCACTACAATCACAATCCACAGAGGCTTGGCTACTGCCTGAGTTGATGGCAGACCTTGGCATCATCCAAGGGTTCTGCTTTTCAGGCATACAAAATTTGAGAGTTGTACAGTCATAGTAGCTTCCACTCAGATTTCAGAAGAAGGCTTGAGAGGCCAGTGATGGAACCCTTCAGAAGGCAGTAAGTAAAGCTATGTGACGCTAAAGGTGCCATGGGCAGACAGAAATGTGAAGATGCCAGGAATATGGAATGTCTGCTGAGGAAAGTTGAAGCAGTGTCCAGAACCAGCCTAAGTGTGCTACAACCAACAAGGCCTAGGGGCAGGGCTAGCCAAGTCCTTTGGAGCTCACACTTCATCATATCCTGACCCATATATGGGAGATGGAGCCATAGGATTTGATGTTTTTTTGGTGGGTTTAGTGCTGCTGTGCTCCATGTTCTTTCTGTCCCCCTATTCTCTCTTTTGGAGTGGGAATGTTTACTCTAACCTATTTTATGCTGTGTTTAACTTTCACTTTTACAAGGATTCACAGCTAAGA
Source organism: Dinomys branickii (assembly GCA_004027595.1). Classification (NCBI taxonomy): domain Eukaryota; kingdom Metazoa; phylum Chordata; class Mammalia; order Rodentia; family Dinomyidae; genus Dinomys; species Dinomys branickii. The sequence continues at coordinate 46,440 of PVLD010000876.1, read as the reverse complement.
GTTTGCCTTGGGTATCAGAGGAACATTTGGACTTGAACTTTTCAGCAATGTTGGAATTCTTAAGACTTTGTCAACTCTTAAGAGAGATGGGCTGAATGCATTTTACACACGAAATGCATATTAGTCTTTAGGGGGGCTGGAGTGGAAGTTATGGCTTAAATTTAAAATATTCCCCAAGAGTCTCCTGTTCAGAGCTTCCACCTGGTAGGAAGGGGCTGGTCAACAAGAGCATAATGTGGAAAGGTGTATTTTTACTCCCCTCCTTTCTCCACTTCCTGGCTGCTATGGCAGGAGCAGCTCTTCTCTGCCATGAGCTCCCACCATGCGTTTCTGCTTGGGAGCTGGCTACCCGTGAGCTGAACCCGTGGAAGACTGTGAACCAAAACAGACCTCACCTCTTTTAAACTGCAAACACTGTAGTATTCTGTCCCACCTATGAGAAAGCTGACTAATATAGTTATCTAGATTTTAGTTCAGTTTTTAAATTTCTAAACAGAGGCCACACATTCTAACTCTGTTGAAAGTAAATGAAATATGATATATGTCTAATATGAATAAATGTGTCTTCTTTCACCTCTTGTAGCTAATAAAATATTTTCTCCATTTAACTACTGGATGACACTGTAACTTGCTAATCCAGTAACTACCTGCACCATTCTTCCTTGGCAACAGGATATAATTCTGGTACATAGCCATATGCTCAGAGAAGATGTATCTCTCTAATATCAGATACGCTGATTAGTAAAATGGTGAGAGAATAATCTGGAGGCTTTGCTGAGACATAACCCTAGAGGGTTTTGACTCAAGTGATCTGGGGAAGAGCCTCAGAATTTCCATTTCTAACAAGTTCTCTAGTAATGCTGATGCTTCTAATATGAAGATTGTATTTTGAGAACACAGGGCTAAGGAAATCACGACAGATGCTAAAAGACAGTAGTTCCTCTTGAAAATGCTGGGAGAAAATAATTACCAATCTAAAATTATACACTCAATAGAGATGTTTTTCAAGGAAGAAGATATGGAATTTTGCACTAGTAGGTCTTCATAATTACATATAATTCAAACAAGACTCCAACAAATTATGTGTGCATGGTATGTATGTATTTAACTTGAAAAACTGAATCTAAAATTTCTCTGGGACTGCAAAAGGCCCAAAATAGTCAAAAGTAGCAGTATATTTGTTCAACCATGTATCAAGATTAAGTATAGAGCTATAGTGGTAATGTTTACTCAAATGCCTGTTGAGTAATAACCCAGTGTTTTATCTGGGATATGTACCTAGACAACAATTACATTCCTCAACTTTCTCTGAGGCTATGTAATGATGGGTCAATGAAATTTAAGCAAAAGAAGTTCAATGCGATATTCAGGAAGACTGTATGGAGAACTGTGTTTTTTGCTCCTTTCTGTTCCTGCTTTCCACTTACAACACAGAAATGGTAACTATGACTCTAACAGATGATGTTTGGATTTCAGTGTGACTTTCAAGATGCGAGCCATGAACAGAGGATAAGGAAGCAGAACAAGCGAAGGAGCTAAGGTCCCACATGGCAACGAAGGGCACCATATCTGGGCTACCCACTCTGTTCTTTCAAAAGGTAAATTTCTCTCTTGTTCAAAGTGGTATTGTTTATATTCTGTTACTAACAAAGATGACTATGTACTCTGCTTTCTCTCCAGATCACATAAATCTTTTACCTTTTACTAATAAAGATGAACATATGGAACATAATAATATAGAATATTAAATAGAGCCATTTGCCTAAGGAAATGAGATTTTATGGTGTCAGTATGCGAATGGACTGCTAATGAAGTGAGGTCAGACGTATGATTATCAACACGGATAGAAATAAAATGAAGCCTTATTCCACATCATATCCAAAACCAAATTCTAGCGAGATTAACAACTTATAACTGAAAGGGAAGACTAAAAACATTCAAAAGGAAATAGAATACGTTTAAGATCTTAAAGGCTCTTTTAATTTTTTTGGTATGCATCTTTAACAATAATTTAGGATAATTGTTATGTATAGTTAAAATGTACCAATAAAATCTGATTTTAAAAAAATGATGAGTATAAACAAACCTTGGAAATATAAAGAATTACACAGAAAAACGATTTAGAATAAACAAAACAAACTATAAAGAACAAAGGTATTTCATGACATAAAAATTGAAAATGTATCTCATCATTAAAAGTCAGCATAATGTACTAAAAAGACAATTCACAAAGTATCAGAAAATCAATCCAAATAACTAACCAAAACTTGATTTCAAGGAAAGTCACACAGCCACATTTTAAAAAGTTGGCCAAAGAAATGTCCCAATCAGCTATTTCACAGAAAGATGTTCAAAACCAATTGGCAAATAAAGAATGCATAAGACTATAAGATACTATGTTACATCCATCAAATTAGCCAAATAATTTTTTTAATGTTCTCATACCAAATCTTGGCAAGGATAATGAATAAAGTCTTTCTGGGCCACTGTCTTTGGGAATATAGGCTGAAGTAACCACTTTGGAAAAAATACTACTATCATAAAGTAAAGTAGAAAATGTACACACCCTATAGTACTGCTACATCTTTCCTAAGCATATACCATGAAAAATTCTTTCATATTTTCCTTAGAAAATAAGGATGGCTGGGTATGGTGGCACACGCCTTAATCCTAGCATTTGGGAGGCTGAGGCAGGAGGATGTCCAGGAGTTTGAGGCCACCCTGGGCTACATGGTGAGTTCAAGGCCAGCCTGAACTACATAGCAAAATTCCATACAGGTTAATTTTACTTAAAAGTTCAAACACAAACTGAAGTAATATATTGTTAATAAAGTAAAAACACACTTAATAAACCATGAAGAAATACAAAGTCATGACAAATACAAATTTTGTAACAGGAGTTAACAGAGAAGAAGTGTAGAAGAGTAAAGGGGATGAGACCGGGAAACACACACTAGACGTTCCAGAGGTAATGGGGAGTGTGGCAGGGCCACAGGTGCTGTTTTTTACTGTTTCTATACCAATGGCTCATAGCTCAGGCTTAAATCAGAATAGTCTGTAGCAACTTTTAAAACTTTCAATGCTCAAACTATATCATATCAACTTGATCAGAACTCCTTAAGGTAGATCTGAAGGCATCTGTATTCCTACCCTTTCCCTCTGGTGTTTCTAAAGAGCAGCAAGGGATAAGAACTACTGCTTTGTAGTTTATACATATTATAAACATACTTTTGAATATATTATTGAATAAAGTTTCCATTAAAAATCCCACAGGACTGTGGCAGTTATCTCATCCTCAATGGTATCAGATGTCAGGTGGGAATATAACAAAATCAATTAACATGAAATGGGTATCTATCTGATGAAAAGTTGATAATATAAAACAAATTTTACATACTTCCTTCTATGTTTCTCAATTCACATTTAAAAAGCTAGTAAAATTATTTTCATTTTAAAGTTGGTATTTTAATCAGGTACTTACACTAAAGCCTACTGTTTTCTAGATATAGAGTACTTTTACCATATTAAGTATTTTTCTCAACAGTTTTACTGTTGTCAAATAAGTTACAGTACTCAATTTTTCCCCCTCCATGACTTATTACTTACCCTGAGCAAATCATCTATACGACCTTCCTTTTTTTCCAGGTCCTGGTTTTTATTACTCTCTAATGCTGCTAATTTCAACATTGTGAGATCAGTCTAGATGAAAGAAAGCTATTTTATTATCTGCATTATGTATACTGTTACATACAAACAAAAAACTAGATTTTACCTACTTCATAAAGCAAAGAACAATATGTGAGTTTTTTGTGTATGTGAAGGGTATACTTAGATCAAAAGGTCATAGTATAGTTTCAAGCTTTAATAACTTCAGAAAGCTGGGTACAGTGGTATACGCCTGTAATCCCAGCACTTGGGAAGCTGAGGCAGGATTGCTGCCAGTTTGAGGCCAGCCTGGGCTATATAGTGAGACACTGTCTCAAAAAACAAAACAAAACAAAAACAGAACCCCACAAAAAACCCAAAACCAAGTATCAGAAGTATAAAGGATACAAACATACAGAAAATATTTATCTGAAATATTAACGTGCCTCATTCAAAACATATCCATTGCTTTGTGCTGTACACTACTTAATTCTTAAGCTTTGCAAAAATACTTTTTATAATTATTTAAAAAGTAAAAACTATATATGTTTAAGGAAGACATGTTTTTATATATGTATGTAGTACAGAATGGCTGAATCAAGCAATTTAACGTATGCCATATTTGTTTTGTGGTAGGAACACTTAAAAATCTACTTTAAGTGTTCATATACAAAATATATTGTTATTGAGTACAGTCACCATGATGTACAACGGATACTTCAAACATCATCCTAACTGAAATTTTGTGCCCTTGGACCAAAACCTCATGCAGGAAAACCTTTTAGGAGCTGCTCAAGGACTGAAAGATATCCTTCCTATATGTGTAATCTTGACTTTAGGGTTATCTAAACAAAGAGATTTTGCTATATGCATCAGAGTTTGGGTATGATAAATAAAGTCTAATGGAAATAAATTGGGGGACAGAAGTGGTTAACCAAGTAATGATCGACTCTCTCAGCCCTTAGTCTGAAAAAGTGCCATCAGGACTGTCACATGTAAAAATTTAAAATCAAAACCACAGCACTGGGCTGAGGGTGTAGCTCAGTGGTAGAACATGTACTTGATAGGCAGAGGCCCTAGGCTCATGAACTAGCCCCCCAAAAAACAAACACACAAAAAAACTGAGTATTTGTATCAAAATTCTAACTAAAGCATAAAAGATAACAAAATAATTCAATTCTCAATTTTTTTTTCCGAACTGTAGCACCTATGTAGATATATACACTCAAACGAACTGCTGTAAAGTCCACTTATAAACATAGCAGCATCATGAAGACATCAATTATATACAAATGGATGTTAAGTTCAGAAGGAATTAGTCGATTGCCTAGCAAGTTCAAGGCCCTGGATGTAATCCCCAGTGAGACATATACACACACACACATTCTCCTGATTAATAAAGAGAATTGATATATTATGACTGTTCTGATTATCTGACATGCTTTAAACATCTATACATTTGCCAGTGTATAACAAAGGACGAGTTGATGGTAAATTCAGTGTTTCAAGTTTACATTCCTTCCTTGTAAACTGCTTTCCATTAATGAGTTAGTTTTCTTAATGTTTTACTTTATGATTATTATTTAAGACAAATACTTATTAATACAAAGCTAGTCACTAGTTTCTTATAAATAATAGAAAAAAATGTAGTTACTATTTACCTGAGTAATTTTAAAGGATAACTGCTTTGGCTGTAAAACAGGGTGGTCCCCAAAAGCTAATGTAGTAGGAGAAGGGCTATTCGGTCGAACCTAAAAAAAAAGTAAGTAATAAAATTTCTCCTGTAGCAAGAGAAAGTTTTCTGCTTGGTGAGATAATACCCAGTGACCATTTATTCAACAATCTTCACTGAGTACCTCCTACATAAGGCCCAGTGAGAGCTACAACCATAAATTCCCTGCCCACAGGAAGCTTATATTCTCGTTCCCTAAAAGAAATTTTAAAGCATTTCATACCGTTAAAACGCATTAAGGCCAAGTCAGCTATTCTAAAACAAAATTATTAAAACCAGATAATGATGGTTTGAAAAGTTAAAACAAACAACTTTATACAAAATTCTTAGTAATGACACCAATGCATGCCCATTAGTAGTTTACTATCAATTTATCAATGGGTTTTATGGTTCACCTAGTTATTTGTTTAAAAATGCACTCATTAAAAGCAGCAGATTACAATGACATATCAATGCTATCACATCGCTTTATTTAGAAGTTACTGTTGTCCTCTCACTTTGTACATTCCAATTATTGTGCCCCAAGGAACAAAACAAATGAAACAAATCTATGTCTACAGACAAGAAAGAGACAGAAAATAAACACAGATCACTTGAATGAGAAAAGGAAACTGGTTTTAAATTTTTTTAAATTCATCTTTATTTGCTTGGTTTTTGTTTTTGTTTTTGAGACAGGATCTCACTATCAGGCCAGTGATTTACTAGAAGGCCAGGCAAAACTTGAACTCACTAGTAGGTTTGCTGGGCCCTCACGAGTTTCTAAATACGGGGATTATAAGCACGCTTCATCAGTGTGTATTTCTTCACTCATCTTTCAATCACTGAAAGTCAACTTCATTTTTCTGATTAGGTACTCAACTTTCACATAATTAAAATGAATAAAAATTAAAATCTAATTCATGAAATCTTTAAGAAGCTCACTTTCAAAAGTAAAAGTTCTAATAGCATCAGATCATTAAAAATGATTCAATTCACCTCACAGAAATGATTTTTGTAAACAAATGCTAACATATAGAAATGTTTAATAAAACCATAAAATATAAGTTATTCAGTGTACATAACCTCTGAAAAACTTAAAAGATAGAAACTTACAGACGAGGAAGGGGTGGAATGTGAGTGTGAATTCTGAGGAGAACGGATCGCAGGAGGCATGCCTCTCACTGGGCTTGAGCCATTTCCACCTTGGTACTGAGAAAAAGAGAAAAGAAACATCACTGTTTATTAAACAAGGATTAGGTAGTTGGTTTTTTTAATTTAACACATTAAGAATTAATTTAAATATATCTTATTTTATTTTATTTGCAGTGCTGGGGATTGAACTTACGGCCTCATGTATGCCAGGCAAGTCCTCTGCCACTGAGCTATATCTCTACCCCTAAATATATTTTATTTTAAATAAGATCAAGCATTCAAAGGGATCCAGAAAAAGCAAAATTAAGGTCACTTATAAGAGTGACCAAGTCCTAAAAGACTAATAAAAGACTACCCATCATAAGAACATGACAAGACTACATCTTTTAAAGATACTTATAACTTTATATTAACTGTAACTGTAATTTGTTGTTGTGGTTGACTCAAAGACAAATAAATTATCCCAAAGCAATGAACTTGTTTTATTTTTCCTTCAAAGCTGAGCATAGTTCTATGTTTCCAGAACCAATACAGTCCATAATCCCATAAGATTTTAAGATGTTTACATGAGGATTTTAGTCAATATAATCAACTATTTTAAGAATCAGCATTCTTAAAACTCTATGAAAATACCCAAATATTCCCAACATTACATAGAAGAATTATATAGAACAAGTGCTTTCTTTTTAACAGCACAAAATCTTTACAGCTCTTTCTTACAAAGTGTACCATTAGCTGCACATGGTGACAAATCAACCAACCTGCCCCACAGCTAGCTTTCCTCCGATCACGTTTCTGGATAGGACGGCAGAAGAAAGCGTCCTGCTGATACTAGCTTCTTCTGGGGGGTGCAGTTTGCTGTCTACTGAATTTTTTGTTTATTCACTTAACTGTGACACGAACAGCAGAGAGAAGGATTCTTGGTCTGGGCACTACATAAGAATTTACCGCATTTGTTTTATCCATAGTGCCTAGGATAATGTGCAGCACACAGCAGGCATCCAAGAGACATCTGTTTATCTGAAGTGACCCTACCTCCTTCAGCAAAGTTCTGATATTAACACTGAGTGACTGACCTCCACTAAATCACGTTAGGTAATTTGAGGTCAGCAAAATATTTCACTTCAAATTTAGAAACTCAAAGCAACAGAGAATTTAAATTTTTTTTTCAAATTCAGCCATTCCCCTACTCAGCCAATTCTCTCACTCTCAAACATAACTATTCTTCAATTGAATCAACTGTATTTGTTGTTTTAATCATATTAAATGTTTTCTAATGTATAAGCTGGTAGCCCAAAGTGTTTCTATTTAGAAGCAAATGTTCCAAATTGTGTCTAAGAATCTAAACATTTATTGTTTTCAGAAACTCTAAGATTCACATCTCTATCAATTATTTAATCTCCATCCGCAGGAGCTGATGTTGTTATTAGTTCCATTCTTCTTCCATTCAGAGTTTGCCTGTAAGTAAGTTACTCTGTAGCCCTTGTCCTCAGTTTCTGCACCTGTAAAACAGAAACACTAATACCTACTTTGCCTATCCTATGTGTTGTTATAAGCAAGTATTTAAAAAAGTACTTTGAAAATTATGATGTGTCACACCAATGGAAAAGTGTTCTGCTGTTATTGTTCTTTTGAGACAGGGTCTTGCTATCCATGCATGGCTTTGAACGCATTATCCCAGGATGGTCTCAGTCTCATGGCAATCCACCTACCTCAGCTAAGATTACAGGCAGGTGTCACCATACCTGGCTTAAAAGTAAATTTTAATGTTCCTAAGAAGGCAGAGTATCACATTGTACTAAAGCTCCGTTCAAAAGTTCATCTTATGGTTCAAATTATTTTCAGCTCACAGAATTATACTGAATTAGAACTTACTTCAAAATAGTCGCTAATTTTGAGGCCACGTCCCCCAATATTTTTTCCTAAAATATAAAAGTAAAAAAATTTTATAGATTTAAATTCAGTCATGATTATCATGATTAGCTACCAAACATTGTTTCAGAAAGAAAATGTGTTAATTTTCTTAATGCACATACAAAGCATGGTATTTCAGTAGTGTAATGAAGAGGATCAAAAACTTAAATTCTTAGAATAGCAGATTAAAAAAATCAAATGACATTTCAATAAAAACTTTCCAATCTAAAAAGTCCCATTACTATAAAATCAGATAAACCAATGACATCTTCTGGATACTGTATCTTCTGGACTTTGTTCTTGTTTTGACGTGCTGGGGGTTGAACCTGCACCTTGCTCATGCTAAAGCACATGCTCTACCACTGAGATACACCCCTTGCAAAGGGACACCTGTTTTTAAAACATTATTAATACAGCTTAATGTTCATTCATTTCAAAGAAGCCAATCAACAAAAAGGAAAGACAAGTGGCAAATGTATAATGACAATTTAATTCATGTTTGGTAAATAAAAGTTAAAAAGCTTTAGTTAGTAAACAGAACTTAATTCCTGTCAAACTGACAGCATACTTCAGTATCAATGTTATTTTTTAAAATATGTTTGAATTTCTGAAAAGCAGTTCCAAATTAATATATGTTTCAATAAACTGGATTTTAGGGTCTACTCTCATGACCACAGTGATGAAAAGAATTAGGTCATTACTAATCACTGTTCTTTAAATGTTTTGTTCTCAAATAAGTGTTCATCAGTTTTATAAATACTGAATTAAGAATTTCTTAAGGAAGATGGTGTTTAGAAAAGGATTTTTGGGGGTAGGCATCCATCTTTGATTGAAATTACAGTATATAAAACATATGATTTCTTCAAGTTACCACAGAAAAAAGCTGGTCTAACAGAGCAAAAGGCTTTATGTAATAGAAGCAAATATGTACCTAGTAATTCAGTACTGAATTATATTCATGCATTCATTTATTTTAGTCAACAAATATTTAAGTGGTTACTATGTGCCAGACATTATAGAAACGAACAATGTATTTTAAAATTTAATAAATTTACATTTTTTCTTGCAATATAACAAGGAATTATTTTTTAAAAAAGCAAGTACTCAGATTGTAAATGCTACTTAGAAATTTTGAACAACAGGTTTGTACAAATGTATTTATAGTCTAGCTATGAGTGGGGTTTGATACAAAAGGAATGTCCTGTCTATAATAACTCCCCTGAAGACTCTCGAAAGGCGCTATGAAGGGAGACACAGGTGCTCTGGGCTGCCTACCCAGACGCTTTCTCCCAAACTCTTCTCCCCGTGACTGGGCCCTCATTTTATTCCATTTTACCCCTCCTACACAGTACATGCAATTTCAGGGCTTCCTGTCCAGCCCCCAGTCCCAGTCCCCCTTCCCTCTGTATAAGAAATTTCATTTTGTCCAGGTATCAGCTCTTCTCTATACAACCCATATTTTTAAGGGGAATACAAGTACTTCATTTTCAGCTTCAAAAGCAGGCTTGATTTTCCTAACAATAACCTTTATGTTATATATCACTCGTTTGGAATGGTAAACAAGTAATCTAATCAGTAAGGTGACAGGGGAGCTTTGCTATGCTTTGGAAGAAGTTCACTCCAAAGAAGAGGAAGCAGGGCAGGGAACCAAGACCAAATGCCAGGGGTGCACACCTATAATTCCAGTTACATAGGAACAAACTGAGGTCAGAGGATGACGAGTTCAAGATCAGCCTAAGCAACACAACAGACCTCGTCTCAGGAAGGAAAGAAGGGAGGAAGGGACGGAGGGGGGGGCAGGCGGGCAGGCAGGCAAGCAAAAGGAAAGGAAAAGGCAAACCAACTGACAAAAACCAAAACCAAAACAAAAAGTAAAGCACATAAGTATAAAGTAAATTCAATTTAGGTAACCATCCTAAAGCCAGAAGGAAAATCAACAGTTCTGTGGATGGAGGACTACAGATGAAGAAAAACTAAGAGTTCTTAAAGATACATTACTTCAATCAACCCAGAAGCCCCATTCTACTCGGAAGCATGCTTTTGAGTTTTTTAAAGCTGTTATTGAAGTAACTGTAATAAATGTATATCTATAATAAGTAAAGTTATAAGCCCATTAACCACAACCTGGGGAAAACACACTAAAACAAAAAAGGGGCTCACTGTAAAGTGAGGTACAATGTATTAGAACATAGAAGAAAAGGTCCTTTCTTCCACAAATACAGGTGCTGCAAATATATTCCTTGATTCAGGTCCATATATAAACTGGTAAGCCATGGTACACTTTATGGATATTGGCTACAAAACATGTAATGTTATATTTAAAATCATTATTATGAATGATTTAAGATTCTAATTTATATTTAACTCTGAGGGCCCAAATTAGGTGATAATATTTTTTATTCTCCATTATAAGAGGTTTTGTACCCTAGGGAAATCATTTTCTTAGTTCCTACCACAAAAGATCAGCATGTAACAAATGATGAAAAACAGGTATGAAGAGAAAAAGATACTGAAATTAGAGTCTTCAGTCACTTTAATTTTATTTGAAGCAGGGTCTTGTTATACAGCTCAGGTAACCTTGAACTCGTGGTGACCCTCCTCCCTCGCTTTCCAGAGAGCTGGGTGATGTGCACCACCACCACCAACTCTAACTACTTTCATGTGCAGTATAAACAATAAATAAGTAAAGTGTGGGTACTGGTGGCTGATTTGTTTGTTTGTTTCCAGACAGGGTCTCCCTATGTAGTTTAGGCTGATCTTGAGCTCACTATCAGGCTGACCTTGTAATCACAGTGACCCTTCTGCCTCAGCCTCCCAAGTACTGAGATTACTTGTGATTCTCTGACCTTAGGCTCCTATGTAACTGGGATTATAGGTGTATACCACTGCACCTGCATGGTGCCTGGCCGGTACTTGTTTTAATATAAGATTTAATGTTTTTATTTAAAAATAAGAAACCATTTTGATATCATAATTCACTTAAAGAGAGGAAAATGCAGAGATGAAAAGGTAATAGGTAATATTTGCCAGATTTGGACATGATACATGTCTTTCTGGGACCCAATTTTAAAAGAGGGGTGGGAAGAGGCAAAAAGCCTGGAGACAGTAATCATACGCTAACTATGTAAATACGGTGCAGAAAGATTGCAGTTTCATATGATTTCTTATGAAAAATACACTCTTAAACTAGTATATGCACAGAAACTACGAAATAGCTAAGGAATTCACACACACACACACACAAAGGAATTATTTACTTAACAACTAGAATATTAATGGGTTAAAAGTCAGAAGAACTAATTACAAATGCCAACTAGACTCAGAGGGAGGATGCTGCTTTGCTCACCCTGGCTGCTTTCGTTCTGGTTTTCTGCTTTTCTCTTTCTTCCCCTGGATGATTCTGATTGTTTCTTCTCTGGCGTCTACAAAAAATAAGTTAACATAATTTTAAATTATAGTTTTAGCATATAAAATTATTGCTGTCAATATAGAAATCATTTCTATTTGCAAGGCCAAATAAAGTCTTCAATTGTACTAATGGGATGCAAATGTAGTTCTTGACATATAATTTATTTAAAAGATAAAACTTTCTGTTCCACAAAGTTTTTAACTTTCAAGTATAGAAGACCTCGTATAAGTTACTTGAAATACACATTTGGAGAACTTGACTTGAGGTGGAGGAGAAATCTGAAAGTAATCATACTTGTAAGATGCCTTTCAAAGTCTTACCCAGAAAGGGAGGGGGGGAAATCCCCTGTTAAGTTTTCTAATAGTCACAAATATTTAATCTATAAAAGCAAACGATAAAAGTGGGGGGCCAACACACTCAGTCCCTACTAAAAAGAACCATTCGCCTGAATGCAAGGCAATTATTACCCAACACAATTGTAGTGAATTCAAAGACTATGCCCTAAATCAGAACTCAGCAAAGTATGGCCTATAGGACAACTCTGTTTGTACAGGCTATGATTTAACTTTTACACTTTTAAGTGACTGAATTTTTTTTAAAGTTTCAAATGAAAGAGAATATTTTGTGATGAAGACTTCTTTTATGTAAAAATTGTAAGTGCAAATTTCCTTGTCCATAATAAAATGTACCATTAAGCCACCCCGTTCATTTATGTATCACATATATAGCTGCTTTCACATGACAACAGCAGAGTTCAATAGTTGCAACAGAGATAGTATGGTCCATGAAATTTGAAATTTGTACCTCTTTAGAGAAAAATTTGCACACCCCTCCTCTAAATAGTAGCTCTGCTTCAATTTAAAGGTTTCTTCTTTGAACAGATAGCAAATATTTTCACTATGCTAATATGACAAGTAATTTCTGTCTGGAAAATTGTTTTGCTTACAGAAACTAAGCCAAGAGCAAAAGCACAAGTCAGTGGCTCTGGGCCCTCAAAATTTAAAAGCCTTGTAAGTAGCTGTGGTACAAGAACAGTTCCTGATCTTATATGAGAGCTAATTTCGTTCCCGAATGACTCATATCAGGCAGCTTAAAGTAAGTATTTTAAGGCACTGAGAAGTCCTATGATTAAACAACATTAATTCTCATTTTTACTGAGCATATATTGTTCCTCCAAATATCATCTTGGGTGTCAACAAGATACCACATTCAGGGAAGTTGTACTAAATGTTATTTTCAGTGAACTCTTAAAAAGACAAACACTGTATCTTTTCTGTATCTTGTCCTTATGTCCTGTACTTACACAGGTCTTACTTGATAAATGTATGAATAAATATTAAATAATGTACTCAGTGTTTTCACTGCTAGTATTGCACAAACAGGATTCAAATGTAGGTATAATCTAGGGCCTAAGTGTCTTTAAAGGCTTTTTTCTATGTGACATGCTATACATCCTACAACAAAAACTAATTAAGTGGATCAATTATACAGACATTTAAAAATGTTATTGTTTACCATTGAAATTCACTACATCCAATAAATTACCTATATATTTTCATTTCATAAACCAGAGGTTCTAAGGAAAACCAACCTAACTGTCAATCTACTTGGGAGGTGGACTGATGTATCAACAACTTAGGGTAGATAGATTTTCAGCTTAGTTCACTGTCAAAATTGCAAACTCAAACAGTAAACAATCTTCTATTGTCCTAGAAACAAAAATATTACCAAATTAAAAATTCTAAGTTAACATTTTCATAAAAACTCTAAGGCTATCTTAAAACAAATAATTTATTTATAGCATTCCTAATTTAATCTATATAAAAACATAATTTAAGGCCAAGAAAATAATTATACTATTGTTATACCAATTTTGAAATATAGTAGGATGCTATTTCAATTCCATCTTAAATCTTGACTAGTTACTTTGAACAAAAAACAGAAAATCACAAACTATTATAATGGAAATAATTATACTAGAAACAGCATTTTTTGGTTAGAAAACTAAATTAAGTAGAATGTGGTAAATAGTTCACATAATTTTCTAAAATGTATTTCAAGAAACACTAGTTCAGTGATATATTGAAAAAGCTACTTCTTTTAAGGCTACATTTTAAATGGAGCTGGGGCAGGGTACAATTCAGATAAACAAAGTTAATTTCTTTATTGCAAAGCTTCTCAGTAACATAAAATGCTAACACTCTGGCTCTACCTCCAACAGAGGGGTAGACAGGAAGAGTACATATACAAATGCTCAACTTATTTGGGGTAATATTAATTAAATACTTCATTGAATACATGATTATTTGTTAAAGACATATACATACTTAGTGCCATTTTTTCCTCTGAGGAAAAACATCCCAGAATAGGGAAGTACAACAACTCTTTTGAAAAAATGTCACCCCATTTAAAAACAGAACACTACAAACCAAACAAATGCATTATGATGACAGCAAAGTTTAAAGAGAAGAAAAAAAATGTGATTAAGACCAAAATTTACTTTAAGACTATAATATGTAAGAAGTTGAAAATAGATAATTTTTTTAAATTAAAAAACTATACAAAGTAAAAAAAACAGATGAGGAAACAAAGATATAAATTAGCCTATAAAGGGACTGTGTCCATGACATGCAGAGCTCCTGACCCTTAATCTTTTTCATTTATGTCCTAATATACTTCCTGATGTTAGCTTTTCACTTTGTTCTCACTTCATAGACACAGAAAAAGTATCCTTGCACCTCTGAAGAAAAAAAGACAAAAAATGGAACTCTGGATACATGATTTACTATAATCCTTGTAATTTTCTAATCAGAGTGAAATGTGATAATATAGGTATAGTAGGATTGTGTAGATTAAGTGAAAATCATATTTAGCATACAGTATCTGGGCACCTAATAATGTCATCTACACATTCAATTCTCTAAGTGCATAACCCTACCCTACCCTGTTCTGTATCCTATATCTCAGATTCTATCCTATCAGCTATCCTATCATTCCAAATATCCACACACTGTATGTTTTAAAACTTTAATTATGTATCATATGAAAGGGAGTAGTAGCTTCTGTCCTAATAGTTTACAAATTTGTAGAACCTGAAAAACAGGTAACATTTTTATCTTAAGATCCCACTTGACTGTAAGACTGCTCTCTATTAAACCTGCATCAACAACCCCCAGGCCAATGTACACTGAATAGATTCTGGCTTTGGATTTAAATATGAGCATGATCTACAGTAAGTGAAACAAAAAGCCTCAATGAAGCCTATTAGTACAAGTTCTCCTGAGTCACTCATTTCTGTATGGACTATTTGGAAATTTAGAATTTGGGTGATAAATATGCAGATGCACGGCAAATATTTAGTCTCTAAAAAGGATCATCACTGACAAAAAATTTACAATATCTATAATTCTCAAAATGTATCTGTGTCTCACAAGTTATTAAAGAGAGTGATACAGAACAGAAGAAATAAGTAGCTGAGCTCAGGCGCTGGCCTACGGAAATCATATGCTATGTTAACTCTACCCCTATCCTTGGAAACCCGTCATCTCTTATTGTAGTATGTGTGATCCTATATGAGACTCCCTTTGAAGAAAAAGTGAGGCCTGAAAACCTGATCACAATCAATGATTTCCTTGAAGAAATCCAAAGGGTGTCAGTCTCATCATGCATTCACAATAGGTATAAAATTTGCACATATCAGGCATTTACCATCTATAGTAATTATTGTGCCACTAAGTTTACCTATTACTTTGTAAAAATCCCAGATATACAATACAGGACACAGCAAAAGCCAAAAGTTTTTTTTTAAGATTTTTTACTGCTGCCTCAAACTTCTTTGTATATCTGATTGTTAAACAAATTGTGTTCCACTGCGAATCTATGTATGTTTTATTTTTTATTTATTTATTTTTTTTGCGGTACTGGGGATTGAACTCAGGACCCTGCGCTTGCTAGGCAAGCCCTTATTCCACTGAGCTATATCCCTAGCCCTCTATGTATGTTTTAAAACAAAAACAAAACACCTACATTTTATCTAAAAATGTAAGCAAGGGGAATGTTCTTATAGACTAATTTTCCTATATGCATCCAAATGCTAAATCTCTTATATTGGAATACAGGTACCTACAAGGAACATAGAAGACATAACTGAGATAGGTGGTTTTTCCTGTTATATCTTGCTATTTTAAAAAATCTATCAAAAATACCGTATGTGGTCAACAGAAACTATCGAAAATTATTTTATTTTATTTTACATAGAACATTTTCAAGATTATTGCTCTTGCTAATAATGCTGCCATTTCTTTTCTGCCTTTACTCTTTTTCTCAAATTACGTATAATTGATCTCAAAAATGAAAGGGCTAACATGGAAGAAAAATAATAGAATTTAGCTTTAAAAAGATGGCAAGAATCAATAACTAAAAAAGCAGAAGAATTCCAATATACAGTATGCAGTGCAATGGTGGTCAGGAGAAAATGAAATAAGGAAAGACTAGTACTCTTAATTAAATTAACTTTGTAAATGCTGGATTTATAATCATACTAAAACCAGAATGACTGCTCTGGCATTCAAGTGTTCCAAGATAGTAATGTGAATTTACATAGTATTTTCTGGCAGTTCAAAATTTTTTCAAAAAACAAAGACAGCTAGGTGTGCTGGTGCAAGCCTGTAATCCTGGCACTCAGGAGGCTGGAGGCAGGAGGAACATTGTGAGTTTGAGACTAGCCTGGGCTACAAAGTGAGTTCCAGGCCAGCCTGAACTGCACAGTGAAACCGTGTCTCAAAAAGACCAAACAACAACAACAACAACAACAAAGCACTGAGGAAGTGATAGTGATACAATTTGAATGCCACAATTTCATTTGGAACTTGGTCAATGATTATTAAAGTTTTCGTCCCTAATCACATGGCTTCTTCATTTGTATTAAACTAAAATAAACATTTTTCTTTAATGCAAGTAAGACAAAGAATTGAGCTGGACATAGAGGTGCACGCCTATAATTCCAGCAATCAGGAGGCTAAGGCAGGAGGATCACAGCAAAGTTGAGGCCAGCCTGGGCTACACAGTGAGACTCTGTCTCAACAAAAAAAAGAAAAAAGAAAGAAAAGAATTGTGACACTACCACTGAATGGGGGACATAATATGAACTATGCCTATATAGTCCTCAAATTCGAGAAATGTTTAAAATTATCAACGTAGACGTACTACAGAAAATGATTACAGTATATAAAAATATTACATCAAAGAAAACGAAGAGAGTGAACTCATCAAGAAAAACTCTACAAACATCTATCAGGTTGAAACATTTTAGAAGATAATTTAGGCAGCAGGATATCAAGAGTATTTCTTTTATTCCTTTTTCCTGGTAGTACCAGGGATTGAACTCAGCGCCTTGCACATGTTAGGCAATTGCTCTACTACTGAGCTGCTGTTTAGTTTTGAGACCAGGTCTTGCTAAAGTAGAAGTAGGAGGAGGAATGGTTATGGTATTAATAATCATTATAAATTTGAAATGGGCTAGAAGATATAAAATTTATCGGCAACTTAGTCTTAGGTAGGGACAGCAATTGTACAGAATTTAGAGAAAGTAGGAAAAGAAATTCACTGTTTAAACAAGAGTCCTATAAAAAAGAACTGTACATAAAAAGAACTAAGATGTTATATACTTGTATCAATTCCCTATGATTAATGTAATCATTATATACGGTAAACATATACTAATAAAAATAAATTTTTAAAAAACTGTAAGTAGGGACTCAATATATTTAAAATATATGGCAATATACAAACACTGGTAATCAAGAAACATGGGTTTATTTTATCTTCATAAAATAAGGCAGCAGATAAGGCATAAAATCCTATTTCTAACTCTTTCATGTAGTATTCTAAAACACTTAAGTAAGGAAATGCATAGCCCTCGCAAATTCCCTTCCCTATCCCTCCCACAAAGTTTAGTTACTCCGCAAATCTGTAATTCATTCACACTTCTTTCCTTTAAACAGGAAGATAATATATTACGAAGTAGGAGAAAGGTTATTAGAAAAGCAAGTCTATCTACCTAGCTTCAATTCAGGTAAAGAGTGTTTCTACTCCGGTCTATGACTAAGACGTTTAGTTTGTTTCTGCCTTTTCTTCTTTCTTCAAGACTTCCGATGTCTCTGCCACCGCTCCTCTACAATCCTTTCCTTTGTGCATATACTATTACCAAGTCTGTTCAACTCTAGAGACTGCTTTTTTTCCTTGACAATCAAAAGTCTGTCTATGTCAAAGACTCGTAGGTCTTCATCTCTAGTATGAGCTTTTCCTAAGTTCTATATAGCTTCTAATGCCTCCGCTTGTACATTCCAGAGATTCAAACTCAATATTACCCAGAGTTCAGCCTCTATGCCAAATCTGTTCATCTTCCTTTTGTGTTATCTATCTCAGTAAAAGGAACTAAAGCTAAATACTTTTCAGTTTAGCTAGCTACTTTTAAATCACCTCTCTATTCCAGTTATTTCTCCCTACACACTCTAAATTTTTTCCTGTGGTACTAAAGATTGAACCCAGGGCATTTGCACTGTGCGATGTACCAGCCCTTTTTTAACTTTTTGTTTTGCGACACAGCCTTACTAAGTTACCACACTGCCCAGGATGGCCTCGAAACGAGTGATCTTCCTTCTTCAGCTTCCAGAGCATGGGGGTCATAGGTATGTGCCACCGTGCCTGGCTCCTTTCCTTCTTTATGCTAATTCAAGGTCGCCAAACCCTTCTGATTCTATTTTTAAAATCTAGTGGAATGTGGGAGCTTGTGAGAAATGCAAACACCTATGCAGACTTACTAGCATATGGACACAGTGATTCTTTTGCACATTGAAGTTTAAGAATCATGGTCCCAGATCGTGATAGTCTCAGTAGCTTCTCTGTAACATTAGAAAACCTGACAGAGAAAGCAGGGTCCAAACATCAAACCTGAAAACAGTGTAATTAGAACTTCTGTCCAAATTTTTCTTCCTAATATCAAGCCTTGGAGGCCTGGAGTTTTGTAAAGCAGGCGGTGCCCCTCACAAAGTCACCTTTCTAACTCAGGTTCTGCCTCCCTCAAATTCTACCCTTCACACTACTGCCAGTTCGAGCTTTTTACAATTTTTCATCTTTTTGTTTTCCCTGCTTCAATGGCACTCCATCATTTAAAAGCCAAGTTCCTTACTAAGAAATAAAGCCCTTCAAACCCTGACAGCAGCCTATCATTCACCATTCTTGCATTATACCAGAAAATTTCAAATTGTGCACTCATTCAAGCAGCTTAGTTTTTTGCAGAGCTTCTCAGGTCATCCAAAGTGTATAGGAGCCAAAGATCACTATCCTATGTCTATAACCAAACTACTTTCTATGCTTCCATATAAAACCAAAGAATATTCTAGTCCCACTGCCCATCAGCTTCTCATACTTTGCCCTTGTCTCCTAGGATGAATTCACTATCTTTCCTAACAGTACAACTACTCTCTCTTTTTTAAAGGCAAAGAGTCATCTTTGCCTACCTTCCTGCACAGGCAGATGAAACTCGGGGCTGCTTACTGCTTGCTTCTATACTCCTCGGTGCCTACCTGTGTCTGTTACTGCACAGCCCACACTGTCCATAAAATAAAGTATCCAAATGTCTGTCTGCTCTATTAGCCACTGATCTCATAAGAAGGCAGAAATTGTATCCTACTCATATTTATAGTCTGTGCTTAGACACAGAGATTAGAACATAAGATACGCAATAAATGCTTATTGGAAATAATAGTGAATTTCTGGAGCCTGCTTTGAGAGACTTAGAGTAATGTAAAATAAAATCCTATATGCCCGAAAGTTTCATTAACAAGAGAAACCTTTTCATTCTACAACTCTATGGTTAGAATGAGTCAAATTCATATATACCAAAGTAATTCATATATAAAATGAGTACATTTATTGACCTAACAGTGACTGTATGATGCTTTTCAGTTTTAATGTTAAGAGGAAAGAAAAAAATAGGATGATCCTGGTGTCTTAATCAAAGTATCAGTAGAAGGACACAATGTAGAGAAGCTGAACTTTAATGTAACCCTAAGAAAGAGCCAACAGATAATATCTGAGTGATGAATCATAATAAAGTGTACATATTATTTATCTTGTAATATGGAAATATAGATCAAGAAGAAAAAGAACTCAGGGTGGGATATGGGTAGGTGGTAGGGAGCAACTCTTTAAAAGGCAATAAATACACATTCTAGTACTATTTGCTAACCAGAACAAAACCTAAATAGTTTATCTTAAATTTGTTGAAAAGAAAGTTTGTGTTATCTACTTCTTTTTTGTAAGAACTCTGGTTTATGCCTTGTATTGAGTGCTTTGAAGATGATAATGTACAATGTAGTAACTATTGTTAGTCCCTTTTTTTGGCAGTACTGGGGATCGAACTCAGGACCCTGCGCTTGCTAGGCAGGCGCTTATTCCACTGAGCTATATCCCCAGCCCCCATGTTAGTCTCATTATTTGGCTATGAAAATTTTCCATAAAATAGAAAACAAAAACTATTGTTTAAAACCCTAGTGGATTAGGAAACAGATTACCAAAATAGTTAGTGATATATCAAAAATAGTAGAATATGACATAAACTTTATCCTTACATGTACCAGGGAAAAAAGTAGCACTTTTTTCAACAGTTTATTCCTAGCCACTTTAATGACCCATGAATATCTATAACTTCTTATGTATGAAATTTTCTCTCAGTGGAATTTATTCATGAAGGTACCTCCTACACAGCTAAAACCTGGGATTTGTTTTAACTTCTTACATGGAAAGACAGATCAAATAGTAGTAATAACAAAAAAGTCACTTCTTTGAATATTAAGGAAAATATACCATCTATAGTAATTATTGTGCCACTAAGTTTATCTATTACTTTGTAAAAATCCCAGATATACAATATAGGACACAGCAAAAGCCAAAAGCTTTTTAAGATTTTTTACTGCTGCCTCAAACTTCTTTGCATATCTAATTATTAACCAAATTGTGTTCCACTGCAAATCTATGTATGTTTTAAAACAAAAACAAAACACCAACATTTTATCTAAAAATGTAAGCAAGGGGAATGTTCTTATAGACTAATTTTCCTGTATGCATCCAAATGCTAAATCTCTTATATTGGAATACAGGTACCTACAAGGAACATAGAAGACATAACTGAGATAGGTGGTTTTTACTGTTATATCTTGCTATTTTTAAAAAATCTATCAAAAATACCATATGTGGTCAACACAAACTATCAAAAATTATTTTATGGTCCTTCAAAACACAAAAAGACTATGAAAAGGTAAGTAAGATTACTGAATGTACTTCCCTATGAAACTATCAAGAAATGTTCCAAAATCTAAGAAATGAAAAGTAAAAACATTCTTGATAAAGTTTTTTAAAAACTGTACTTTGACTAGAGCTAAACCTACCATTTTAAAGACCTAGTATCTAAAGGTACTAATTTGAAAAAATAAAAATAAAAAACAAAAAACTAAACTGCCATAACCTAGTGTTCCACAGGCTACTAACGCTTACCTCAAGGGAACCTACTGCAGATAAAGTCCCGTCACTTGCACGGTCCTTTCAGCTGCCTGCCAGTTGTCTCTGTGGAAGGGAAAGCCTGATGAGTGAGAACCCTCTGCCATACTCCTTTGGAGGGTCAGGGTGCCTGCACAGAACTACACAGAACTATCCACCTAGAGGTCCCTAGATGCTTTCAATAACAAAGAATTGAAAAGCTGCCAGCTTAGAACTCCTCTTTCTGCTGAACACTAAAACCAAATGCCCAAGAGAGTTACTGAGCACCAATGTCCTACTGGTATTATCAGGATGATATATCTATACTAACTCAAGTGGAAAATACACTAAAATGGTTGAAAAAGAAAAAAGCTAACAGTGACAAGGAAAACACACACACAAACACACATACATATATATAGGAAAAATTAATGACACAATGTATAAAAATCAGAGAAAAGGTTATATACAAAAAATAAAGTTATAGCATCAACGAATGCTAAAACGCAAAGAAATTCTTGTTTACCCATTTTTAAAAGATATTATCAAGTATACCATGCTTAAAATGAACTATATACCATGGATCCAAATGCTTAATTATAAAATACCATGCATTTCTGGTGGGATCAGTAAGTAGGTGGGTGGGGAAAGGATCAGCAGATTTTTATAAATATTCAAAGTGAAAATCAGCAGCATGAATGCATATAATTCTAAAAAGAAGAAAAAAAACATGTATCTGTATCTAAGAAACTACAGAAATCCCTACTTGGGATTATTTAAATTAAGGAAAGAAGTAGAGAAGAATAACAGAAACTGTGAAATGTAATGTATCTCAAAGAACCACCTTCATCTTATACAATTATAAATGGCTAACAACTGTCTTCCATTAAAAATATGTATGCACCACTAATGTAGTACATGTTTATCTACAAAAGCAAAGAAATCATATTTTCTTTCTAACGACAAAAGAGTCTTACAATCTGAATATTGTGGCTCAGAAGGCAGAACAAAATACTTTAACAAGAAACTTTAGAAATCATTAACCCTTAGCACCAGTATTGTTGGAAGACAGAGGGGCCTCTAATTAAAAAGATGATTTCACCATTTACTCTAACAGCATCATACCTAAAATGAAATTACTTACCTCTGATTCTTTATCACTTAAAGATCCCAAGCTTCCAAAACTGTGATTAGAGCTTTCATTATTTGTTGAGGCCTGTTAAAAAGTTATTAAAAAGTAAAAATTAGGAGTAATTTAAAATAAACATTTTACAAAGTATAGGTTTTTTTTAATAAAGTATGATCCCTTTTAATCAAGAAAGCCAACTACAGTAAAAGTAAGAAATATTAAGTGCTTAACACTGTATCTTGGAAAGCTTTACTGAGTCAATAAAGTTCTGCTGTTTCAAGAACTGAGCTGTATTAGCTGATTTGGAGTTTAGGGTACTGAGCACTGAACTTAAGGGGCTTTGCGCTTAGCTACATTCCCAAAAGCTGCTTTTTAGTGTTCTCATCTTGACACTGTAAGTCACAAACTTATAACCCTGTCTCAGCCTTCCATTATGCCACCACGCTTGACTTTAGCTGATTTTTTAAAAATTACTTCAAAAGCAAAGTAACTGGGGAGCCACACCCCCGTTGAATGTACAGACCTGTGCATCCCCAACAGCCAGATGGAGCCATATCCTCTGCTGACCTGAGAGAGCTGCACCACTGACCTCCACCTAACTTCATGCCTATGGATTCTGTGTCCCGGCCATAGTTACCTGCAAAGTCCAAGCTGGCTCTGTGTTTTGATTCCCCTTACACTGGGCAGCAAAGACACCACCCAACCAACTAACCCAATCACGGACAAGGCCAACACTCAGGGACAAAAGAGGCAAAGATTCATCAAGTGGTCTAACATGACAAGGGGATACAGCAACCCATCACCCAGCCACAACCATCTGCCAACTCCAAGCCAGCTCTATAGTTTGCTTTCCCTTGGCATGGAGCAGCAGAGGTACGGACTAATTGACAGGCCTGGTCCTGGACAAAGCCAATGCCCAAGGAGAGAAGGTAACCCCTATAGGGCTAATAGACCCATGGAGAAAGTACTGTATGGACCTGGCTAGTAGCTTCAGGGATTCTAGTGTTACCCTCTCAAAGTGGAAGAGATAACCACAGGAGATCACTGTAGAGAGGGTGAGGGCTAGACAGACTGAGAAGCTTAAACTCAGGCCAAGAAACACATGAGCACTGCCATGTGTAATGAGAAACCAGGAATGGTAAGTGTTGACATTAAGTCCAAGAGTCTGATCGAACCTCTGTCCTGCAGCCTACAAGCAGCAAAGAGCAGAGGGCTGATTATTTTCCTCACCTACCAATGTGAGCACGGACAGGCCTCAGTTTGGACAGTTACCACAGTCTGGGGTGAATGCACAGAGGCACTTCCGATACAGGGAGGGCAACTCAAAAACCCATAGGCCTAATGTTAGGCAGAGAGAATTGTGACTTGCTGGATTCTTGCTTGCAGATCATGGAAAGAAACAACTAACTCAAAAACACAGAGGAATTCTTTTCAACTTAATCTTTAAAAATGTTTATATTATTCTTCTCTTCTCCACTTTTTTATTTTGAGGGACTGGGTTTTTTTCTCCCTTTTAATTCTTTTTTCTTTTTCTCTTTTAAATTTTTTTCATTTTCATTCCTTTTTATGTTTCTTCTACTGCCTATATTTTGGTTTCTTTTTTCTCTTGTTTGTTATTTCCTGTAAATGTTTTTTATTAGTAATTTCCTTTTACTCCTTAACAGGATTCCCTATCTCACTTTTCACTCCTCATCTTCCATTAACATGTCCACTATGGGGCCATCATTTTATGTCTTGCTACTGGGCAACTCTGATTTAATCTGTATGTCTCACTGCTGGGTAGCTCTGAATTAATTTTGTTAGTAAAAAGACTAATACAAGTGATTAGATCTATTTGTACCACCAGTGAGTCAAGCCATGTAATGGGACAGTCATGTGTTTATCACCAGTGGCTCAAGCTGGCTGGATTGTTAATTTTTCAAATTTTACTTTTTTTTACTCTCTGGTTCCCCACCCCTCTACCTTAACTAGTATAACTATTAAGCTTTATGACACTTTAGATAGCTAGCTAACTCTATGCCATTCATATTGAATACTATTCTACTGTTAGTGGAGGTAAAGTTGTTCAATTTAATAGATATTCACTGTGGGTAGGTATTTGGTTTATCTTTGTGTTTATAGTATAATTACAGATCCCTTTTCAATGATTAGGGTGGAACATCACTAGTTCAGGGTATGTAAATATCCATTTTGTCTTTCACAATATTATTGTTGCCAATTTTACTACTACAGCCAAGGTGACATAGTTGTTACTATTAATGGGTTTTCTCTGGATGCCCATATCTGGACTGCCTTTGTGTCATTAACTATGGCCCATTCCCAGAGAACTCGGTAATGAGTCAACTACTCTGCGGCCTTCTCTCTCAAATAAATGGAGATGGCTGGATTCTGGGACAGAGGCAAAGGCCAACAATTAATCACGCCCAGAGTACACTGCTGAAAAGCAAACATTAACTGAAGAGTCTCCATACCAGCAATAAACTTGTTCATTATAATCGACTTGTAAGTCTTAGCACAAGAAACAAATATATACAGAAATATGAGAAGACATGACAACAAAATATCTCCAAAAACTCAACTCCTTCTAAGGTGATCCACAGGACGTTGAACAAGAGGCAATTAAAAGCCACACAGTCAAACTACTTGAAAGGGTAACAGAGGAGACAGCACATCAGATCAGTAATGCACTTGGCAAACCAAAGAAAATATAACTAAATAGAAAATGGGCCTATTAAAATAATCAGCATGTCTACAGAAGACATAAATAAAAAGCTAGTTGAGCAAAACAAAATGATATAAAACATAAATTACTAGCATAGAAAAGAAGCAGAGTCCATTAGAAGGTATCAAAGAAAAATTCATGAGATTAAAAAATTTTATCAAAAGTATGGGCAGCAGAAGTAATCAACGTGAGAACAGTGTCAGAACTAGAAGAGAGGGATTCTTTGGTGACCAGTTAATGTGACATACCCTAAAAATAAGAAGAGAACATGAAAAATGGATCTGACAGCTGCCACATGATGCAAAGAAGACTAATCTAAGAATAATCAGAATTATTAGAACATCAGAAAAGTGAAAACTGCATTAAAAACCTCTTCACAGAGTAGAAAACTTTTACAAATATAGGGCAAAAATATAACGTAAGTAAAGTAACGTATATAAAACCTTAAATGGCCACAATTAGAAAAGAACTTGCCCACAACACATCATATTCAAAATCCCCCCCAAAAAAACAAAACAAAAAACAAAATCCCAGAATTGTAACACACAACAGAACCTTAAAAGTTGTCACTGAAAAGCACTGACTCACTTCTAAAGGTAAGTCCATTAGAGTAGCATACGACTTCTCAATGCAAACTGTAAAGACCTAGGGAGCCTGGGGTAAAGTGTCAAGCCCTAAAAGAAAACTTTCACCCCAGACTGGTATGTTCTGCAAAACTGTCTTTCAAAACTGATGGAGAAATAAGATATTTCTATGATAGTGAACACCTAAAGAAACTCATGACCATGAAACCTACACTCCAAAAATTAAGGGTATCCTAAAAAGAGACAATGACACTAACAATGACAAAAGATTTAACAGAATGCATATACCAGGCAGGGCAGGGTGAGCAGTAAGCACAGGGAAAGAAAGAAAATCAACAACATGGAAATAATGCAATGACAGGAATAAATCAGTATCAACCAGTAACAACTCAATGAAAATGGTCTCAACCTCCCAATCAAGACATAGATTGGCAGGATGGATCAAGAAACAAAATCCAACTATATGCTGTATACAAGAAACATATTTAACCCCAAAAAGAAATTCACAGACTAATAATCAAAGGATGGAAAAGAATATTCAATGAAAATGGTCTCAACCTCCCAATCAAGACATAGATTGGCAGGAAGAATCAAGAAACAAAATCCAACTATATGCTGTATATAAGAAACATATTTAACCCCAAAAAGAAATTCACAGACTAATAATCAAAGGATGGAAAAGAATACTCCATGCAATGCAAACTGCGAAAAAAAGCAGGTGTAGCTATCCTATTTTCATACAAAGTAGACTTCAAGATAAAACTGATCAGAAGAGGCAAATATTGGCAACTATTAACATACTGGTTAAGGGAACAATTCAACAGGAAGAGTTAACCATTATTAATATGTATGCATCAAACAATGCCACATTCAACTTCATAAAGAAGGTAATACTGGTCATAAAAGATCAGACAAACATAAACACAGTTACAGTGGGAGAACAACTCAATACCATACAGTCACAAACAGATTAACTAGACAAAAAATAAAGTAAATAAATAAATAAATCAACAAGGAAATAGCTGAGTTAAACAAAACCTTTAAACAAATGGACTTAATAGATACCTATAGGGTTCCACTAAACAACAGAATACACATTCTTCATGGCAGTACATGGTGCTTTTTCCAGAGTAGGCCACATATTAGTCAATAAAGCATGATTAACTAAATGCAAGACAATTAAAATTATACCATACTTTTCAGATAACATCACAATGAAACTAGAAATCAGTATCAAAATACAGAAATTATGCAAACACACAAAATTAAACAATGGGCTCTTGAACAAGCAATGGGTTACAGAGGAACTCAAAGATAAAAAGTTTCTAGAACTAAACAAGAATGCTGATACAACATACCAGAACTTTTGGGAAATACTGAAAATAGTCCTAGAAGCTAAATTTATAGCTGTGAATGCCCACGTTGCCAAAACAGAGCAAGCCCAAATAAATAACCTAATCATGCAATTCAAGGTCCTAGAAAAATAAGAATCTAAATCCAAAACTAGTACAAAGAAGGAAATAAAGATCGGAGCCAAAGTCAATGAGATTGAAACTAAAGAATCAATGAATCTAAGAGCAGATTTAAAAAAAAATAGGAGACAAACCCAAAAGGCCCAACACAATGCAATTAGAAACAAAAAGAAATAAACTCACAAGGGATATGGCTGAAATTTAGAAGATTATTGGCAATACTTTGCAAATCTATATGCCAATAAACTGGAGAATTTAGAAGAACAGATAGATTCTTAGATATATATGAATTACCAAACTGAACACAGAAGATATAAAACCTTGAATAATCCAGTAAGAAGCAATGAAATTGAAGCAGTAATGAAAAAAAAAAAAAAACTAAACCTACAAAGAAGAAAAGTCTAGGTCTGGATGGATTCACTGCTAAATTATACAGAACTTCAGGAACGATCTCACACCAATACGCCTCAGCTCTTTAATGAAACTGAAAGGCAAAGTGTACTCCCAAAGTCATTCTTGGAAGCTAACATTACCCTGATTCCAAAACCAACAAGGATCCAACCAAAAAAAAGAAACAATAAGTCAATCTCTTCAATGAATACAGAGGCAAAAATCCTCAACAAAATACTGACAGAATACAACAAAACATCAAAGAGATCACGCACTGTGGTGGACTGACCACTGATGGTCAACTTATAACCCCCAGCGCTTGCCTGGCAAGCCTGAGGTCATGAGTTCAATTCCCAGTACAACAACAACAACAAAAAATCCAGCTGAATGGAGTAAGCATGGTGCTGGGTGTGGGAGGCCCATCCGAGGACTGTTGTCAGCACCATAAGAGGCAGAACCAGAGAAGAGAAAGAAAGGCTGTTGGGAGCTGGTAGAAGCTATAAGGAGCTGTTGGTTGTTTTGGAGGAGCTTGTCATGCTGGCTTTCCTGATGAACTTGGCTATTTTCATCCTCTGAGGAGCTCGGGACCTTGCTGTCACTGAGAATGGCTTTGGTTCACTTTGTGGGAGCTCTGGTCCTCACTCTGAGCATCGCTTCCTGGCTCTGGAGGGGAAGATGGGGCACTGCCAGTCTCCTGGAGAAGCTTGCTGTGTAGGCTTTCCTGAAGGGAACTCAGCCGTCTTGATCATTGGAGGAGCTTGGGACCTCACTGTTACTGAGGATGGCTGTGGTGCCTTTCGGGGGAGCTCTGGTGCTTCTGACTGTCTCTTCCTGGCTCCAGTGCAGATCCCTCAGCCTGCTAGCATAGATCCTTCACCCCGCCCGCACAGACTTCCTAGATTCCACCACTGACTTTTGGGCCTTCCCAGGGCAGATCCGTGAAACAGGCCTGCATGAGATATTGTTATGAGCTCTGGGCCTCCAGGGGGACTCGTGGGAGGCATTGTTATGAGCTCTAGGTCTTCAGCTGGACTTATGCAGGACATTTCTGTGGGATCCAGGTCCTTGGTTAGATTCCTTCATCTTAGTATGTGGACAGATTTCCTGCATTCTTTGAGTGACTATTATAAATAATCTTACAAACTACATGTCCTGTATTAGCAAAATACCCGCAAACCAACACATACATTATGACTAAGTAGTCTTCAGTTCAGAATATTCAATCAGTAAATGTAATACATCATATAAATAGAAGTACAAAAATCACATGGTCATCTTAACCTTCACACAAAAAAGCCTCTGACAAAAATCCAATTCATTCATGATAACAACCCTGAAGAAAATAAATATTGAAGAACCTTATGGCACTCTGATAAAAAGACATTTACAACAAATGTACTGCCAATATCATATTAAATGGGAAAAAACAAAGTTTTCCCTCTAAAATCAGAACAAGGATGTCCACTATCACCATTTCTGTTCAACATAGTACTCAAAGAGCAATTAGATAAAGAGAGATAGGTATAGAAAAGGAAGAAGGCCTTTCCTATTTGCATATGACACGATCCTCTATATAGAAGACCCAAAAAATTCCACCAGAAGACTCCTGATATAACCAAATTCAGCAATGTAGCAGGGTATAAACACAAAGAAATCAACAGCATTCCTGTACATCAATATTAACCTGAATGAGAAAGAAATTAGGGGAAAAAAATATCAACCACAATAATACCAGAAAAATCAAAGACTTAGGAATTAAGCTAACTAGGGAAGTAAAAGATCACTACAATAAAAACTACAGTACTTGGAAAAAGGAAATTGAAGAAAGACATCAGAAAATGGAAGATATCCCCCGTTCCCGAATAGGCAGGACCAATATAATCAAAATTGCCATACTTCCAAAATTAATATACAAATTTAATACAATCCCAATCAAACTACCAATATTATTCTTCACAGAACTGGAGAAAATAATTCTAAAATTCATATGGAACTACAAGAGATCCAGAAGAGCAGAAGCAGTCCTGGGTAACAACAGCAAAGAAGGAAGTATCACAATCTTGCATTTCAAGTTACATTGTAAAGCTACAGTGATTAAAAAAAAAATAGCACTGGCACACAAATGGATTATGTGGATCAATGGAATGTAACAGAGAATGAAGAAACAACCCCAATCACATTCACTTTTGTACATTAGAAACATTTTTTATTAATAAAACAACTTTACTGAACTAAAAACTTGCACAATCCACAAACTTAAAATGCAAGATTCATTAGATCCTAGAACATTAACAGTTATATTCAACTACTTGATCTTTGACAATGAGGCCAAAAACATACAATGAAAGAGAGGGTCTTTAATAAATGGTGCTAGGAACAGCGATTTTATTCAAAAGATTAAATCTAGACACATACCTCTCACCTTGTACTAAACTAAAATCAACGTGGATCAAAAATCTAAATGTTAAAACAGAAACATTTAATCTGCTGAAAAATAAAGTACATAAAATTCTTCAAGTCATAGGTGTAGGCAAGGACTTTCTGAACAGAACCCCAGATGCACAGGAAATAGTACGAAGAATGAACAAATGGGATCATATCAAATTTTAAAAATTCTGCACAGAAAAATAAAGTAAGGAGACAACCTACAGAATGGGAAAAGAACTTTTGCCAGCTATTCCTGAGAAGGGTAGTATCTAGAATATTAAAGTACACACACACACACACACACACACACACACACACACACACACACACAGAATCCTCCAGATAGAAGATCCAATCAATAAATGGACAACTGAAATGAACAGACTTCTCAGAAGTACAAAAGGTCAACAAGTACATGAAGAAATATTGAGCATTGCTGACCATTCAAGAAATGCAAATTAAAACAATGAAATTCCCTTTTAACCCAGAAAGAATGGCTATCATTAAGAAATCAAATAATAATATGCTGGTGAGGCTGAGAGGTGGGGAAGAAATCCTCCTACATGGTTGGTAGAGACATAATTAAGTACAACCACTATGTGAATCAGCGTGGAGATTCCTCAAATAACTAAACTAGAAATTCCATTCAATCTAGCTACCCCTAATAGGTATCTTCACAAAAGAGTTAAAGATGTCACATTATGGTGATACACGCACAGGCATGTTTATAGCACAATTCATAATAGTTAAATCTTGGCAGTGACCTATCAACAGATGAGTGGATAATGGAGTATTTACACACTATAGAGTACTACTCTGCTATAAAGAAGGATAAATTTCAGTCATTCGTAAGAAAATGGATACACCTTGAGGCAATAATGTTAAGTGAAATAAATGAGACACATAAATATAAAGAGCTAAATAAAAGACAGATGGTAGAACATAGGGAAATAGATCTTTTTCAAATGGGAATGGGGTCAAGAGATGAGGGAAGGGGGTGAAAAAGGAATTATGTTATGTACATGTACCAATTCCCCACAAGGAATGTAATCATTATGTACTAGTAAAAAATAAAAGTAAAGTAATTGGGCCACTGTTAGATAACAAAATCAGTAAAATAACTATCTAATATAAAATCCACTGTATCACTTGGCCAAAAGAATTATTTGCATGCCAAGTACCAAATGTCATCATAATTCCTACAGACCCTTCTTTCTGTCTTCACAATAAACTGCCTTCATTTTTTGTTTGTATTGACTTCATCTTTAAAAAATCTCTTACTGTCCTAATCAATGCTTTGCTCAAGAGTTTCCCCATTTCCTTGACAATATACTGTGAGAAACAGAAAGAAATTATCATTCTGTTGAATGGCAATGTTTTTTGTCCAATATATATCTGTACTGGTTATTATTTTGTAGACTTTTTTGTACTGTCAATTCACTGGGACAATGTCTTCTAGGAATGTTTAGACCAGAGGCTGACAAGTTATGGCATATACTGTATGCCAAAAATGATACATTGATTAACTTCATGCAGGTCAGCCGATACCCTCACGTTTCCCTTCCCTTTGTAAGAATAGTTGCCTACTTAGTAACAGCAACAGAAATCTACCTAACAGCAATGCTGCTACAAACAAGTTCCAAGTTGGCCCAAACTACCCTTAGATACATTTCCAAACTGACTCTAAGCAATTGCATACATGCCCAGTACATTACTGGGCTCTGAAAAGGCTGTTTGCAGCAGAAGGTAACTCTAGAAATGACTAAGATTCAAGGAAAATTTGGGAAGTGAAAACCTAAACAGGGCAAGTCTATCAAACTTGAAAACAAATGTAAAATGTAAATAGTAAATCAAAGCCCCACAGACAGCATCTGCAACAAAACTAGGTGACAAAAATCACCACAAATTCCCCCCTTAAAAAGACAGCAGATGGGGACACATTACCAACAACCACAAGTCCTACATAGTATCATTATCTGGCCTGGAAAGAAGAAAGAAACAGGGTATCTGCCAGAACTGAGAACAAGATACTCCCTGAACAGCATAAAGTACTCACCAAAAACAGCAGTCAATTTGAGCACAGAAGTTATATTTGGAAAGGTTTTGCCCTTTCAAACAGTGACTAAGTGCAAGGAGTCCACAATGAAGTTTAAGATGTCAGAACAGTCTATCCTTGAAGAATTCTTGAAATGGACCCTTCCATAAAAGGGAGGTACAATGGCAATAAAGGAAAAGGAATATCCAGATAAAAGTCGAGAAAGAAACAGGCCTAGAAATCTCAGAAAGCAAATGACAGATCGCTATCAATTCTGGCTAACGAGATCCCCTGCCAAACAAACAGCAGAGGGAGTTCTGTTAGAAATGCCCCAAAGTACAAGATATCCGAGTGACAGAAAATGATGAAGGTCAATTACTTAAGGTGACTGTATGAAAAATGAGTAAGAGCCAGGCACGGTGGTGCCCACCTATAATCGCAGCACTTGGGAGGCTGAGGCAGGAGGATTGAATTCGAGGTTGGCCTGTGCTACAAAATGAGTTCAAGGCCAGCCTGAACTGCATAGTGAGACCCTGTCTCAAAAAGATAGATAAATAAAGAAATAAGGTACACAGTAATATCTTAATAATAAAAACATTACCACAAAATAGATGAAAACAGTAACCTATTACTTCAAAACTTAGTAAAAGACATTAAAATAATGATTCAGGGAAAGACAGAACAACAGAAGTCAGATCTCAAAAAATTCAGAATTAAGGTAGAACTCAGAAAAGCATTCAAAATAAAACAAAAAGGATTATAAGAAGTGAAGAGTAAACTGGAATGCACACGGTTTAATAATATATACAGCAGAAAATGGTTTAAGAGAATCAAAAGATAAAAAGAACTTTTTGAAATCAAAAGATAAGGATTTGAGAGAAAATAACTGATGAAACAATGGTTTAATATACAGATAACAGATTTCTTTAAAAAGTACTAAGGAAATAATAAAAACTATAAAACAAACTAAATAATAAAAACTAAAATAACTATAAACTAATCAAAAATAATAAAAACTAAACTTTTTAAAATCAAAGGTAAGGATTTGAAAGAATAACTGATGAAACAATGGTTTAATATATAGATAATAGATTTCCTTAAAAAGTACTATGAAAATAATAAAACTACATAAGGAAAATTAAGAAAAAAATTCAAACTCCTAACTAGAAAAGCACAACACATATTCCATATTAACCCAGAAGGCCAACATCAAATTTTTCCAAAGCAACCCTTAAGCCAGAAGAAAATGAAATATTTAAGAAAAATAACAGCAAAACTGTTTATATATTCACTAACACTGATTTATACCACACTTATCAGAATACAATCAACTACTGCTCCCACAAGTCCTTCCTAAAGAATCTATTAGAGACTGAGCTGCAGACAACTAAAAGGAAGAGTTTCATCAGTCTAAGAACCGAAGGCAAGCAATAGTATTGTTTATCAGTTGATAAGCCTCTCCAAATGAAATATTCTATAATGTGCAGTGACCAAGAGCCACACTTCTCAGCATAAAAGATGTAGATGCAAATAAAAACCTTATAGTCTTGAATTTGAATTGGAAATATTGACTTAAGTTCATGTGGTTTTATCTTCAAAAACAAAGAATAAAATGAAAATACGCATACCACCAATAATACCAGAATACTTCATATCAAAACACCACTTTCACAGATAACCATAAATTTGGGGGGCAGGGGACAAAAAAACTACCTGAAGATACTTGAGAACACAAAAGTAGACAATGTAGATAAAAGACAACACTTGGAAAAAGAGAACAAATTGGGTGTACTTTCTGTTTTTATAGCTTTTGCCTGAGGAAAGGTCCTGAGCTGCCCTGGGCAGCTAAAACTTGTGTCAAAACCTGCAGTCTTACTGGCTTGAAAAACCAGAATTTCAGGCTACTACAGAAGCTCAAAGTATGGAGAGAATATGCTAGAGGATAAAGAACCACAGAGAAAAACTCCAAAATTTGGCCTATAGGATCTGGCTAGGTCTCTAGCTGCTCTCTCATCTAAGAGAGAGAGGGAAAGACTCTTACGCAGTCCAGATAAAGCTCAAACACCTGAACAGAGATGTCAACTACTGCCCCCCATAGGGAAACATGGTGTAGCTTTTGGTCCAGATAGGTTAACTGTAGGTTAACTGCCTGTAAATAAAACACCACTATCACCATCAATATTCTCCAAAGGAATATACCAAAGCCCACTAGGTCCGCAGGGTACCACCAACAGTGTGTAGGATAAAATATAATTTCTAAGAAGAAAATATGACCCATACTCAAGAAAAAGATCACAGAATAAGCGTAAAGTAACACAGATACTGCAATCAGCAGGATTTTAAAAACAGCTATTATAAATATGCTCAAAATGCCAAAGGAAAATATGCTTATAATAAAAGAACATATTGGAAATGTCAGCAAAGAAATAAAAACTGTAAAAAGGAAAGATGTAAAATTTAGGCCTGAAAATTTCACTCTAAAATACAAAACAACTCACTAGATGTTCTCACAGCAGAACGGAGACAGTATTAAAGTTAGGCCAAAGAAAATTATTTAAAGGACAAAAAAATTTTTTTGAAACAGCATTTGTTGGACACTATTAAGCAGCCTAATATACACGGTTAGTCAAAGGAGGAGGGACACAGAAGCATGAAGAACTCTGAAAATACCATCTGCAGTGACTGAGAGCCACACTTCTCAGTGTAGAATGCAAATAAAAACCTTATAGTCCTGAATTTGAATTGGAAATACGAATGTAAGTTCCCAACACTCTGGAAGCTGAGGCAGGAGGGCTGCAAATTTAAGACCAGCCTGTGCAATTTAGGGAGTTTATGAGATACTGTCTCAAAAAAACCAAACAACGAAAACAAAAAACAAGGGCCAGGGATATAGTTCACTGAGAAGGCTCTGGGCTTACTTCCCAGTTCAAAAAAAAAAAGAGGAGATGAAGTGGGAAGGAGGTCCAAAACTTGGTAAAGACATAAATTTAAAGATTAAGAGCTCACTGATTCTCCCCAAATAGGACTTGTATTAAAGCCATACTAACTGACATCACAGTCAAAACACCTGAGACCAAAAGTTTAAAATCTTAAAAGTAGTCATAGAACGTACACATGAAAACAAAAAAGGTTCTGACTGGCTGCTGACTTGTCATCATTAACACCATAGACCAAATTTACTCTCTGAAAATGGTGAGCCAGAAACACTGCAGACTGAGGTGCATATGGCACAACTGAGAATACAGAAAAGATTAATTCCAAGTGTACACACTAAATGAAGAGACAGCCTCCTTCTCATATTCTATTCTAGAAAGTTAGCAGCCACGTTTATTCTCCATACATAGGAGATGAAATACAACAATTTAAAATGAAACCAGAGTTAACACAGGCAGTAAGGGAAAAAACATTTCGCATACGAACATAAAACTCTAACTAATATCCTTATAATAATTAATCATTTTTAACAACAACCAAAATAGCACCTGAAAACTAAAAGTATGACAACTGAAGAAAGGGGGAAAAAAGATGGATTCAAAGATAAAGAAATCATACAAAATCTTCCCAAAAAACCAAGACAAAAAAAAGGAAGGAAAAAAAACTAGAGAATCAGTGCAAGAGGCCTTGGTCCACATCATAAGTCCTCCGAGGGAGGCCAGGGGGTTTTAAAAAAATTAAAAAAATAAAGAACTAGCATATAATTCCAGCCAGTTTTCCAGAACTGGAAAGCACTGGTTCAAAGCAGACTACACTATCACGATAAAGAAAAGAAAATTTAAACATGGAAGTATGTAAAGGTAAGATTCTCAAAGCTTCCAGAAAAGAAGTGATCACTTATAAAGGATCAGGGATCAGAATGACAACAGAATACTCAGCAGTAACACGGGAAGATGAAAATCAATGAAACAACACCTTTGAAATTTTGAGAAATGATCTCCAATCTAGAATGGTACTCCTCAGATAAACTAACAACCAAGTGGGTAGAGGAAAATATGCAACATCTCAAAATAGTCATCACCCATGTACAGTTTTCTCATGAAGTGACTAGAGAATCTGCTACACCAAAACAAAGGAATAAATCAAGAAAAAGAAATACAGAATCTAGGAACAGGAGCTAAAACACAAGACTGATAAGAAAAAAATTCCCCTGGTCATTGAGAAAGGAGATTCTAGGATGACAGGTATTCCTAAGAAACAAAGATAACTGGCCTAAATTAGAATGGACAAGTGACTGTGGGATAGATGACTTAAAAACAGAGAGGGACAGAATGAGTAACTCACCTCTGCCCACCTCTGCTGGAAGTATGTGAGTGACTGCAATAGATACCAAAGATTTAAGAAATAAATCAACTATTAATTCTAGTCAAAAGTTATATAAAGGAGAAATAAAATTTTATGGCTCACTGAGCCATGGATAAATTTACAGTCAAAATACAAACAGTGAAATACTGATTTAATGGTAAACTGAAATACCATATGGGAACAAAATTAGGATGCATGATTATTTTCTTCTTGATTTGTAAGAATTCTTTCTATATTCTGGGCTATGGATCTTCTATGGTTGACTTTTACCTCTCTTTAGTTCTACTGAGCATGTTAGCTTTTATGGTTAGTGCCTTTTGTAACTTATTTATAAAATCTCTGCCAACCCAAATTCATGAATATAGATTATTCTTATTAATACCTTATTGTTAACTTTAGAATTTAGATCTATGGTTTACCCAGAGTTGGTATTTGTATCATGGTAAGGGCTGAAAATGGAGAGTATTTATTTTCACATACAGATATCCATTTGACCCAGCACACCTGTGATAAAGATCTCCCTTTTGCCACTGCAGTGCAGTGTCTATTGCCTTTGTTATAGATCAAGTTCCCACATACAAGCAAGTCTGTCTGTTACTAGTCTCTGTTCTACTCTACTGCTGCATTTTTTCCTATCCTAGTATCAGTGTTACACTGACGTAATTACTCTAACTTTACTATATTCCTTGATGCATAATAGTATGACCTTTATGACTGCCTTGGCTGTTCTTCATTTCTACATTTTGATATAAATTTTGCAATGAGCCTATTAATTTCTACATTCCCCCAAACCTTGCTGGAATTATAACAAGAATGCACTGAATGTACAATTCATTTAAGAAGTGACCGCATTATACACTTACACAGTGTGTACTGATCAAATTAAGGTAATCAGCATTTCCATTTATTATTTCTTCAAGATTCTTTCTTGTAGTTCTTATAAATGCATAATGGTGGTTGTAAACTGCAGTCCTACTATGACACAGAAAACTAGAATTTAATCCTTCTACCTATATTGTAGCATCCATTATCCAATCTCCTATCCACTCTCTCCAGTACTCTTCCTACCCCTAGTAATCCTCTTGTTTTACTTTGAGATAAACTTCTTTGGCTTCCACATAGGACAAAGAACACATGGTATTTGCTTTTCTGTCTCTGGCTTAGTTCACCTAACAAATTGCTTCCCATTTCCAACCATTTTGCCACAGATGATAGGATGTCATTCCTTCTTGTGGATGAATAATGCTCCGTTGTGTGTATATTCCACATTTTCTTTAAAATTCATCTGTCAATGGACATCTTGCTTGACTCCATACCTGGAATATTGTGAATAATGCTGCAACAGGTATCACGGTATAGATGTCACTGATATGGGGACTTAATCTGTTTTGGATATATGTACTAGAAGTGAGACAGTTGGATCGTATAGTGGGGCTGTTTTTAGTCTTGTGAAGAGCCCTCATATGGTTCTCCACAGTGGTTGCACCAATTTACATCCCTGGCAGCAGTGAGTATGAGCTCCCTTTCGTCTATGCCGTACCAGCATTTACTTTGCTGTTTTGCTGTCAGCCTGACTGGGAAAGATGACATCATCTGTGGTTTTGATCTGTACTTCCCTGATCGCCCAGTTATACCTCTGTAAGGTTTTCAATGGTAATTTTTGTCAACAGATTCATGAAAAGAAAAAATAGCATTTAAATAGCAGATATAATGTTTTTAACTGAGACTATTAAAATTTAAAAATTCATTTTCTAAGTTGCACAAGCCACACTTTAAGTCCTCAGCAGCCACATGTGGCTAGTGATTACATACTGAGCTGTACAGATACAAACAGGGCCATCATCTCAGAAAGTTCTACCAGACAGAGTTCCTATAGCCCACAGGCAGCAATTGCAGCCCTACACTTGTTTTTACAGCTAAGTCTCATGGGAGCACAAACACACTCAGTGATATACATTATTTAGGGATACTCTAGTGTTACAATGGCAACATTGAGAAGAGCAACTGTGACAAAGACCGTATGACCTACAGGTAATAACCTGGCTATGCACAAAGTTATTCTCATTTTACTACAGACTATACAAAAATCAGGGTGTCGGGGGGGGGGTCAGAGACAGATACAGACGGAGAGGAGAGAGAGGAGGGAGGGGGAGAGAAATATTTGAGGGAAAAATTAAAGAGTGTAATGCTCTGTTTTCACCAATAGATGCCCCCACCTAACCAGATTTAATTTAGTATAAACATTCCTCTCTTCCCTAAAAAGCAGTCTTAAATTTTGAATATGAAATTCGAGTCTTATGATACAAACCACAATAAGCACTTCCCATTTTAGGTGCTCAAAATTCATCTCAATTTTAAGACAGCATCAGTTTCTTTTTGAAATTGAGTTGTACTTATATTTTTGGTGGGACTATAAACTGACCTACTGAGCTAATAACGAAATTCTAAGGACTCCCATATATACTCTCTATCCACACCTACAGAGAAGAAGCCAAAGGGAGGGTACAAAACTGATACTAAATTAATTAACTCTGGACCTAGAACTTATGGTCTTCAGGTGATATGGGGTGGGGAGGTAAAGCAGAGACAGAGTGAACCCAGTATAGATACCACAAATCAGAAGTAAACACTTCTTCCTCCTAGGCACTCATAGTTGCCCAGGTTCCTGTCTAAGTCTGCTTATTCTCATCTTCTGAATTGCTCCAAGCTACAATATTGGTTTCTTTTTCTGCAAATAAAGTCCAATAAGTGATATAAATGTAAACCATTTATTATAAATGGTTTGGCAGGAAATCTAGAGTGGATAAACATGATCTGTCCACCTACAGCATTTAATTTTAAAGGAGGCACTAGAGATATACTTTGATTAGGAACAACTCTCTGCAAGACTGTAAACTAGGCCTTTCCAGTTCCCATACACAATTTTAACCAGCACCATCACTGTTCTGTCCTTGGCTCTGTTAGTTGCCTATTATTCACCCATTATTTCTGTTCTTAGCTGTTATCAATTAATTCTAAATATTAATTGAGGAGTTTAAAGTTCAGATTATACCTGTGAGAATACAAGAAAAATACTATTGAATACTCCCATCACCCTAAACATCTTTAGTTCACAAACATCATCTCTCAAAATATCCACTGATTATGTGAGTGGGAATGCTTCCTATTTTAAGAGAATTTTTTTGAAACGTGAGTTTAACAAACTATGAAGACCACCCTCCAATTCCCACGGACAAGATAACAAATATGCAAAACCAAGATATAATGATCTAGAAGGTACTACACTGCTTAGCTATTACTAGAATGTGTATATCTGATATAGGGATTTTGTTGTCTCCCTGCAAAGGACATTAAATGAAACTTTACACCATAAAGAGTACTTTACAATATATGCTATAAGGAGCTGGGCATGTTATTTAAAGCACTTGCATAGTTTCCTAACATTGCCAAAAAAAGTTAAAGAAATGAAGCAACTAGATGTTTTGTTTTTGATTTGATACTATCATATTAGTAGTAAGAACAATTAATAAACCAAATAGCAATCCTATCTTCAGTTTAACTGAGCTTGTTGGTTCTGACCATGCCTAAAAGCATATTAGAACAAGTTCAGAATGACCACAAGTTCATGTATTTCCCCCTGTATCCTAGAATATATAAAATTCTCAAACTAGCCTTCTAATTGCCTCACTCCCCAAAATTTTCATAACAGTGTTAGAATCATGGCATATTGTTTTAATTTCTTAAAGTTATTTCATCTCAAAAATCAAGTAACTGCTAGGTATGTAATCCCAGCAGTCTGGAGCCTGAGGCAGAGTTTGAGCTGGACTACATGTTGAGTTCAAGGCCAGCCTGAACTACAAAGTGAGACCCTGCCTCAAAAAAAAAAAAAAAATCAACTAACTGATATATACCATTGTCGTCGTTCTCAAGATCTCAGTAGTCTAGTGGGAAATAATTAAAATACAATATGCTGCCTCAAAGTGCTGTCTCATCTGACTCTTGACATTTAGTACTGAATGTGATACAGAGGGTAAGAACATGTGAAGCAAAGTGAACTGCATGTTTATTAAAACAAAAACCAAAACTAAACCAAAAAAAGTCAATTCATGGATCCACAGTCTGGTATGTCCAGAGGAAAGCATGGGCATGAAGAAAGATGGAAGGTGGGACATAAACCTGGGCCAGAAAGACAGGGCATAGATAAAGAAAAGCCTTAAGTGATGTGAATGATTTGAATCTGAAATCTATGCAGATCCATTTACAAATTTCTAAGCAAGATAGTACCTTTTATAAAAATCAAACAAGGTGGGACTACAGTGCCTAAGCACACACGTCACACTCCCGTCCTCCCTCTTGGGAAAATCCAACATTAAGACACACCAGCAACTGTGACGACTCTATTTACTCCTTTTTGCTTTTCTTGGCTGCGGCAGGAGTGGGGCTGGGGAAGAGGGAACAAACAGGATGAAGGTAGAGTTGGAAAGGAGAAACTGGACCACAGAAATTACTCCACTCACAATCGGACAGTTTCTTAGTGTCACTGTTAACAAGCCTGAGGGAACCAATAACACAGAACTAGGAAACTGCAACAGGCTTGCTGTTCTGGACATACCTATGGTAAAAGATGCAAATCCTACAGCCACCAAAATCTACAAAATAAAATATCAAAATACCAGCCTAAAGAAATGTAGAGACATTTGTTTTCATGGATTTATTAAATGTCAATATTCCCCAAATTAACCTAGATGTTTATTTCAATCAAAATCTCAGTTGCCTTTTTGCAAAAACTGATGTTAATCTGACGTCATATTAAAATGCAAGAGACCAAGAATAGCCAAAACAATCTGCAATTGGCAGAAACACATTACCAGTTCCAAAACTTAGTACAAAGATTTATTAATACAGTTCATATGGCATAAACATATAAAACAATACAATATTATTAAGATGCCAAACTTTACAAACTGACCTAGACATTCACTGAAATTAGTATCTATATCCTAGATATCTTTTTACAAAGGTGGTCCTAAAAGTCATATTGCAATACAAGAGACTCACAAGACTCATCAGGAGAGCAGAACTGAAAATCCAGAAATAAGCCCTTACCTTTATAATCCATTGACCTCTGACAAAGATTCTAAGACAATTCAATAGGTAAAAGAATAGACTTTTCAACAAGTGCTACTGAGACAACCTGATGCCCACATGCCAAGGAATGAACTTGTACTTACTTCTTCGTATATAAAATTTAACTCAGAATGTACTGAAGACCTAAATATTAGAGCTCAAATTATACATGCTTTATAAGAAAACACGGGCTAGTCTCTATGTCTACACAAGCAAATTACATATTCTTTGGTTCCTCCCTTCTTATTCAAAGTTAATATACAGAGTTCCCCCTGCAATATGTATTTTTCTCTGAACTCATATTAGAGAAATTTATAAATCAACAAATAGCCTTTTCTTTTTCTTTCAAACAAGTACAGAGTAATCGACTATTCTTGCCATAGTTCTGTAAGTCCCCTATGAACCTGCCATGGAAAATGAAGAATTTAGTTCACTGACATCACAGCTTCCACTTCTCCATGGTGTATTTGTCAAATGTAAGTTATACTTGTATTTTTAATTCTCCAAATAGTTACCCTAGTTTTAAGTAATACAATTTTTATTCCTTTAAGGTTAAACCATTGGTTTAACTCCTCACTGTGCAACATGTAAGAAAATATATTCAAACACTTAACTGCTTCTCTCAACGTGACAGCTACACAGAAACTTTACATCCTTATAGTTCACAATATTTATCCTCATCTATTCATAACCTTACAATCAAGCCACAAATTCAAATGCTACAAGGCTCTGGTAAGTAAAATATATAGGTGAAGTAGTCTTTGGGTAAAAACAATCATATATGATGGAATAAAATTGTTTTCTTTTGCTAGTTTTTTTGGCAAATTTATTCTCATTATTTACTATCACTACTGATTTAGTTAACAAGGAGCCATTACACTTAGAGGAAATCCTGAGTTATGTTCCTGCAAGCTTCCGGTCATGATTTTCTCAAATGATCACCATATAACTTTGTTTTACATGTTTTAGTTTAAAGACACCTTATTTAATAATAAACACTGTGAATCACCATTTAATTCATGGCCCACAGAACTACAGTTCATGTCTGAATAAAGCTTATTAATACACATATTTTCTCCATAAAGCACATCACAGCTTTCTTACATTTATGAGTACCACAGCTTTCTGCACTAAGCTTACAGGTGCTGTTAGCAATGAGATAAAAATCAGAAAAAACAAAAATGTGAAAAACGTGGCACTAAGTAAACTGGGAAAATACCAGTGTACAGTAAGAAAGCTTACAGGGTAAAATATCACTTTGTTCAGACAAGTAACTCAAATTGTTCACTATTTTGCATAAGCACAGGACCTTGGGTGACCATAAAAGTGATCAGAGTACTGACTTTGAAGTTATAAATACATCTTAGCAAAGAAGTGAATTTGCAAATATGGAATCCTCAAATCATGAGGATAGACTCTATAGGATATATAACCATCAAAACAAACTTATTAACTGCACTATAGAAATCGTAGCCAGTCTTGCTAATTTATACGTACCTGAACAGCCTAAATATAAAAGAGCTGAAATTTTTCACTACAAATGTCTTAATAAATTCACCATTTATTTCAAAAACAGACATGCAAAAATGTTTAACTGTGTTGTCTTATGACTCTTTAGTTCTAAAAAAACACTCATCTTTGTTCAATTCAAGGTTTGTGGCTTGGAAGAATGTTTTATTTGCTATTCACTCGTGCATTTGAAAATATTTATTGAGGGTCTTAGTTCTATTGCATATGCCTGGAATATAATGGTGAAAAAACATTGAAATACAAATGCTCCCTGAGTTTCTATTACAAGAAGAGAGACAATGAACAAACACATAAGCATTTAGTACTACGGAAGGTACAAATAAGTTCTAGAAAACAAAGAAGCAGAGAAAGGGGCTGACGGACACAGACATCCTACACTGGGCAATGGAAAAGCCTCTGTGAAAAGGGGACATTTGAGCAGCAGTGTGAAGGAAGTGAGGGAGAAGTCTGAGGCACTGTGGAGATAAGCCATGTGAGTGCTTTCAAAATTACACTTACCCAATAGACAAGAAGAGTAAAATACCAGCTTCCTATCATTCTCCAACGTCCATGCCTACTCCACTTTCCCTGATTATCTCAAAGCTACCCTCTGTAATTGTTTTCTTCCCAGTTCAGGAGCACATCAAGATCTACAGATCCACATACTACATTTGACTGGTGTTTCTCTGCTCTCATATAATTTAAGACAATCCCATTATCCCCCCTTTGTTTTTCCTGACCTTGAATACTTAGAAGAGTACAGGCAGTTATCCGGGAGAATAAGTAAAGAGCATTTTTCTCTTTTTCAGTTTATTAAAAAAAAAAAAAAGGAAAGCATATTAACAAACAGACATCTATTTACAAAATAGCCTAAGAACAATACAAGCAATGCTGAATTACAAAGTGGTAGGAAATTAACAATGGTTTTTGTACTACATATTGATATCTTCAAAGTTGGTTTCTCAGGAAAATAGGCAAAATTGATCAAATAATTAATCATAAACTGATCCTTTCAGTAAAGCAATAGAAGTCAGTAGTACAACTATGTTAGCTCTCCCCTACTAGTATATATGTATATATGTACATAGTATATATATGTACATATATAGTTTCCCCTTCTTTCTTTGCTCTTTTCCCTCATTCCAGTTGCTCTTTACTTTTGAGCAGTTTCCTTTTGTTTCACAATGTCTATCACACCTCTTAATTTTTATTCACTCTTTCAGGTAATATGTTACTTACATATGAAGGTCTAATTTATTTCACTCACGAGTATGGTCTCTAGTTGTGACCATATACCTGTAAAAGCCTCGAGTTTATCTTTCTTTATAGCTGAATAATATTCCATTATATAAAAATACCACAATTTTCTTTTACCCATTCCTCAGTGGATGGACATTTGGGTTGCTTCCACAATTTAGCTACGATAAACTGCACTGCTATAAACATGGGTGCACATATATCACTGTGAAATGTTTTCAGATTGGGAAAATACCCAGAAGGAGAATAGCTGGGTTGAAGGGGACCACCAGACCTAGTTTGCTGAGGAATCTCCAAACTGATTTTCACAGTTTGTACCAGTCTGCATTCCCATCAGCAGTGGAAAAGAGTTCCTATTTCTCCACAGC
This sequence comes from Dinomys branickii, assembly GCA_004027595.1. NCBI lineage: Eukaryota > Metazoa > Chordata > Mammalia > Rodentia > Dinomyidae > Dinomys > Dinomys branickii. The sequence continues at coordinate 1,753 of PVLD010000876.1, read as the reverse complement.
CTTGCCAGCATTTGTTATTCGTTGATTTCTTAATGATAGCCATTCTTAGTGGGGTGAGATAAAACCTCAGTGTTGTTTTAAATTGCATTTCTCGAATGATTAATATATTAAACACTTTCTCATGTATTTGTTTGCCATTTGTATTTCTTTATCTGAGAAATGTATATTCATCTTAGATGCCCATTTCTGGATTGGGTCTTTGAATTTTGGGGGGCTGATGTTTCTTAATTCTTTATATGTTCTAGATAGAAAACCTTTGTCTGAGAGACAGTCAGCTAAGATTTTTTCCCAGTTTGTGGGTTTTCTTTTTATTCTGCTGGTGATTTCTTTATCAAAGAGGACATATCTCTCTTTTTTTTTTTCCCCCGGTACTAAGGATCGAACTCAGGACCTTGCGCTTGCCAGGCAAGCACTTATGCCACTGAGCTATACCCTCAGCCCCGGTGATTTCTTTAGATGTAGAGAAACTTTTCAGTAGGATGAGATCTGAGTTGTTGATTCTTTGAAGTATTTCATGGGCAGTCAGGTTTTGTTCATAAACTCTCTCTTAACTCTGTCTTCAAGGTTTTTACCTACTTTCTCTTGCAATGGATTTAGTGTTTCTGTTTAAATATTGAGATCTGTGATTCATTTTGACTTGAGTTTGATGCATGGTGATAGACTTCGGTCTGTTTTCAGTCTTCGGCAAGTGGCAAGCCAATTTTTCCAGCACCATTTGTTAAAGAGGCTATCTTTCTTCCAGTGAGTTTGTTTGGCCCCAGCAAGAGGTATTTTTTCAAGATTAATTTCAAATTAACATTTATAGCATTAACTTAGTAATTTGTGTACCTCCTACTGAACTGCCTTAGCACATTATACTCTGTAATAGTACCAATGAAAAGTCTGACCTTGTTTATTATGACGGCGACCATAGTTTCTATCTTGCATATACGTAACAACAAGCTTATTCTACACCCACATCTTGGTTCCGAAGTGCCATTTTTCAGTAAAACAAAGCAGGAGCCTTTGGAGAAATGCCTGTCACATTTATTATAGAAAAACTACAAGGTAAGCCAAAATCAACTTCTTATGTCTGAAAATGACAATGATACGAGATCTCCAAAGTGACAATTTGATATCAAAGAATGACACTAGTGAATTATAACTGAATTTTATTTTTTCCAGTTTTTAATTTTAAAGAAAATAGTACAAAAATTAAAAAAAACAAAAGCAGAATACAAACAACACAATGCAAGAACATTAAAATGATACAGGGTTTCAAACCAAATCATAGGGATTCACAGTAGTAGTTATATTACATTGCTATCTTCAATGAAGTTGCTCAGATTACCAGATGTAAGAATAGAAGATTGATCAAACCATTAAAGAGAATAAGAGGCCGTACCGCGGACGCGCCGTCGCTCAGGTTTTTTGTTTCTTGTAAAACTCTATCGCTGCCATTTCTTTCTGTGCTGGGAAGAGTCTCCCATCTGCCATTAAACAGTCTCACTTGATCGGGCGAGCCGCGCAGAAAGCCCCAAAGGATAGACTGGCACCTTGGAACCTTCATGCCTGCAGCCTTTTAAGCGGAACTCTCAGCAGAAAGCTTAAGGGATATTCTCCCAAAGAGAAGGAATCATTCGAGCAGCCTTTGCAGCTGACCTTCACCTGCTGAACTGCCTTTGGAATTTATAGCTCCACATCTTGAATCTGATACCCAAAAATGGGAAAACAGAGGGGCAAAACGCAGTCTCAAAACTCAACCCCACCCAGA
>PVLD010000875.1:17275-239152 GCA_004027595.1 Dinomys branickii | reverse complement strand
GTGTGTGTGTGTGTGTGTGTGTGTGTGTGTGTGTGTGTGTACATGTCTCCCTCTTTCCACAACTACCCCCAGAGGCCTTGCCTGCCTCCTGCCTGCCTATGGCTGGCTGCAAAGTAACACCTAACTATCTGAGGATAGGGGTTTCTCCCCTGTGTACTCAGATCCTTTGTTTCTGCACATGTAAAATCAATTGTTCCAAGACCTTAGACAGGCTGAAGTCCAGCCTCACCCTGCTGACCTTCTAGAAATTCTGAGAGACCCCGGGACACACACGTACCAGATTTCCTACCAGCACTCAGGGTTACCTTCTTTTACACACTTGCTATTTGTTCTATCTCTTTAAGCTACACAACCAGAAAGACGTGCTGCTTTACGGGAGTCTCCCACTGGGCAGTGGCCACCCTGCCTGAGGAACAGACCCTGACATGGTGTGCTGTTTCGTTCTGGCAGGGCACACACCGAGCCCACGGCCTGGTGCTGCAGTCACTGACCTCCCAGCTGTCCCCTGGGTTTTGTTTTGTGGTTTGGGGAGGAAAGGCCATGGGGTATTCAGCAGGAGGGTTTGGATTAAACTCTTCCTCAGACACCTAAGTCAAAAAAGACTAATAGACAGTGGAGGAAATGTTTCACTCACCTTGAGGTAGGATAGAAAAAATAAAAACTAGAAAGGAAATGAAAATTGTAACTACAAATTGTACTTTTGAGAAGACTACGACTGCCAAGACCCAAGACGGGTGCAGTCAAAGCCACCCAGGTGATACATATCACACTCCCTTGGTTAATTTAGGCTCTTTTTCTTCTGGACCCATCATACCCACAATTCCTCAGGAATACTGAAAGACCACACATTCACTTAATTGAGAAAGTAAAGAGCAGGAAACTGATCCTAAGATGAAGAAACAGGTTGAGAAAAATTCAAAGAATGCTTAAATTATCCATCTGAAAGGAACCTAAAAACTAAGCTCATACCTATGACACAACAGGTCAGTACCGTTCTGGTGATTGGGCCACCTTTTCCTGGGGTTCCCCCCTCTCAAAAGAAACAAACATTTCCAGCTCTGGGAAATAACGTGCTTCTCTGGAGGCCCACACTCCACTTCGAGTGTGTACTTTTGAATTCCATCCTAATAAAACCCTTCCTGTGCCTCTTACTGACCAGTCCTGAAAATTCCTTTGCTGTAGGAGTTGGCAAACCTGCGAACCTATTCCACAGGTAGGGTGAACTAGATTCCTTGTCTCAGCTCTGAGAACCTCTTTGAACCCTGCCCAGTGACAACCTGAATCCTTAAGATGGCCCTGAGAAGTTCCTCAGGCCCCTGTGCCTCAGGGTTACCTGTGCAATGGAATAACAACTGTCTTCTCCACAGCAGGGAGGTCCTGGGGTTTCAGTGAGATGGTTCTTCACACAGAAGGTCAAGCACACTGCAAGTACGCAATACACACAGCTCTGCAGCTGCTCTGTGAGAGCAAGAAATCACTTTGGTCTGGGGAGGACCTAGTGTCCCTGCTCCTCTGATTCTCACAGCATCTTCGGGACACTAAGCCCAGAGCTACACAGTCAGGTGGGATAGCTGAAGGTCAGCAGGCTTCCTGCAGCTGTTGGCTTTGCCCTCAGAGACTGCAACCTTGGCCAAGGTGCTGGCTGCAGTATTCCCACCTATAAAATGGGTACAATGAAAATATTGCCTGTCAGGGCTGTTGTGTGCATTAAAGAGATGCTGGTATAGAGTACTGGATGACAGTCAGCTGCTGTCAGAAGGAGTAAGAAAGCTCTTGCCACTTTGTGAAGCTCCAGAGAGAACCTGACCCCCGATTCCAGCCACAGCCTGGAAGGCTGCCCCACCCTTCCTTTCTGCATCTCTTTGTTCAGTGGAGTATAAAATCCAACCTGAGTCCTGCCTGGCAGCACTACAACAGGGCTCTGCTCAGAGCGAAGGAGGGTGGAGGACAGCCCAGCCCACACACCCCACTATGTCTCTCTGCACAGACATCTCAGTCTCTGCTGGCAGAGGCTCCACAGGCCCCACATGCCAAAGTACGAACAAGTCACCCTCTTGCAACTAAGCTGACTGCATGCGTGCATCAGGGAATACTGTCATTGATTGAGCCGTCAACCAACATTTTCTGTAGAATAAACAAACAGAATAGAATGGAATGGAGGGACATAATAAAATGGAATAGCATCCCCCTAGTAAGGGGGTTCTGTGCTGATCATAAGCACCTATGTGTGTCTGTGTGTGGGGCCGGGACACCATGTGAAACTCCCTGGGGGTGGGCAGAGTGGCCCTGGGCAGGCGGTAGTCTCAAACCTGGAAGACTTCCCTCGTTTGTTTTTGTTTGCTTATTTCTTTGCTTATTTTAATGCCTCAAGGTCAAAGCTGAAATCTTCCATGCCTTTTAAAAAAATCTGCTTTTGTTCCTTGTCTTTAGGCAGCTTCCTGTAAAACTCTGGGCAATGACCCTAGATGAGATGAGTATTTAGACACAGAGTGGGAGTCAGGGCACAAAGGTGAGGCCTGAGATGGGCATGTCCCCAAAGAGCTACCCACCCTTTGCCTCAGAGCGCAGAAGAATACATCAGGGTTCCCACGCTGGTAGAAGCACATGGGAAGTCACGCTCTCTGGCCCTGAGCTGCACTCTTGGGCACCATGGGAATGAAATGCTGCTGCCAACCCCAAGGCCCTGGGTCACATGTCTTGACAGCTCCTGCCAAATCACACCCCAACCTGGGAGTCACTGTCTCTACAGAGTCACTTTGAGTGTCACCTGTATCTGCAGGTTCACCTCTACATCTGGCATCCGACCTGCACAGTGCAGGTGCTCCACAGACATTTGTGAGTGAATGAATGAATAAGTGAATGAATGAATGAGCCACAAATCAGATTCTCCATCCCAAGGCCACCGCCCTATGCAGGCCACCAATGCTCCTGCTTGTACCACATGGCCTGACCTCCAGCCTCTTCCCTCTATCCTGACCATCAGCAGGATTTCCCAAAAGGCAAATTCCACCCTGACTCTCTCCTGGAAAGAGAATGTGAGTTTCCTTTCACTGCCTGGTTCCCAGCACTTCCGGCATCTGCGTGCCTGGCTCTACAGACCTGATGACCACCTACCACCCTGGCACGAGCCTGCTGCTCTGCCTCGCCATCTCTCCAGCTTCTCCCTGACCTGCTGCCTGGTCCGCTGGGCTGCTCCACACCCCCAAACCATGGCACAGCCGGCCCCTTCCCCAAAGAACCTTTGCCCGTCTTCACTCTCCTCAAGCTTATTTGTGCTACAAAACCCAGTGGAGGTGCTGCCTCCTCTGGGAAGCCTTTCCCACTTTTCCAGGCAGAGTTAGGCGCTTCTGTTCTCAATCCTATTGGAGAGTTTAGCATGTTGCGTTGCACCATGTCATGTCTGCTTACACAATAGCTACCTTGTCTGCTTCCTTTTCTCTAGCACCACTGGAGGTTTGGGGAGGCAAAGCTCATTAAATGCCTCCTCCTTGTCAAGTACAAACCTACTTCTTCACCTGTATTTTACTCTTCACTAGTAGTGGTTACTACTAGCTACATTTTAACGACGGTACGCTGCGGCTCAGAGAGCCATGAGATGTGTCCGATCCCATACAGCCCGAAGGTCATGTTGTTCCAACTTTATGCTCCTCCTGCACCACATCACACATAGGGTATGGCATGGAGTCCACCCAGGAGGTATCTGCTGAATGGACAGTGGGGTAGATGGATGGAGGAAGGGCGGATGGATGGATAGACAGATCAAAGAGTGAAAGCCAAGCAGGAGAGAGAGCAGAGAGCACAGCTGGACCCCGTTAGATGCAAGCATTCATAACTTCCTTCCCACTCCCGACAGCAGCAGCCTGTGGGTTGCCTCAGGAGCCGAAGGATTATGGAATCTCTCTCACCACACAAAGGCAGCAGTGCTTAGGCCAGCGGAGTCCAGAGCTAAGTATGCTCTGGCGAGAACATCCTGTTCTTCCTCCTCCCTCGGGCCCTGCCTCTGCTCCTCCCCTGGCGTGGGGATGTATTTCTCCACCTCCTTTGGGCCTCCAGTGACTAGGCCTTCTCCTAGCAACCCTCCTGCCCCCTCCTCCAGCTGGGTCTGAGGCCTCAAGAGCTCAGAGATGCACAACACACACTAAGACCTGGTACTGGGCAGCCATGCAGGGGTCCAGGGTGGGTTTCTGCCCTCAGCTGTCCCCATCCAGGCCTTGAAGTGGCCTACACTGTTCCAGAACCTTCCAGCCCTACGCTCCCTGATTCTTCCAACCCCCATTACACCATCTGCTTCTTGCTGAGCCCACCCAGAGTTGGCTTCCCTTCCAAGCTGCTCTAGGGCCTTGAGACTCCAGCCCAGGCAGGTCACAAGACTGAAGCTTCACAACTTCCCCAGCTGTGCTCCGCTGAGCAGGGCTAACCCCACTTCCAGTCCCCTCCGGGGAGAGGGACTGAGTTGCAGAGCCCGGATCTTGAGCCCTCACACCAGAGAGAGGAGGGCGGGCCACTTTCTACCTGACTGCTGGAGAGTGAAGCAATGCCTCCCTCCGCCCCCAGCCTTGAACTCCTGGGACACATACTCAGTGGGATGAGGCACCCAGCAGCACAGGTCCATATTCAGGGGGCTGAGCTGGAGGCAAAAAAAACAGGGCCAGACTGCCTGCACTTGTCTCGTTAGGAGGTGATGTTGGGATGTTTGTGCCTAGCCTGCCCTGGAACAAGTGGATCTTAGGGCAGAAGAAAGACTAAAACCTGGTGCCAGAAATACCTCATCTGGAGTGCAGGGTCAGGTCCACAGAGACCCTCAGCCCCAACAACCCAACACCTTTCCTTGACAAGACAGGGCAGATCAACCAGACTGGCTATGGTTTGAATATGGTTGGCCCCACCACGGCCCAACCTCATGCAGGAGTTTAATACCCAAAGCCATGCATTAGTGGCTCTTAAGAGGACGGAAACTTAATCTGACTGTGGTGTTTGGAGGTGAAGCCTTTGGGAAGTGACAACATTTAGATAATTTCATTAGAGTGGGGCCCCATAACTGAATACTAGTGGCTTTATAAGAAGAAGGTCAGAAATCGGACACACCTAATCACTGGTGGCCCAAAGAAGGTGCGCGCTCCTTGTCCCTTCCTATGTAATGCCAGAGCTTGGGAACGACAGACCCCAGTCTCCCTGTTATTTGGACTTTCAGCCTCTAAAATCATGAGCTACATAAACCTCTTTTCTTTATAAAGTCAGCCTGCCTCAGGTATTTCATTACAGTAATAAAAAGAAATTAATAAAGGACCCTGCCTACAAAATAAACTGCTGAGGCTGGGCACCAACCAAAGACCTGTAAATACAAAGATGTGCAGTGTTTTCCAAAGGGTTCATGTCTCTAGCTTGGGGGAGAGATGGGAAAAAGATCTCTGCTCTTCTTCTTCTGCAAGGAAAAGCTCTCAAACCTTTGGGGAGTGTTGGTAGAAAGTTGCGAGCCATTCAGAGCAGGTTGCCCAAGATACATAGGGACACTTCACCAGAAAGCCTAATGACGAATCTCTCAACATACCCCTGGGCGGGGGCTCAGGGCAGCATTCCTCAAGGACTATCATTCCCCGGGCCTCCAGCAGCAGCAATGAGGCAGCTTTCTTTCCCCTCTGAGAAGCTCAATTGCCTCTTCTAACTCATTTCTTCCACATCTACCCAGGCAGCACTAGGCAAGGTTTCCAAGTTACCAATTCCTAAGGGTCAACTGTCCCCAGCTAGGAGTCTGGGACACCAAGACAAGACATTGCTTGGGTTCCCATGTCACTGGCCCACACAAGCCCATGAGGTCAGCTGAGGCTGCCCTGGACTGAGCAAAGGCTTTGGACTTGTATTCCTGGAAATTCTTTTCAGACTCCCTGTAAGACCTCTCTACAGATCACCAAACAGCACTAGAAGGGTTGGCTCAGCTACTGACCACACACAGTCTCCAGGGGAGCATCTGGAGGAGACAGAGGTCTATCAGAAGCCTGGCTACAGCAGTGGATGGGCTCCTTCCCAAGACAGGTTCCTTGCTTCAGGTGAGTTTTGGCAGCAGCGTGTGTGGCCTCCCCTTTCTCTCTGCATGTGTTCTCCCCGGAACACACCATCTAATGAGTACCAAGAGGCATGAAAAAGGTGGCCCTGAAAGTCCTGGACAAAAGCCATTTGCCCGGAACTGTGGGACTGTGTCAGCCATACCACACCAGCCATGAGAAGCTGGAGGCTGTGGGAAGTCACCCCAGGCACTTGTAAGAACTGTGTCAAATGAGAAGAGCCCAGGGCACCACCACGCCCCTCCAAGCCCAGAGAGGAAGACAAAGCCGCAGGTGTGGGAACACTGTGGCTGGCCGTCTGCGCATGGTAAAGACACACAGACGACAGCCAGCTCCAGGAACTGAATCCATGCTAGAAATGGGAACCAAAGGGGATGAATCTCTACATCACATGATTATGAGGACCCAGACTCTGGCTAGGCTGGGTGAACAGCAATTTCTATTTCAGTGAGATGAAAAGTCCATCCGTGCATTGTTGAAACTTGTATTGAAAACCACCAGAGACCCATCAGGGGGAGAAAGGTATGATTTACCTGGACCCCTGAATCCTGGGCACCACCCAATGACTAAAAGCAGCCCCGTACAGAGTGGAGCTGGAGGCTATGCTTTACTTAAGGAGATGGAGGTACAGCTGTGCCCCACTCTGTCCAGCTGGGAGCCTCAGGGCATGGGGGCCATCAATTATGAAACCCGTCTTGTCTTATCAGGGAGTCAGTGAGGTCATTTAAAAATGCAAATCTGATCACACTCCTGCCCTGCCATGGGGTTTCTGGACACACTTAAAAGAAAGCCAGAGGTGCCAGGGGCTAAAGCTGCAGCAATCTGCACAATAAAATGTAGTAAATTATAGCTCGAAGTGTTAAATACATACCCATGAGTCCATACTGACATAAATAAATGATTGAATAAATTAATAAACGGAGAAGAAGAAACAAATCCATGCACAGAAACTATAAATAATTCAAGTAGATGTTCCTCCCTAACAGAAAGGCCACAGCTCCCATGCAGACATGGGACTACATACAGTCACTTCTCCAGAGACTGCAGGATGGGGAAGCGGGGAGAAGCGGAGAAACCCAGCACCACCACCTCCGCCCAGCAACCCAGATCAATACCAACAGCCGTGAGCCCCACAGATCGGCAGGACCCCCACCAGGGCGTGATAAAGTGGCACTCTGCCTGGTGCTCTTCCTCCCAAAACGCATAACCCCAGTCTAAGCACGAGTCGAGGCGCCCCCTACCAGACAGGCACTCCTCAGAAATGGAAAAGCAGGAAGGCAAAGCAAATCTGAAGGGCGGCCACAGCCAAGAGGTACCTAGGCAGCCTAAATGGAATACGGAATGTGGTGTCTTAGAGGAGAGCCTGGAACAGAGACAGGATATTAGAAAGAAAAGGAAATCTCAGGAATCTACAGAGTTTGGTTAAAATAACGTATCCGTATTTGTTCATTAATTGTACCAAATTACCACATTTTTGCTAAAATGTTAACAGAGGAAACCATGTGCCTGGATAAACAGGAATTTCCCATACTATTTTCTCCGTTATTTTCCATAAGCCTAAATTGTTCTTTGAAAAATTAATCTAAAAAAAATCCCACCAAAGGAAACAAAAACTGAGCCCCTAATCCTTACCATGGTCCACTATGTCTAAGGGCCCAGCCCTGCACACTGGGCCACACTTCCTCCCTCTCCCAGCTCCAGCCACTACGCAGGCATCTTCGGTTTGACATCCCTGTCAAGGCTTCTCGGTCCTCAGGGCCCTTGTACATGCTCTTCCTCCCCCTGGCAATACTACTCTCTCCCCAGAGGCCTTAGTCCAGGTCTACTTAGATACCGCATCCCCCAAGCCCTCCCCAGCTGTTCAGGCTAAGTGAGGTGCCAGTTCTATCCGCCCAGCTGCGCTGCTCCATCCAGCTCTAACTGCTGACTCCAGGTCTGCCTTCTCCAGTGGACTACTGAGTTCCATGCAGCAGGGCAGCAAACACCTTCTGGATGTCTGTGTCCTTCCCTAGCACAGCGTCGGGTCCAGAGTAGCCCAAGTCCATGCTGGTGAGCATTCGCATGCACAAATGAATGAGATTCAGAAGCCACCCAAACAAAAAGTAGGAAACAAACCGCCCAGGGGAGAATCGCCCAGGCCACCCTGTGTGAGCAACTAGGAGCTTGGTCAGGTGACTTCATCAAAAAAGGACCTGGGTACCACTCGTCTGCTGGAGCCGAGAGGAACTAGTGACGTTCTCTGTATCCTAAGACTGCACAATAAAACATCTGAAGAGTGGAATTCCTTTAGACTTCATCAAAAATTGACTCTGGCCAGGTGTGGTGGTGCACGCCTATAATCCCAACACTAGGGGGCATGGGGGGGCTGAGGCAGGAGGCTTGCTGTGAGTTCCAGGCCAGCCTGGGCTAGGGCCACCCTGAACTGCATAGCAAAACCTTGTCTCAAAAAGACAAACAACAACAACAAAAAATTGACTTTAGCCCTTGTGTAAGCTTGTTCTTTTTTCTGTCTTAAGTTGAAGTATAATTTACATAGAGCAACGCAGTAAAATTCACTCTTTTTAAGTATGGTTGCAGAGATTTTGACAAAGATGTACAGTCAAGTAACCGCGATATGACTAAGACACAGGACACTGCCATCACCTAAGATCCCTCCCTCCCAATCACAGGCAGTGCCTCTTTCAACTCCCCACCCTTGCTACCATGACAGGCTGTCCCTCCCTTTCAGTTCTGCATCTTCTTCAGAACTTCATGTAAGTGAAATCCTGTGGAACGGGTGGTCATACCCACACCACGCCCTGGAGAGCCCTGCCTCACAACACACATCCTACTGGTACATAGAGAGCCAGCTTCCAAGGGGAAGCCTCAGACCATCGGCAGCATGGCACCAGAGGGCTACGTTCTCAGGGCTTCACTGCCGCCCTCCTAAATACAGCTCCCTCCTCGGCTCAGGACAGAGACTATCCAATCCCTGCTCTCCATGGCAGCTGTTACAGAGGGGGCCTGGTACAGTACCTGCCTCTAAGTGCGGTCTGATCCTGGCAAGAGGCAGTGAAAACATCTATTCCAGCTGGGGCAGAAGGCAAAGCCGTGTGTCCTGAGGCCAAGGAGTGAGACCCGCACGGGCAGCAGCTGGGGAGGTGCGGGGGACACAACAGGACCATTATTCCAAATGGAACTTGGCTCATTAACGGTACATTCATCAGGCCCCACTCACACTACCAGCCCTCCCACACACAGCCAATGGGCTATTTAAAGACCTAGCACACTGCTCCTCTGGGCTCCCACCCCAGCCTCTGCACACACCCAGTGGAAGCTATGGCCTGAAGTGCCAGGCCAGGCCCTCAAGTTCCTTTCTCACTGCCTTCCAGCAAAACCAGGTTCTACTGACAGCTCGGAGGATCAAGATCCTCCATGTGAGTCTTTCCGATTTTTGTAGGAGAGGATTTTTGTAGGATGATTTTTTTTTTTAATACTTTTGAATGGACAATGAAACTCAGCCGAGATCTAAAACACAACTTTGCAAACTCTCCAGGATTTGCTCCAGAAAGCGGAAGGTGAGAAAAGCCCAGGCTGATGAGTAGCCAAGGAATCCGCTTGGGACATGATGAGACAAACCACCCTCCATCCCAGGATTTCCGAAGCCTGGAGTCCTGGTGTAGTTGGTGAGCGCCCCCTCCTGGACATACAAGGAACCTCCAGCATGCAGCCCTGGGAACACCCCAGATCCAAAAGGCACAGGCCTGGAGCTGCACAGACGTTCTGATTTTCCCCTTTGGCAAAAGCAAGCAAGACTAGAAAAGCCATCCACAGGCTGGGAGCAATTTCAGAGGCAGCCATCCATGCTGCTGTCCCTAGGGTGCTGGTAGGCGAGCCGGAGGTCAGGCTGGAATTACATGACTCAGCAGAGGGCCTGAAATCTGGCTGCAGGTGACAGCTGGGGTTTCACTGCCCTTGGGGTGCAGGATCGTTTCTTCTCTCCAGGGGTAAATAACCACAGGAGCAGGGGTTTCTATGTCACTATTTCCTGCTCACTGCTAGCTTCTCAAGCTGTTACCCCTCTGCCTGGAAAGGGAATTCCACTCCCAGCCCAAATGCTGAAAGACCAGCCCTGCATTTACTCTCTCTCCCCTCCCCTTGTAGCTCTGCCCTGACCAGCCTGGGCTCCTCCAGCTCCCAGCACCCACTGCCTCCTTGGCTGGAGACCCTTCCTGAGGCAGATTTGTGGGTACAGGGGCCACATCTATCTCATTCTCCACAGTGACTCAACATCCAGCCAGGCCACTCACGGGAATCATCGCCACACAGGCAAATGGCAGGCCCAAAGGTATTCTAAAGGCTCAGGAGCAAAGCCTGAGCTGGAACCCACACTGTTGGCTCCCTTGGGGCTCCATGGAAATGCAGAAAACCAGAGGTCTAGAGAGTACTGATCTCATTGGGTCCTGAGCAATCCACAGTGAACACAAACTACACTGGCAAGAGGCCCAGAGAAGCATAACACAGATTTACAGGTGCAAGGACACTTTGGTTGTCAGGCTGTTATTTGTAACAAGATGAACAATGGTTGAAGTAATTTATTTTATAACAGAATGCCTCAAAACAAATAATGCAAATGACTGGAAGCTGCCGGGCATGGTGGTGCAAGTCTGTAATTCCAGCACTCAGGAGGCTGAGGCAGAAGGATCATTGTGAGTTCGAGACCAGCGTGGGCTACAAAGTGAGCTCAAAGCCCATCTGAACTGCACAGCGAGACCCTGTCTCAAACAGACAAAAGAAAACACAAAAAAGCCTGGAAGCTGTTTTTCTGGAAGTCAACCTTGACTCTTCCTGAAGTCAGTGAATAGACTACTTACCCTGGCCTTGCTCCTCTCTCCACTCACATACTTTGCACTAAGAATTTAATTTAATGCCCATGGGGAAAGGTGTATTGTTTGTGTCATGGTTGTGCTATTTTAAAGTACTACTTTTTTGTGTAGTGCTGGGGAGGGAATGCAGCAGGGGCTCTAGCATTGAGCTCCAACCTTGGGCTTCCTTTTCCGTTTTCTGAAACAAGGTCACAGTAAGTTGCCCAGTCTAGCCTCCAATTTACAATCCTCCCACTTCAGCCTCCCAAGTACCTGGGATTACAGGCTTGTGCCACAGGCTTGTGCCCATCAAGGGTACTATTCCTTATCAGACTACAAGGAACAATCCCTGTCTTTGAAATACTGGTAGAGGACAGGGGCACACTGCTTTAGATCTGTGGCTTCATGACAGCCACCAGCCCCAGGATCTGGTGAAGACACCGCCAAGCTACAAATCCACCCCCATCCCTCCCCTGAGAGCGCCCTGAGCGGCACCATTAAGGCTCACCCACTACCACACGCCTCGGCTCAGCAGCCTGGCCGCCCCAGCTGTCCTAGAACCAGTCCTGTTCCTGCAGAGCCACCCAGCTGTTCCCTCCTCCCTTCCCTCTGTTGGCCCTGGACCAGTGCGGCCACACCCTTCCTGCCCTGGCCTGGTCCCATTAGCCAAAGAAACTAAACAATGACTCAACAGCCCAATTAAGAGTGGTGCCTCCCTCCCTCCACAGCCTGCTCTCGGCTTGTACCCAGCGGCCAAGGAGGTCAGGTTCCAACAAGGAAATGCAGGGACTCACCACCAAGTCTAACACGTGGGCACCCAGGACACCTGGGTCCCCACAGAACTCAATTTCCTCCTGGTGCTCCTCCTCCTCCGGCATTCCCAGCCAGCCAGGCCACAGCACCAGAAGTCAGGACACCTGGACTCCTGGTATTTTCTCACCCAGAGCCCCTCATTACCTCTTTCTGCTGAGTCACCTCCTTCTTCCGGACTCTGTCTTCCCTGTCTGGCCACCTCTGTTGCTCCAGGCCTTACCTTCTTGGAGCAAAAGGCCTGTGGCATCCTGTTATGTCCACCTCTGGTTTTGTTCTCTCGTTTCTGTGTCACCACGGTTACCTGAATGATCCATCTCAAATTCTGTTCAAGTCCTTCTGTTGCCTAAAATCCTCTCCAACTTCTCACAGCCTCTGGAGTGCAGGAAAAGTCCCACCCACAGGCACACTCCTCGGGCCAGGTCTGAACCACCCGCTGCTCCAGCTCTTACCCCACCGAGCAGACAGGTCCCTCAGACACTGTGCAGTGCCTTTGCTCAGGCTGGGCCCGACCTGGATGGCCCCTGCCTCTCTCTGCCAAAGCAGAAAAATGCCACCTGGCACCAGCAGGCTGAGCTGGGCCCCCAACCTACAGGCACCCCACTGTTTCTCCTGAACACATCCTACTCCCTGCCAGGCCACGCGCTGAGTGCAAGCATGAGGCTCAGCTACTAAGGGTCTCCAGGCCCCAGCATAGAGCACAGGGGTGCTCCACAGTGGGAAGCCCTTCCCTTGCATCCCTTGTTCTCCCAAATCACAGGTCACTGACAGCGGACAGTTGTCCTATGTTCTGGGCTGCCCAGAGCCTATGTCCACCAGAACCAGTAACATAATTTGCAAACAAAATGGAATACAGATTCTGAAAGCACTTACAGCTCCAAAGTAGGAACGGTAGAGAACTGAGCCAGACACAAGTTGCTTCTGAGTGTGGCGTGCTTGGTGGCTGCCCAGCTCGAAAGGAAGCCAGACCTGGACCCGGACCCAAGGAGAAGTTAAATGGGGCCCCCCTGCCTCCCCTTCAACTGCGAAGGCACAGCTGCTCCAAGACAGTAAAGGCTCCTTGACACCTTTGGGCAGCCCCGTCTCTGCTCAAGTCCCCTGTAAGCAGCAGGGACAGTTTCAAAGACATTATTCTCAGGAAAGCAGGCCCTTCACATCTTAGAGGCAATACATGGCCCCATTCCCAGCCCACTAAGGATCTAGCCAACAGCTGCCAAACCTGGCATGGACAAAGCAGAGTGCTGAGGTGGGCGCCTTACGCTGTGCTATCCTGGCACCTCTCGGAGCAGTCCATCACGCTGTCTGAAACTGGTGCTGTGGTGTGCAAATGCCCTTCTAATTGCAAGTGTCCCAATCCCTTTTCTCATTTAAGGTGTTAAAGCTATCTGATGCATGGGAGGGGTACCGGGACTCGAACTCAGGACCTCACGCTTGCCAGGCAGGCACTGTACTGCTGTGCTATATCCCTGGCCCTCCGACTTTTATTACAATAAGAAAGAAGCTGCATTCAAATTCATCTAGAGTGTTTATATTTTTGGTAAGTAAAGGAAATGTTAACTTAAACTTCTTTTCCTTCTTTTCAGGACAGAGTAGACAAACAGAGAGAACCTAAGCCTCTGACACTTTTCACAGACACATGACAGATCCATCACGGCGTTCCTTCCCGCTAAGCCTTGCTGCATGAGACCTGAGAATCCTTTTCAACACATAACGCTAGGGAGCCACAGCAGTGGGGTCAGTTTGCCAGCCCTGATTCAGGGCCTTGCCGAGGTCCTCACGAGTAAGTGGCCCCTCCAGTCACTCCACTGGGTCACAGTCTGCACCCACGCACAACAAAGAGTGCCGCTCCAGGGCTTGTCTTCTGCTAGAGGCCTACAAGTACAGCTACAGGAAGACACTGTCAGCCGTGGGTGTCCTTTGATTCCCTGCTCAGGGCTTCTGAGTCCTTCCTGGCAGGGTTCCCACTGAACTAACAGCAGATTTTATTTCAAAGATCAGCTGGAGCTGCCAAGTTAAGCCCTGTCCATGGACAGACACCACAGCGGCCCAGGCTGTCACAGGAGGTGATAACGGCCCCCGAGGTGCAAGTTGAACATATCACGCCCTGTCGAGCCAGATGGCCACAGCATCTTATCTCCTATTTCATAGCCCCACCTGGAAAGCATTTAGCACAACTGCCCTTCCTCACGGGCCTCCGCTTTTTCCTTCTCCAATCTCCACTTGCACATGATCGTGTAACAGGGCAAGCGAAAGGCCAGAGACACCGCTCAGCCTGAAAGGGTCAAGCAGGCTGGAAAAGAGCAAGTACACCCTGAAATTGCTGGTTTGGAGAGCAGGGGGCAAGCAGTTTGATGGGAGCCTGAAATTCGGTAAAACGTGTCTCACTACCTAGGAGACAGAACAGCCATCTGTGAGCTGTGGCCGCTGGAACACTATAAAGAAGGTGCTGAAAGAGGCTTGTAAATTGGCTGGAAACGCCCAGCCAGGCACATCCAGACAGTTCCAGTTTCCAGAGAGCTCTGCCAGCATGTGAGCACCAGCAGGTCCTAGGAGGATGCAAACAGCATCAAAAACGCTGACCTGAAGGTTTCTAGTGGGGACTGTCCTGCACTATTAACCCCGAACTGGCTAGTCAGGCCCTCTCTGGTAACGTTTTGTCCTCCTTCCCTTCAAAAAGTGTATGTGCCTGGAGGAGAAAAGTTATTAGGCTTGGCCCAAGCAGTATTTAAGTGAGAGTGAAAATACTAGCTAGGGAAAAAATTATCAACACTATCCCAAAACTAAAGAAGGAGATCTGGATTGAAACACCCAATCCCACCAGGACACAATGCCCCCCATCACTAGGAGGTCCCTGACTTTTGGTCCTGGTGCATCCCAGAATACTGGGATGAGGTACACAGAACACAGAAGGTTTAATCTCAGATATCCAAGACTTAACTATTTATTCACAAAGCCAGAATCTACCTACACAGATAAAGCAACTGAAGAGCCATTAAAAAAAAGAAAATCTTGAGTTAGCTTGAATCACACAAAATTATCAACATTTGACCACCGCCAATGTGGCAATGTTTGTGGTTCTGGCTAACAGGAGCCAGCTGGACATTGAAAACTCAAAGGTTCTGACAAATATGCAGAGGTTTCCCATTTACTCAGCACACCAGGCACTGGCTCATTCAACTCAGGAAGACTGGTGTAGCTTTTAAATGGTACAAAGGAATTCTGTTAGTCAGAACTGAGTGATTCCTTTTCTGATTAAAAAAATAATAGTAATGCCTCCACTTTATGATTCAAATTTTTAATTGTCTGCTTAAATAAGTATTTGACCAGCTTGAGAGGTAGCTGAACCCACTTGTGCCTATCTATAGCTCAAAGACAAAAAGTTTTATTGTGCAAACAGATAAAAGCGAAACCCCCACATGACCTAGGAGCAAGAAGGAAAGACAAGTGCTAGGTTACCCTGAATTTCCTGTACTTTCACCATCCGCAAGCGCTGGGCTCAGATTCTGAGTCTGAAGACACTCTAGTCAAGCTGAACACTGAGCAGGAACATTAGACTCCCCTGCTCGGCCTTTTCGCTCTGAAGTCCCAAGTCTGAAGCCTCAGTCACCAGCTACCAGGCCAGGCTGTCCAGTCTGGGAGCTGTGACCAGGACAAGACTGCTTCCACCTAGTGAGGCTCCGCGTTGCTCCAGACCAGCGGTGCCACCCCTCAGACCTCTGTAGCGGAGACTCAAGCTACAGCAGCAATCTGCTTGTCCTCCAGGTATTCTGATGTCCGAGCTATAGTTTCCCAGCTGTGTTGATAGGAATTCCCGTAGTCTAAGGCAACTGCTTGCCTGGATTCCTAATAAAGGCAAGAGCACCAGAGGCTCCTGCATGTCAGAGCACAGCGTTCTCCTCTGTCTAATGCATATGGTATGGCTGGAAGGCTTGAGGTGGAAAACCATCCCAGTTTTTGGTTTTCTAATTAAAATACAGAAGTGATGAGGATACAAATGGCCATAGGCAATCTCGTCACTGGAAGAGCATTCTAGATGACCTGGGCCCGGGCTTCTGGGTTATCTAGGGAGGCCACAAGCCAAATGAAAACACCCAGCCTCCCTCGCCAAGCAGCTCCAAGGGCTCTCCCTGGAGAAGGGAGCACATGTGAGTCCTCCAGAGGCTTTGGGAACAGAGAAGCGGTTTCAAAGTCCCTGTCTTTTCATCCAAAAAATACCCTAGACAGAGGTATCATCTCCCCTTTTCAGTATGCAGAGAGAAGGCTCTAGGAATTTAAGAATGTAGTGCTGAAGAATTAGCAAGACAGAGATGGAGGGAAGAGATCCTGCTCCCTCTCCCCGCCCCAGCGCCTTTTTGCTGTACTACAGATAGAACCCCAGGCCTTTCCACCTGCGCTCTGTCCCTAGATTCCCCAACCCGCCCTTTTTTTTCTTTTATTTTTGCTTTCGTTTTTCTTTCTCTCTCCTTCCTGCTTCCTTTCCTTTTTCCTTTCCTTCCCTGCCTCCTTCCCTTCCTCTTCCCCCCTCCCCTCCCCTCTCCTCCCCCCTTCCCTTCCCTTCTTTCTTTGAGACAGGCTCTCACTAAGTCGCTAAGTTGTGCAGGGTGGGCTCAAACTTGCCATCTTCCCTCCTCAGCATTCCCAAAGCACTAACGTTACAGCCTTGTACCACCATGCCAGCTTCCCTTTTTACATTTTTAATTAATGCTCAATAAACACATTAAAATGCTTAATTTCAACAACTTTCTAACTTGAAGTACCAACTTGCTTCTGAAGGGAGGCAAACCTCCCACAAGGACTGTGGCGACCCCACTTTGCCTGCTCTCCTGCGTTCCTCTTCCTACCTCTCTTCTGCTCTCTTGTAGGAAGGTGAGGAAAGATCCTTTGGCGGAGTGGAGAGGCAGGGCCACTTCTGAGGTTGTGAAATCCACACTGCACACTTTCTTAGCTAAGAACATTCCTCTTAGCTACCCCAACAATTTGGCAGTTATAGTTGCTGCTTGCTGCTCACAGTAATGTCCATAAAGTCTACACACAGGGCACCGGCCAATGCTGAACCACTCACTGTTCCCAGGGGAAAGGCAGGTCAGGTTCTCAGGAGCCTCTGGGCACCACCTTTTCACCAGCTGATCAACCAATACATAACCTTCCGTGCACTGTGCTTCTGTTTAAAGCATCCTACTTCATACAGAATGCTGATCCACCAACACTGGACCTCGCCGGGGCACTGACTCCCACCACAGCAAAGATCTCTAACTTTAGGCACATTCAACTCTGCTTTGACTCCAAAGAGCACCTCAGCGCCGTCCACACGAGTCATCTTAAACAGCAAAATCAACAACAGAAGCACCAGAAATATAGCATGAAAACAACACTTGCTCACAGTGTAGAGCTGAAACAAGGAGGCAAAGTGTCCCCTTGTTTGACCTCAGCTGAGGATGTCTGTGTTGGGTGAATCCAAGTGTCTACTGCTCTGGCACTGTCTGCAAAAGACTGAGGAACAGCCACAGGTATTGTCTCGGGATTATAAATAAATACCAGAGAGCAGTCAAATTCACAAATATGTTCTTAGAGAATAACAACCCGCTGCATTTTGTGGTGACTGTGGGTGACTGAAGTCAAACCAACCAAGTTCTCAGCACCAAAAGCATCTATGCGTCACTGCCCATCCTTTCCTGCCTTCCGTGCTCACTCTTGGTCAGAGCCACCAGGAACTCAACTTCTGCGAGGGGAGAGGCTCAGGGCAAGCCGGGGCAGCCATACCCCACCTGCTTCAATCCAGCTGTGACTCACAGGAGGTGGCGTGCCCTGGAGCATGTTAACAGCCCCCAGCCTCAGTCCAAGCACCAGGGGAACACAATCAGAACAGCACCTCCACCTTCTACGGCCATTGTGAGGATTTGCTGACTCGCTCCGGGTGGTCTACAGCACACAGGCAGTATCTGGGCAAAAGTGAGCTGGAACAAGTGACCTCAAACAGTCCTGGGGTTGGGAGGGGACATCAGAAGCACCCATATTGTCCCTGCTGGACTTTGGTGCTCCTGGGAGCCATCCTGCTGGGTCTTTCATCCTCTCTCGGGGAGTCCCTATACCACTCGGTGCTCCCAGCTGAGGGTCCCCAACTAGGATGGCTGCATCAGAGTGGGCGGATACAGCTCCCTTTCCAGCTTGCTAAGGGAGGGTACCTTCAACCAGAGGACTCAGGCAGGGCCTTTATAAAAGTCTAGGGGTCAGGGAGCCAACTGGGAGCATCACAAGGGACGGACAGGTGAGAAGGAGGTAGCGAGGAGGGCTCTCAGCCACTCACTGCAAACTTTTGCATAACCTTTGAGTGCTGAAAGCCTGGGTTACTGGTCACAGTTTCTTATTTAAAAAGTTAAATTCAAGCCAGATGGTGGCACATGCCTGTTTTCCCAGCATCATGGCAGGCTGAGGCAGGAGAATAGCAAGTTTGAGCCAGGCCTGGGCAACTTAGTGAGAGTCTGCCTTACAACAGAAGTTTCTTACAGAGCTAGGGATGTAGTCCACTAGCAGCGCTTGCCTAGCATGTGCAAGGGCCTGGGTTTCATCCCAAGCACCATTAAAAAAAAAGTTAAACTCAAATTGTGGCTGACTATGGAAACATTCAGAATTTCATGTAAATGCACAGCTGCCTTGAAATTTCTGCTGCTGGCCAGCATCTTCCTGCCATGTCTACTGCCGCTCGTATTTCCCTTCCAGCAGACAAACCCCAGTGCATGAAGAGACCTCTCCTTGCTGCTGGCAACCTGCCTCTCACTACCTGGAAGCACAGATAGAGGTGGGTGGAGAGAGGGTCAGCACACCTCTGCTCCACACAACCAAACAAGGAGGCCCTTGCTGGCTAATCCACTTCAAGCTATAACAACTCCCACTCCAGGCCAGGCCAGATGCTGGAGTTCCAAAGGTCACCAGGGACCAGTTCTTCCCACTCAGAAACTTACAATCCAGTGGAGGAGATGGAGTTAGAGGTAAGTAATTTAAAGGTGTCTAGGAAGGACCGTGACATAGAGTATGGGCAACTGCAAAGCTCAGACAGAGGCTCCTCTCAGCTTGGGGAGAAGACTGTGGGAGGAGGGGATGCTGCAGGAAGAGGAGTCAACATCTGTCCTGCTCATCTGGACTTCCCCAGTGCTGTTGCTCATCTGGACTTCCCCAGCGCTGTGCAAGACCTGGCAAAATGCAGCTGTGTTTCCTGACATCCATATAAACTGTGTATGTACGTGTGTATGGAGAGAAAGACCCTCATGCGGACAAAAATGTGTACTGATTCGCGTCTGTATAGAGAGTTTGTCATCAGTGTGTGTGTGTGTGTGTATGTGTACACACGCACGCAGGGTGTATGATCAAAGACTCTAGTGAATACGTATTTTTATTCTTTTACAATAAAAGACACATTGCTATTAATCCCCCTCAAAGTACTTTCCCTGGCTTTGTTCTTGCTACTTCCTGAAGTAGTTCTGGAAATACTTTTTTCATGAAGATCATTAGTTGTGCTGCTGTGGCTTCCTCTATGTCTTCAGCTGACTCAAAATGCTTACCTTTCATGGTCATTTTGACTTTGACAAAGAGCCAGAAGTCGCATGGTACCCAATCCAGTAAGTAAGGTCGCCGAGGACACCCTGTCACGTTTCGATGGGCCAGCCTTTCCCTTCGACGGCACCCAGCAGCAGCAGCTGCTATATTTGTCATCACAGCTCATAAAGACACCCATTCACTGCATTTATATTATTACATTATTATTATATATATATTATTAGCAAGAGAGAGGTGGTGCTCACGGAGCCTAGACTGAGGGGGGAATATTTTGAGGAAGATGAGTGACGATGTGTCTTTACTGAATAAATTTAATTTAAACATTCATAGTATATTTTGACCATTCCTTGTACACAGGCTCATGAGCTGATGCTGGGCAAACCCAGTCTAAATGCAAAGGTTGCACGTACAGGATGAGCAGAAGTTGAGCCCAGCACCAGTACAGTGTAGATGAAGAACCATGATCAGCACAGGGTTGCCATGGTGTGAGGGACAAGGGGAGGTGAAGCTGGGGGAAGGAGGTGGCCCTATAGAAGAGCAGGGTCGGGACCTCATGCCTCTGTGCCCAGCGATGGCCCTACAACCTGGCTCCCCTACTGGTGCGCTGCTGACTCCCCTTTTCTGACTCCCACTGAAAGATGAATGGAAACAAGCAGCTGACCCAGCTTGTGTCCCAGGAGGCCACCAGGTAGCTCACTACACCATCCCTGAAACAGGAGAAACTCACACTTCATCCAGGAGAATTTCTGATTATAGATCACATGGAAACAAACCTCCAACATAGCCCTTGTGGGAGTAGAGAGCAGGGTCTGTGATACCACAGACCATTCCTAAGGCCACAAAAAGGGGATGAACCCTGTCACACATGTGGGGAACAAAGCGCAGAGCCCACGTCAGGGTGGGAGAAAACCTGAATGAGAAGAAGGGAAGGAAGGGAACAGTGCCAGGGACTGGGCCCTGGAACTTCAGCAGCAGCCCCAGCCCCCGTGTACCTCTGAGCTGTCAGATCCGCAGATACACCAGCGGCAGCACTGTGATGAGAGGAGGTAGCTACAGGTGGGTTTTCTGGGTCTGCGGGGGCAGCTGGCTGGACGACATCATCTGTTACAGGTGACCTGAGAAGAAAAAATTCAATGTTCAGACATGTTCCTCGCACATATCATAGCATGTGTTCATTTCATGTTCCCAGCATGTGTCTCAACAGCACATTTTATCAGCCCTCAGCAGGACCTCAACTTTCCTTTCTAGGAGGGAAGCATCTGTGCAGTTCACAGGAGGGTCCACAGATGACACTGTGACCAGGAGAAGTCTGTCACTGGCCCACGACAAGTACAGAAACCAGGACAACAGTTTGGGAAGCTTTACAGTCATTTGAAAGAATAATTGTATGTCTGTGGAATCTAAAAAAAAAAGTCACAGCTTGTGTTTTGTAGGTCCTCAGGGCTTCTCACGGAGGGACACCAGCAGACTCTGGAGACATTTTTGGCCGTCACACCTAGGGCTGGGGGAATGTTACAGGCAACCAGAGGGCAGAGGCCAAGGCTGCTGCTAACATCCTGCAGTACCCACGGCAGCCCCCTGTGGCAAAGGATTATTCACCCAGATGTCAAATAGTGTTGGCATCAAGAAAGCCTGGACTCAACTTTTGTCTCATCTTCCCAGTAATTTATCTAATTGTATTTTCAAAAGTTTTAATATCCAACAAGTTAGAATTTTAAAGGCTGCACTGGTCTTTCACTGGTTAAAAAAAAAAAAAACTGTTCTGGAAAATTCCCAAGGGCGGGTGGCTTCTGAAAGCACCAAGACACAGGTATAACCTTCTTTCTGATGGGGACTGTGGCAACCGCTTGTAGCCTTAAGGAATGAGACCATGATCTTCATTCCTTGAGTCTCTGCGTTTACTGAATACTTGTCCTAAATTATGAGCAAGAGAGAGGTGGGTCCTTGTGGAGCCTGTAGACGCAGGCAAAAGGCAGGTTTTTCCACATGCTTATATATTTGGTGATAATGGTAATAACTGCTAAGATGGCTATGACAGCACGCACTAGGAGTTCCTGGCCCAGAGTCAGGGTCAAAGAAAGCTTCCTTGAGAGTGGTGACTAAACAGAGGCGAGCTGGCCACGTCTGGGATGGCAAGTGTTTACTGATGCTTACTGTGTACAGGGGTATCTTCTAAGCATATTTGTATATACACCACCACATGTGGGCCTCAAACAATCCCATGAAATGCAGCTGTTATCACCCTCACTTGTTAACTAAGGTACAGAGAAGCACAGTCCTGCTGCTAAGTGGCAGAACAAGGACACAAACCCAAGCCTGACTCCAGAGTTACATTCGTCATCTCCAAGAGCCACAGTGTGTTTGAAAGCCTCGATCAGGAAAGAGTCTGGCATGATCAAAGAGCATACAAAGGTCAGCATAGTTAGAGTACAGATAAAGAAGGGAGGACCACAAAGAGTAGAAGTGGACAGAAGCCAGATCATAGGACCAGGTGGAGGACCTGGGTCTCGGTCCTGAGCCAAAGGCTAAGCCCGCAGCTTCCATCAAATGTCCAGCCACAAAGCACTGTGGCTTGGCATCCAGATGAATGAAGATGGGGGTACTTCTAAGTAGGACTCTAAGTAGGACTGAACCAGCCCAGACTGGGGCCCACATGCCTGCACTGATTCTCCACGGTTCCCCTCTCTCCTCAGTCCCACAGGGTCGGATCTGGAACCCTGTGGCCACACCCAGGCAGTCGGACACTGGTGCCAGGCCAAGTGAAGGGAAAGGCCAGCCTGGAGGAGGGAGGAGGGCAAGGACTGCGGCTGTCTTTGGTGGATCACAATTTGGAGAATTCTGCACTCAGACAGAATTAACTTCCCAACATCAGAAAGCCAGAGCGGGAAAACCACCCAGGAATGTTGGCAACACCATTTGAAAGACAAGAGAAGACTTCGTCTCTTCGGACATGGCTGTACTTCCAGGAGTTTAAGGAGATGATAACGACTGATGGCAATCAAATGCCCAACGGTCGTGGACAGTCAGT
The DNA here is from genome assembly GCA_004027595.1 of Dinomys branickii. NCBI lineage: Eukaryota > Metazoa > Chordata > Mammalia > Rodentia > Dinomyidae > Dinomys > Dinomys branickii. The sequence continues at coordinate 216,860 of PVLD010000875.1, read as the reverse complement.
CAAATAAGACACCGCCATTGGACAGGCTCACTTGCAACAGTTCTCAAAAACGAAGGTAAAACTTTATGCATTTAGATGTAAACATGTTCATTATTAGCTGGAAATGGGGTAAAGCTACCGGCAACATGCTCAGAGTTATGTCTGTGTATACCAGTGCATGCTTCCATAAATACACAGACACAGAAAGCAAGCAACAGATTGAATGAGCCAACAAGCATTGCCAGAAATACACAAAAGTGTTCAGAGGAACTATCTTTCAGTAGTAAACTAATTAGTGTTTCTCTTCTTCGTGAAATCTCTCTTTTTTCCAGTTCAGTCCTGAGTACATACCGCCTTTATAATCACAATAAGTAAGAAAACCTAGTTAAGGAAAAGCTTAAAGGTCAGGAACAACTTCAATTCATAACTCAGCAAAAGCATTACAAGGTAGACACAACCAGCATAATGGTGTCTTACCCCACTCTGTGTCTATGTTGTCCTGTGATCACTGGATTCACCAGTCTCAGTCCAAGGCAGAAACACACCCACACCTCATTTACTAAGCACCGCCGGGGACAATGAAGGTTCCAATAGAGAAAGTTTTAGAAGACAAGTCCCTGCCAACATATTCTACGGGGTGGAATTATTTTTCAAAGCATATTGGACACTTCCCTTATTTTTTGAACGGGGCCTCCTACACATAATTAAATAGTTTCTCGATGACATTTGATTGGCATCCTGACCAGCTGTGATATAAGTGGAGAAATATGCTACAGTACTGAAAATCAACTGAATATGAAGTCAAAAGGGCTGGATTCCAGTGTAGCCCCACCTTGGGATCTCAGCCAGGTGACTTCCCTGAACTTTAGATTTTCCATTCGCAAAGTGAAGGCGCCGAGCTACAAGATCACCAAGGACTCTGGCTCAGCCCTGTCCCTCACACTCAGGCTGTGCGTCAGCTGTGCCTTGTGCTCACCAACTCACCTCCTTCCTCTTGCTGCTTATGCCATCCACTTGTGCTTCAGCTGTACTGCAGACTAAGAACCCTGTGTCCATCACTAGTTAATAAGCTTTGAATAGAGGCCTATCAACTTTGCATACAAAATTTTAAAATATACATGTATGTTTGTGTATAAATATACAAGAAGTTGAATTAGAGGGAATTAGAGGTAATTGACGTATGTCAAATTCACACTGAGCCATCAGCTCTGGGACTTTTCTGTCTTATTTTCTAGTGATTCTGTTATGTTTCAGATGCCTAAGGATGGGAGAGAGCTGACTTCTGGGGAAAACGGAAGGACTCTTCAAAGACAGTTCTCAGACCAACTGTCAGAGGCTATAAAAGGCTTCTAAATTCTATTACTGATGGCACATGGGTAGAATGACTGACATTATTCAGAGGGAAAAAATATCAGTCAGAGATTTCAACCACCAGCTGCTGCCACCAGCTGCCAGGCCAGCCCACTATACACTTGGTCAGGCCAGCAAAGGGTTGATTTGCCACTGGAATGTCAGGGAGGGAAGCTTGTATCAACAAGTGCTTCTGAGCACAGCCATGAGTCATTGCTCCAGAAACCCCAGCAGAGAGGCCTCTGGTTCAGAGAGGAAGACATCCGAATTCCACCAAGGCAACCCCTTCAGTTCTACACACAGGACAGATGCCCTAGCAAGCTCACAGGTGCCAGCATGCATTGCACGGGACCCACTCTCCAGGCCTGATAGGATAATGGTGAGCAGGGCAAGCTCAAGGTCTAAGGGGAGACTGTGAACAGGGGTGTCTCAGTCCACTCTGGGGACTCAGTCCACTCTCAGTCCACGCTCAGGGTTGCTACAACAAAACCACAGACCCTGCGTGGGTTACAAACAACAGCCATTTATTTCTCTGGAAGCTGAGATCAAGGTGCCAGCAGATTTGGGTCTTGTAAGGGCCAGCTTTTGGCTCGCTAGTCCTCACATGATGGGACGGGCTGGGGAGCTTTCTTCAGGCTCCTTTTATACGGCCTTGATCCTGTTTCTGATAGTTCCACCCCATGCCTGATCACGTTCCACAGCCCTCACCTCCTAACACCATCATCTTGGGGGCTGGGGTTTCAACATATGACTCTGTAGGAGGCACAAACATTCAGACCGTAATAGGTGGTAACAGAGGAACAAACTGCCATAGAAACACAGGATTCTTTGAGGTCAGAGCGATGTGGGAAGGTTCTGTGAATAGCTGAAGCAAATGAAGAGTTCTGACAGTGCAAAGAGCTTTCCAGGAAAAAGTTTCTCAGGCTGAGGGTGTAGCTCAGTGGTATCGAGTATGCCCAGCATGCAGGAGGTCCTGGGTTCCACTCCCAGAACCACAAGCAAAACAAGCGTCTCCCTCTCTCCCTGATGGTTTTGGTGAAAAGCCACTGGGCTTTGCTTCCTTTCCCCTCCCTTAGAAGGCGAGGCTTGGGGGTAGAAAGGAAGGGACAAAAGCAGCAGCGCCAGAGAGAAGATCAGGGTCTTCGGGAAACCATTACCTGTGGGGAGAAACAGCCAAAACAACAACAGTAATAACCACATCAAAGATATTAGGTACCAGGAAGGGTGGCACACGCCTGTAATCCAAGAACTCGGGAGGCTGAGGCAGGAGGATCGTTGTGGTTCGAGACCAGCCTGGGTTACAAAGTGAGCTCAAAGCCAGCCTGAACTGTATAGTAAGACCCTGCCTGTCTCAAAAAGACACACACACACACACACAATAGGAGCCAGGTTGTCACGGTCAGAGGACTTCCACGTACAAAAAATAATCAGCTGAAAGAATTGGCTTTGATGAGAGGCGTCCGATAAATAGATACAGAGGAGCATGTGTGCACACACATACACTATACACACAGTTATTTCCCAGCCCTTTCTCCTGGGAAGGGTCATGTCAAAAAGACATACGAACCACTTCAAAGCGGCTGCCACTGGCCAAATCTGACAGTATTCAGATTTCAAAAAAATTAATAAGAATAAGACAGTGATGGATTTTTAACCCACTGCATTGTTATTATTTTATGAGCCCATTACACGTAAATAAAGACATGATTGATGAATAAATGGAGGAGGAGGGGAAGTACCTCCTGACAGTACAGTGTCAAGTAGAATACATAGGAACAACGCTGAAAACAAACCAGAAAAACCTCCACTTAAGAACCTCACAGCAGGGCTGGGGATATAGCTCAGTGGAATAAGCGCTTGCCTAGCAAGTGCGGGGTCCTGAGTTCAATCCCCAGTACCGCAAAAAAAAAAAAAAAAAAAAAAAAAAAGAACCTCACAGCGGAGCCACAGAGGTGCTGGAGCCACTGGGTGGAGACATAAAGAAGTCAGACGGTGTGCTCTACAGCACCTGGCAGCAAATACTGATCAGGAAGGAGAAAGCGATGACTTTGCGGGGAGAAGCCGGACCTGATGTTGAGCAGGACACCGTCCCACCACTAGGATGGTGCAGCACTGCTGCTGTAGAATCCGTGTCCACAAAGAATGGCCCGAGACCTCATGAGGAAACCAGATGGACACAGCTGTGGGGCTCCTTCAACAACTAGGTAACCACGCCAAAGGGAAAAGGGGTGTCCTTTGTATTCTTAATACAGAGAACTGGCGTTATGTTCGGCAGCAAAGAACCTTCCTGAGCAAAGAACTGCAAGCTGTAACCACACCCCAGAGCCTCTGGAGCTCAGGCTGCCTCTGGAGGACACTGTGGCTGGTGGCTAAAGCAGCACTGGAGTGGCGGGACCTGCAGCTGGACAGCTGGGCCAAGGCCAGCCGGAAGAGGCCTGAGAACCTCAGAAGCTTAGGCCAAGACTCTGTAGTCCTGGGGGAGAGGGCAAGCAGCACAGACACATTACCAAAGTGGCATCACACGCAGAATCTCATGCTTCTGTCACCATGGAGAAGCACTGAAGAGGGTGGCAGCACAGGGGAAGGAAACACAGCAAGAGCGTGGAGTTCTGGGGTAGGGAACACTATGCAGGACTCAGGCTACTGCAGGGGAGGAGCTTAGCCTTCAGAGTTTTGTGACACCCACAGGGGATGGAGGAAAGGGTTAGGGGAGTAATCAGAGAAAATTTGGGTTGAATTCAACATTTAATGGGTTGGAAAGCCACATTACTAACTGCATGCCTCACACGCAGCACCACAGACCTCCCGAATCATCACTGACTTACCTTTAACGAGAAATGGTAAGGACTATGTCCAATTTGAATAAATTTATACAACTCTGAGAAAGAACAAAGATGAATCCCTTGGTTTTGAGATGCTTCCTGCTTCTTTTCCTTTTTCCATTACAAACTAAGTAATGTATAGTTTTTTGTTTGTTTTTGTTTTGTGCTTCAGCCAAGATATCACTATATTGCCCAAGCTGGTCTTAAAGTCTTGTTCTAGCAATTCTGTCCCAGCCTCCTGAGTACCTGGGGCTGTTGGTGTGTGTCACCACCACACCTAGCTAATATATAACTCTTATAATGATCACACAGCCCCACACTCTGCAGAGCAAGGGAGTTCACGCTGTCACACTGACAGAGAGCCCCACGTGGCTCACACATGCTGGCTCTTATATTTTTTTTGAAAGCCTGTCATAAATCAGCAAAAGGGAATTTGTGAGCTCTCAAATCTACATGTACTATTGGCAGGTTTTGAGCAGGGCGGGACCCAGCTGGTGAAGGCTGAAACCAGAGCCTGGGCACACTCAACACATGGGGCACATCCACGCACAGCGCCCTTTCAGAGCTCCCCTGGGCATACCGATCCAATGCCTTCCCCTCCTGGGCACTGAGCAGACAGACCCCAGCTCTGCTCCACTCCTATGTGTTTACCATGTGTGAAAACTAAGCTGTTCTGGTGTTATAGACAGCTGAGTTAGTTAAAAATATTGTAGGCAGTCAGATAAGGCTGCGCCCTAGAAAGAGCCAACACAAAAGATAAGACACCTGTGGGCCAGACCTCAAGACAAGGGGGGCTAACCAGGTGCAGCCACATACATCAAAAGTTGATAAATAAGTAACAACCACCTTCAAAGAGCCAAAAAGTCACTGGCCTGACCTCCCACAGAAAAAGCCCAGCTCTACATTCATGCCCGCTTGCTACGTGACTCGCTTCCCCATTTGATCTCAGTCCACTCAGTCTTACCTGGACAATTATGCCTGTAATCTTATTGGTGGACCATAGTGTTGTCCATTTCCCCTACCTTGGACCCGCCTCACCTCATGGTTTTTCCCTATAAAGTCCCTAAAAAAGACAGAGTCGGGGGTAACCCACTCGGGCCCCCCTTCCATCCTTCTCTTGGATAGAAGCTTTCTTTCTCTCAGTAAATATATTCTGCTCTTAACCTCTGTTGTTCCTAAAATTCATTCTTCGGTTTTAGAGAACACAAACTCGTCTGATATCAGTCAGGTTGGGAGATTTATTTTCCTGTATCACTGGTTTTTATCACAATGGAAAACAACTCACCTCTAGATGGAGCAGATGAAGTGGGACAAGCGTGCCCTGGCATCCCAATAGACCAGGCACAGGCGCAAGGCCAGGTGGATGAGATTGCTAAGACCAGAAAGATCAACTCTCCCAGGAACAGACCCTGAGAGTCACGGCACTTGACTAAGGACTAAGCATGCTAGTTTTATTGTTGATAATATTCTAATATATATAAAATATTGTAACAATTTTCAATAATCAGGGTAGGGGGTGTAGCTCTGTGGCAGAGTGTTTGTCTAGCATGTATAGGCCCTGGGTTCCATCCCTAGGCAAAAAAATTTTAATAATTATCATAAAAGCATTACTCATAACAGTAATCATAAAAACAGCTAGCAGTGTTGAGTGCTTATTTTTGTTAAGCCTGTGTGAAGCATTTCCCATGCCCTCCCATAGGGCCCCTCCTCCCAGAAAGGGTGACGAACGGGACAGGGTTTAGACCCCTGTCCAAGGGCACAGGAGCCAGGAAATCCCACAACAGGCTCCAGACCTGGGTCGAGCTAGGGAACAGGAAAACATCTCCCACAGGACTACAGGGAAAGCAACCCATGGAAGTGATCCCGGAGCCACGTCAGGAGGACAGAAACATATTTTCCACTCCCAGATAAGAAAGTCCAACAACTTAAAAAAGAAAATCCAACAACTTAAAAGACTTATACTTCTGTTTAAAAAAAGTACTTAAATTTGTGCAATACTTAGAAACTCTGTCAAATGATATCTTTGGAGAATCTCCAGGATCTCTGTGAAGACAAGTTATTTTATAGGCGACTGGGACTCAAGAATTAAGAAGCACCTGGCAAGAACCCAGATTTCCATCACTGATGCTGTCCTTTGGGAGCCCGTGCTGTCTCCCCAGGGTGCTCCCCTGGGAAAGGTGCGCTACACTCCTATCCAGAGGCCGCTGCACAGGGCAGGAGCGGTTCAGGAGAGCAGTGGAGTTCTCTGAGGGGCAGGAAGAGGAGGCAGGAGCAGCAGGGAACTTGTAGCCTCTGCAACAGGGAACGAAGCCTCTACCTTCTCTGTTGAATCCCCAGCCCAGAGTCAGACAGGCAAAGGTTTATGGGAATGAGTGAATGAATGAATGAACAAATGAATGAAGTACAGCCTCAGGAAGCCAAGGAACTTGATACAATTCATTATTTTAGAGACACCTCCAATTAAATTCTTGCCCACTTCAACTATGAGCTGGGCTTTTCATATTTTGCAGCCAATTTATTTAAGGTCTTCAATGCTTTTAAATACTCCTGAGAAGCCCTGGGCCTCAGTACTGGCCTTTGTACATGAAGAAATAAAATGCCACTCTCATTCCACCTTGAGATGCAAGATGACAGGTGACAGAGGCCAAGACTGCCTGAACCACAGCTCCCTCCAGCAGCACCACGCTGTGCTGCTTTGGGGCAGGTATGCTCACAGCCTCAGCTTCCACATCTGTCAAGAGGAAAGGGCTGCCCCTGCCCGGAAAGGGAGGAAAGAATTCCTAAGACCAGTTGTGCGACTGTTCGCCTAGCCAAGTGCCTCACGAGCTAGAAGCACTCCAGAAAACAAATCGTCACTCACACAGCAGAGTGTTTGCAAACATAAAGTCCTATATAGGACTTCCTAAGCGCACATCCCCCCTCCACTCTGCTCACCCAGCTGTGCATCCTCAGGTGTTCAAACTGCTCCTTCACCCACCCCAGGCTCCATGTGAACATCACTGGGGGTGTGGATTAGGAATGATTCAGAGCAGGGCATGGTGGTGCACAGCTACATACCAGCTACTTAGGAAGGTGAGGTGGGACAATCACAAACTCAAAGCCAGCCTTAGCCAGATGCTCATTCAAAATATTTTTTAAAAGTGGGGAGCAGCACTCAGAGGGTAACTCAGTAGTGGAATGCTTGTATGAAGCTCTAGGTTCAACCCCACCACCACCAAGAAAAAAAAAAGACACACCTGCAATCCCAGCACACTGGGAGCTACAGCTGCAGAATCACAAATTCAAACTGGACTTGAGCAACTTAGCAGGATGGTGTCTCAAAATAAAAAATAAAAAAGGGCTAGGACTGGGGAGTTAGTTCAGTGTGAAGGCCCTGGGTTCCATCCCCAGTACTGAAAAAAAAAAAAAAAAACAAGAACACAGGTGGTAGCAAGTGAAGGGAACCAATCAACACTTAGTATGTGCCAGGGACAGAGGGGATTCTTCGTCATAACATGAGCAAGGTGACAGCACTTCACCAAGAGAACAGTCTCTAGGCTATATTCTAGCAAGTATAGGACACAGATCACAGACCCAGCACACAGGTCTCAGCCTTAGTCTAGCTCTGCTTCTTCCTGGTCATTATGGCTTGAATAAAATTCGTCTCCTCTAAAACTTAAGTTGCAACTCAATTCCCATTATGAGTTATTAAGAGGCAGTATCTGTAAGAGGTAATTATTACTCTGCCCTCATGAACAGATTAATCCATTCATTCAGTTAATGGACTAATGGAGTATTTTGAGAATGGTCTGATATAAAAGCAAGTCTGTGTCTCACATGATCCCTGGCTTTCAACACATGGGGCATCAGCCAGCAAGAAGGTCATCACCTCTGACCTTGGATAAGAACTGTAAGTCAAAATAAACATCTTCCTAGTGACTTACACAGCTATGGTACTGTAATGTTAGCAACAGGAACTGGACTCAGACATCCCTCTACTCCACCCTGGGCTGAGCTCCCTCCTGGCTGCTCTGACGCCAGATCTCAGACTGACAAGACCTGATGGTCCCAGAATAGTATCTCTCCCAGTGATGTACAATGCACTGAGAGTGGGGTGTGCGGCAGGCAGTGGAGCTGCCTCCCCAAGGATGGGTGTGGGTAGCCAGCCAGGGCCCTGGCAATGGTACCAATGACAATAAAACCCTTCCCTTTTCAGGGCTCCAGGCACCTCCTCCAGCAAATGAGGGTTTGGCTTGTTTGGTCTCTAGGGTCTCTTCCAGCCCAAAGATTTAGAGGTATTCTGAAACCCTGGGATTCCAGAGGCATGGGCCCCCTGGACTGGCTGAAGAAGGACAGCTTGGAGCAGGCAGTACTCATCTTGGCCCTTAAAATCAGACTACTGCTGTTCCCAAACCATCAGGACTGAGTTTTGACAAGCACAGGAGAGAGGAAGCTATTCTAGGAGGATGAGGCAGGCAGCCCTCAACCACTGTTCTCAAGAGATGAAAAAATGAACCTGCCCAGGTGCCAGAAGCAGTCACAATGCATTTGTGCTCCTGATCAAAGCAGCACAAAGCCAAGGACACTGAGGGCTGAATGGACCAGCCCTTCAGGTTAAGAACCTTGCTGAGATCCCCAATTCTCCCTAAAGTTAAAATGTACAGGCACACTGCCTCTCCTAGAACACTGGGCACAGAGACCAAATCAAACAGTCCATGGGCAGAGGTGGGCAGGGACAGTAAGTATAGGACACAGATCACAGACTCAGTACACAGGTCTGAGCCTCAGTCTAGCTGTGCTACTTACTGGTCATTTATAACCCAGGCAAGTTCATTAAACTAAGTCTTAATTTCTGAGCTGTAAAATGAAAGACAAAATGCACTACTTGAACACTTGTTAAAAAGAGGTATGAGCGAGCAAAGAATGTGTAAAATTCATAGAAACACCTTACTCTAAGAAGCCAAGGGTAGGATGGAAGGGTTTCTGGGCCATAAGGGGAGGAAGGGGAAGATGCTCACCCAATAAACACTAGGCAAGTACATGCAAAGTAGCACTAATAAAATGACACGAATAGTTGCTGTCCCCAGATCTGTCTAGTTGCAATTTAATTCGGGTCAGAACCAGCACCACCCTTGAACTTTCCCAAGCTGAGCAAAGGCATACAAGCAACAAGGTGTGTTGCCTTGGAAGATGTTTTTACATAGACAAAGCATATTGTTACAGCTAGCTAGCTAGCTAGATGCTCAATATATTATCAGGGTCACAGATTTTCCCTAATTCTAAACCACACAGGCAGCTCAATTACCTCCATATGTTCTCTCCACAGTGCAGTGATGCTTTGACCTTGAGCCAGGAGCAAAGTCAAGCACCAGTCCTGGGCACTGAGGATGCAGACAGCAATGAGGAAGGGTCTCATCAAGAGGACATAAGACAGGCCTCATCGCAGGACAACCCAGAAGCTGTAAGCAGGAGCCTAGAACAGAGTCCAGTGCCAGGTAACCGGCTGGGTTACAGGCAGTTCAGCGGCGGTTCAAGAGGTAACATCTGACCTTTCTGTGCAAGGAGCTGGACAGCAGGAAGCCAAAGAATAAGAGGGAGAGATGAGCTGGGCATGGTGCACACACCTGCAATCCCTGCACTCAAGAGGCTGAGGCAGGAGGATCGCTGTGAGTTGCAGGCCAGCTTGGGCTACAAAGTGAGTTCAAGGCCAGCCTGAACTACACAGTGACACCCTGTTTCAAAAAGACAAAAAAAAAAAATGTCTCCTGGCAATAAGAAAACGAAGAGCAAGGATGCATGCTCCTTAAGTAACTTCTTACCATCGCTTCTCAGTGTGGAAAGTGTCTCCACCCGGAGAACAGTCAGGATAGGAAACCAAGCCTCACGCCCAGGGGCTCAAAGGCAAGGATGCTGGCCGGCAGCCCTAGACTGGAAGCGATGCGAGCACTGGGGTAACTCCTGGACCAGGGAGGGCCAAGCACAGACACAACCACAAATGAGAGTTATTAATGGGACTGCGTACAGACACAGGCAATCTCCACCAAGCCCCAAAGATGAGCCAACGGAACGACTGTTTTCTCATCCTGCTTCTCCCCATATTTGCACCATGAGCAGAACTGACCTGAGTTGTATATTTTTTATCTTCATTTTATCTCTAGGGAAAATATAATCGAGCAATTGGAAGGGACAGTGGCAAAGCCAGGGAGGATGAACAGAATGGGCACCAGCTGACCAGCTCAGCGACAGCAGGATCCCGAAGCAGCTTCTAAGCAAAGGGGACCTCCACTCACTGGTGCTTGTCTCCTCGTTTGCATTTAACAATGTCATACTACAAACAGGCTACAGGAGGTATTAATTAGAAAGTCTAGCTCCACTGAACAACTTTATTTATAAGGAGGTGAAAAACCTGAACACAACTGACTTCTGATTTGCACAGCACTTTCCAGTTTACCTAATATTGTCATGAACATGATTTTATTGGTCTCTCCAGTTCTGTGAGCCAGTGGGAGCAGGAAAAATATCCTCAATATTAATGAGAAGTGACTCAGAGGTGGCTCATGACTTGTTCAAGGTCACACAGCTGGCAAGGGGTAGGGCAGAGCCCTTAGAACAAAATCTTTCTCTACACTGCCCCTCCCCACCCCAGGGGAAATAAATCTTGAGAATTGTCTCCTAATGGGCAGGCCTGAGTACATTTGCTAAATGACAGGTTGAAACTCTGTAACACAGTAGAACAGGGAGGTAGGGAGGGAGAGGGAGCTTTTAATATCTCTGAAATGAAATCTCCATTATATTCAGGGGTCCACAGTCTCTGGAGAATTTCAGTCGCCCACTGCTCTATTTTTAGAGGCACTGCCTCGCAAATTTCTCTCTCCCCAGGTCCTTGTTCTCATGCCTGTCATTTCTCTGAAATGATTTCATAATCTTTGGGATGTTTTGTCATCATAGGGTGTTGCTGTGGAAATGATTAGTGTGGTTATAAATTCAAGACTGGAACCTCAATGGGGGAGAGGCAGAAAAGATTCGGCCATGACAATGAATCTCACAGACCTTGATTGCAACAGGACAGACCAGGAGACCCAGTCCTGCAGCCTTCTTTCTTAGGTTGGTTCTTCTTACAAGCATTAGCCAATGACTCCATCACCAATTTCCCAAAACTACCTCCTGTTTCTCTGGGCAGAGGTGCAAGGATCTGCCAGGCATAGACCACAATAACTCAAGCAGCATTTGCTTTTGGCTGTGGAACCAAGTCCCAGGGCAGCAGACCAGGCAATCTCCGCCAGTCCTCATTCTCTGCTTAGCTTCATCCAGACCTGCAGCCTGGAGCCTACCAAGCACAGAAACCCTTTTCTTCATCCTCTCAACTAGAAATTTCTCTCCCAGCTCCTCAGACTTTTGCACAAAAATCCTCTACACGTGATACCTTTTGCGTTTTGTCCTGGTAGGGCAGTACTGTCCCATGCATAATATCCTTCATACCCACTAGATGCCTGCAGTGCACTCCCTAGTCACTGGCACAAGGAAAAATGTCTTCATACATTCAACATCTCCCGAGGCATTAGCCCCACCACAGTGTGCCCAGGATGTATAAGCTCAAATCTCACTCTCCCTCTTCCCACCCCCCCTCCCCGACACACACCCCCCTCCTTGAAGGCAGGGGCTCTGTGTTATTCAGTTCAACCACCACCTACTTCCCCAGGCCCCATGTCAATCTGGTGAAGTGATACTATGAACCAGACAGGTTCTCCTCCCTCAGAGTCTGTCTCCATAGACGCGACAAACAAATAACCCTGGCATGAAGCTCGATAAAACCAGAGGCTGCCTGTGAGATTTAGCACAGAAAACTCCAAGAAGGCATCTAGGGTCCTGAATATTTGGAATCCCACTTGACGTGTGACCTTGGCCAAGACCTTAGCCTTCTTTTTTTTTCCCCCCCTAAGATTAAGTTTCATTTGTTTTTGCTCTTGTTTTGCGTTTGGTTTTTGTTGTTTTCTGCACAGCTGAGGATTGAACCCACAGACGACGCAAGAATCAAGGACGAGGCTCTGGTGGCTGCACTGGCTTCGGTGTCCACATACCCTGGGTGGCCACTGGCCTATTTCCTGCTTCAACTCTGGAGGAAAATTCCCCCGGGCAGAGGAGGGCCTGTGGGAAGGGGCCCCGTGGGAATCCACGCCCTTCCATTCGCTGGCCCAGTACAAGCGGCCCCATTCTCAAGAGGCCCTGCCACTTGGCCCCAGATCAGCCAGGCACCCTGGGAGGTGACTCGCTGGGCGATTCACAGGAGAACTCTCCTTCCAAGTTGCACTAACTCCCAACTCTAAAAGCACTGGTAAAGATTCAAACCTGAAATCTACATATGGATCTGAATGGATGAAAATCACAGACGAAACCCTGCCTCAGATCGGACCCTCGGCCAGACATTTTCCAATATAACAGAAACGGATTTTGAAATGTGGCCTCGATAGGGAATCAGAGATACGGGAATGGTATGAGTCCACTGCCTCATAAAAAAAACTACACGTTCCTGTGACACAAAACGTGCTGGGATCCTTGATTTTCCGTGCACTGGGGCAGAAAGAACTAGGACAGTCACAGGTGCACACACTGCACGGAGTCCACACTCGGCAACAACTACGCCCCTTCTCCTTCCTAGTCCACCGGCTCCTCCTTCAGGTATGTGACAAAGTCGAAGAGTGACAACAAGCATGATAGCGATGATCAAGCCCTTTTATGAAAAGACAAACCACTGGGGACTAACAAGGTTGCAGGAACCGCAAGCAAACAGCTCCCGAGGTTTTAGGCGTTGTGAGCTTGCGCGGCGCATCGCAGTCCTTCGGAAGCCGCCCCAGCTCAGAAACAGTGCGGCGGGGCGGCGGCGGAGCCAAGGACGCCGAGGGGAAGCTCGTCCGCGTCACGTGTCGCACGGAGCCCCGGAGCGCACTCGGCCCCGCTGACGTAACTACTGGAGAATTTAAAAGTCCCAAACTCGGAGGCAGAATCGAGCGCAGAACTTTGTGACTAATCCAGCGCAGCTCTGGCCACCAGAGGTGCTCCCACGAAACCCCCTGGGACCGCACGAGGTCGGGGGGAGGCCGGGAGGGACTGCGCGAGGCCGCCCGTGGGCGGAGATCCCAACCCCGGCGGCGACTCCAACCGCGGGCGGGCGGGGACCCCGGCCAGGGGCGAGCACCTCGCCCAGGGTGCTGAGCCCGCGCCCCTGCACCCGAGCTGCGAGTCTTGGGGGCGAGCGCTCCCGCAAACACAATCCTCCGCCGGCAGGGGACACAAACGTGTAGTTCAGCCACTTTTCCGCCCTTTACCAGTCTGGGTTGAAGAAAACTGAAGCGAGCTACGCTCCCACTCCTAGCGCGCCTTTGTCTGGCAGCAAGGTCTGGGGGACGCGGGTCTCCACCCGCCTCTGCGCGGCCGCGGCGCACTTACCGGCTGGGGAAAGCCGGGACGGCCCTCGCCGAGCCTCCTGGCCTCCCGGACGCAGCTTCCAAACAGCCCCGGAGCCGCAGAGCTTTCTGAAGCTGGCGGCGGCGCGGCGCACAAAGTCTCCCCGTCCAGGTCGGGTCCGGGGACGCAAACTTTCCCGGGGCAACTGCACAGCTCCCCGAAGGACTCGGGAAAGTTGCAGCACAAATGGCCAATGACTAGGAGAGCGCGGCGGCCGGGCCAGGCTCCTCCCCCAGCTCTGGGCGCTCCGAGCCCGGCCAGCGCGCAGCCAGCTGCTCGCAAGGGCGCCCGCCGCGCTCTCCTCCCCGGCCAGGAATGCACGGGGCCGACCCGCGGCGCGCCGGGGCGCTCGGAGGGGCCGCGGAAGCGCACCCACTCCCTGACCGCCGCGCCTGAGGGCCCTGCTGCACGCTTCTTCCACGAGTCGTTGATCATGACAACTTGTTACTGTTCTTACTTTTTCCACCGCGCTTTCCGCTGTGTATGGCAACACGCGGAAGGCATCGGCGTGTGAAATGACCCGAGAAGGCCGAGTAGTGCACAGCCCGGGTGGCACCGCTCCGCGGTCCACGCTTGCTCCGCGAGTGATTGCCTGCCTGCTACCCGGGCAGACTGAGAGAAGCTGAGGGTGAGATGCTGCCCGCTTAGGTCCTGGCACAAAATTCTAGCCCTTTCTTCATCTGCCTGTCCTCAGCTCCTTAGCGCGCAACTGTTGGCCTGCATTCTCTTTGGCTGTGACAGCCCCTAAAGCAGGAGAAGCTAAATCCACATCACTTCCCGCTGCCATATTTCTGAGGAGCGCCTGTGTTTCTATTGGCTTGTGAGTTTGGGTGGTTTTCTCCCCCTTACAGACCCAGAAATTAACTCCTTCATTAACATCCACCACACACCCAGAACCCCATGGTGCTTACCTGCCCACAGAACTGTGAATCGCCTTTTCCGTAGGAATTTCTGCAACAGCCCAGCTGAGAAGAGCCTGTGGCTATATGCGAATGCCAGGCTTACTATGTTAAGTTTAGTATCAAAGAAAGCATTGCTATATTTTATGTACTCGGGGACCAAAGGGCAAGAGGCTCACAAGTGACTCAGTACTTCCTTTCCTTCTCTTAAAGAAACAGATGTCTGAGGATTGAGGGACCCAAATAAGGATTCTCTGTAGAATTCTTGAAAGTTACTTCCACAGAGGATGGATAGATGTATACATGATTGACAGATAGATAGATATACCGAAGATGTCAGGCTTCTAAAGGAAATTTCTGAAGGAAATTTAAATAGATTTCTTGTGCACATGCTTATCACGACTTTATTGGTAGAGTATTACAGTGTCCATGTCACACATGCAACAAGTGAGATCTAAAGAGGCTACTGTATTTAGGTGAACACCACCAGCTATTGGTGAAGTGAGGCCTAGAATGCCTGGTCTTTGGTGTTCTTGTGCCCTGCTCCCAAGTCATACCCATTTATGGTAAAAACATAGCCAACTACCACCTTGTAATCCTGAGCACTCCGAATAGGCAAAACTCTAAAGCAAACTTGAAGTGCACCCCTTTTGTGAGAAACACTCCCTCTCCAGTCGACAGTTGCATGACTTTTATGACACAGGAAGGGGCTGCTGTTTTTTGACATCTATAGGTAGGTACATGTTGTCTGCAGAATGAAGGCCCCAGAGGATGTCCATGCCTTAGTCCTGGGAGTCTGTGAATACACTAAGTGAACAAGGCAAAGGGGAATTAAGGTTCTGTGTGGAGTTAAACCTGCTAATCACCTGACCTTAGGTTATCAAGGATGAGACCAATGTAATCACAAACTCCTAGGAAGGTGGAGTGGTGTGCAGATGCTCACCGGGCGCTTCTCAGATGGAAGCAGACGCAGGAGAGATTTGAAGATGCTGGTTTAAATAGCAAAAATGGAGCCCTGAGCCAAGAAATGTGGGCAGCCCAAGAATGTGGGCTGGAAAAAGCAAGGAAATGGGCTTTCTCCTAGGGCTTCCAAAAAGGAACAAGGACCAGCTGAAACCTTGACTTCAACCCAGGGTGATACATGTCAGAGTGCTCACTTACAGAGCCATCAGAAAATTAGTATTGTTTTAAATCACTAATTTAGTGGTAATTTACTACAGCAGCAATAGGAAACTGGCATAGTAGGAATCTGGTTACTACTGTGATTTAATCTCCTTTCTAAAGGATTTTAAGAAAGCATCTTGAAATTTACAAGTGTCTCTGGAGTTTTGGGCCATTTATGCATCACAGAAAAAAATATGCTGTCTGAGGAAATCTGACCGAGTACCTCTCTAGAGTGGACCCAAGCTGAGAAAGTGCTACGGTCTTGGGCTGCTGCCATCAGGCGGAGTCATGTTCGGGAATATTTAAAAGCTGTCATTATTCTTGCTCCCCACTTGAAGATGAATTCAAGGATTCCCAATATTACAAGTGTTTAGGATTCAAACCTTGCCATGTGACAGAGATACATCCACATCAGAAAAACTCACTGCCAACCCACACAGCCCTGGACCTAGGTAGACCCAGGAATGTTGCCTGAATAAACCTGAAGCTATGGGTACATTGCCATCTCCTGCTCCAAGTCAGGGCAACAACATCATACTGGTATACAAGAGAGCAAGTGCATGCTTGAGGAATCTGCAGAAGACTAAATCTCTGGCTGCAAGAATATGTCTTAGAAGTTGCATCCATGGCTGAATCTTTACTGTCCTGAAGATTTCTTTGGTCTCAGAAATGGCTGTGGCCTCTGCAGCAACACAGCCTGCATGAATGGTTTCAGCAATGCCCTCATGTAGTAGGTGTTGAGCTCTATCTTCTCGAGTCCTTGAGTCTCTGAATTATTTCAAAGGCTCTCTGGGAGGTACCCACAGCCCCTGCAACCAGAGCTGGTCAATTCTAGCTGTCATTTCTCCAGATTGCACAAAAGATTTTTGTTAAGGGAAGAGACTCGTTAGAAGAGAAGAAAAAAAAAATGAACAGCAATTTATGGAGAACTTCTGCTGTTGTAAACCTATAATCCAAACTGAAACCCTAGAAGGGTCAAAGGCCTCACAGCAACAGAGCAGGCATCTAGGTTACAGACTTAAAAACTTAAGTGATAATGAATCCTACAGATACTACCCAACCCTAAAATCAAATCACAGCTAACTCTGTTTTATCCATATGCCCACTCCCTTTGCATTGCTCAACCTAGGTTATTTTGAAGCAGATAACAAGCATCATCATTATATCCATTAATGTTTCTGTGTGAATCTCTAAAAAGCAAAGCCCTGGAAAAGGAATTTTAAAAATCTAAATCCTTATTCCTATTCCCCAGTCTCCTCTTAAGAGACAAACCCTACTGAACATGAATATATGAATAGGAGATAACCATGAACACAGGTCCATGGGCTGAAAGTTGTAAATAAGACTTACTGGGTTAGCTGGGCATGGTGATGCACACCTGTAATCCCAGCACTCAGGAAGTTGAGGCTCGAGGATCTCTGCAAGTTCAAGACCATCCCGGGCTACAGAGTGAGCTCAAGGCCAGCCTGAACTGCATAGTGAGACCCTGTCTCAAAAAGACAAAAAAGAAAAAGAAAAAAGAAAAAAAGTCTCACTGGGTTAAACTCCTGCACTCAGCTCCCAGACTTCTCATTCAAGTCAGGGGAGGAGCTCATGAAAGTACACTTTAGCAAGCATATTCTGGATCATGCTAATGGAGATACCTTCAAACCCCACTTGGGGACTCTGAATATGAACTTTTATGGCCGGTGGCATCAGTTGGCTCCATAATGGCAGTCACCTTCCCTGTTTATTTCCTACTTTGCTTTGGGCATAGTTCTGTAACACAGGCTGGGCCAGTGAAACAGAAGAGGAATCAGGCCTCTGCAGACATGTGCCTCACTCTTTAGAAGATAAAAGATGCCACGGCTCCTACCCTTTACATGACTTCTGGCGCATTAGGTCTGCCATACGAAGGCACCTGCCTTGAAGTTGCTCCAGCCACACTGAAATGATAAAGGATGTTTATCTTTTCAACTCACACTCCCAGAGGGAATACGAAAAGAGTGGGAGTCCTCCAGTGAAGTCCTGAGCTAATGAATTCCTCATTCTTGGAAATGCCCTATGACTGGTCTTCCTGCTGGGGGAGATGACAAAGCCTATGATTATCAAGGTTCCCTTGTATTGGGCTGTCTGTTACTTGCAAACAAAAGCATCTTCAAAGGACTATTGATTGTGATATTTGAAAGCACTCACTAGATAGAGACCAGCCCTAAAGCCACAGAAAGGAATGGCAAACT
Source organism: Dinomys branickii (assembly GCA_004027595.1). NCBI lineage: Eukaryota > Metazoa > Chordata > Mammalia > Rodentia > Dinomyidae > Dinomys > Dinomys branickii. The sequence continues at coordinate 198,986 of PVLD010000875.1, read as the reverse complement.
GCATTTGTTAATGGATTCTTCCAAAACAGAAAAGGCAAATCAGTGTCTAGGAATAGCTTGGGCCTTGTCTACCAAACCACACTTTGCTCTGTGTTTGAAGCTCCCTTTAATATCCTGCAGTGGCAAAAGCATTTTTGCTTTGGCTGAGAAGTGACAAGCCACACGAAAATAAGAAGCTAGGTTAGGAACCTGTGTTCAAATTACCACTAACTCATCAAATATTCACCGAGTACCTGCATCTTTGTTCCAAGTGCTCACGGAGATATAAAAATGCTTCAAAAGGATCCTGTCTGCAAAGACAGGCTCATGCAGCAGGGGAAGAAGCAGACTCTGAGAGCACTCGGCCCCAGAAGCAGGTAGAAGCAGAGAGTAGGGAGCATTAAAAGAAAGCTTTGCCGAAAATGGGGCAGAACTTCCATTTTTCCAAAGACTTGCATCTGACACACTGCACAGAGGGGCTTTCTCTTGGTTGCCAGCTCCTCCGTAGTGTTATGGTTGACACATTGTGTCAACTTGGGGAGTCTAGAGGTTTGGCTGAGTGACTCATCGTGGGGTGAAAAAGACATGCCCTTACCCTTCTGAGATGTTCTTTGTGTCAGTTTGAGAAGTTTACAAGGTTAACTGTGTGACTCAGCAGGGAGCCAGGGTGCTTACTGAGCATTCATCCTGAGCCTGTGCAAGAGCAGGACCTGGAGATTATGTGAGTGCCTCATTCCCCCTGCTTACAATATAAGGGAGGAAAGAGGCTTGCTCTCTCTGCCACTCCTCTTTTGCTCTTGTTGCTTTGCTATTTTCCATCACCATAAATGCTTGCCCTGGGGCTGGGGATATAGCTCAGTAGAATAAGCGCCTGCCTAGCAAGCACAGAGTCCTGAGTTCAATCCCCAGTACCACCAAAAAAAAAAAAAAAAAGAAACATAAATGCTTGCGCTCTGCCATGTGCCACTCTACCTCAGAGCCAGCCAAGTACAGACTAAAACCTCCACAAACTGTAAGTTAAATAAACCTTTCCTTCCTTAATTTTGGGCATTGGGTATTTCGTCCTGCAACGAGAGAAAAATGACCAAGACAAGTAGCAGTGAAACAAATTCATACACAGAGAAATCCTGGAAAATGAGGCCAGAGACTAAAAACATATTTGCTGAGTAGTTCACTGATGGGGAATTTATGAGGCAGAACGACAGAGAATAAACCTCCCTAGAAAGAGTACACTCACTCCTTCCTGGGAGCTGGGAGTCTTAGTTGAATTTCATATATCTGAGTTGCTAATTGGCACCCCTATGCAAAGTAAGAATACGGCTCCTGAATTACAGCATGCCGTCCTCAGAGAATCCTAAGTCACGGATGGTGAACACTTTAGAGACCAAGCGCCCAACTACAACCCCAAATACACTTACTTATCACAAAGTGCCAACATTACAATTAAATCTGGATGCTGAGGTTCTCACTTAGAAAAAACTCATACACTAAACCTGCTGTATTGAAAGAAAAACAGTGATAGAGCTTGCAGTGATACGAACAGCTTTTATTGAAAGGTAAGAGTTTGCATTTGGTGTGCTTTTGCACAGCTAACATGATCTTTGCTACTGTATCCATGGTGATAACTTGTCAAATCTTGGCTCATATTTCCTTAGTTTGAGAGCAATATACTACTCAGGTCATCTGTTAGTCAGTCTGTTTTTTATATCAGATGTGATATAACTCAAAGTAGAAAACAACTGCTTACAAGCCCAAGATGATCTAACATGAGAAAAGCAATCCCAAGTGCTTCTACTGACTTTATGTGACAGAGAATTCCACACTTGAAGGATTCCATTTTTACACCTGCAATCTGCTGTCATTTGTCCTCCCTTCACATTCTATCTTCTCTGTCTTCTCAAGTTTTGCACACAGGACATAGAATTTATTTTTCCAGACAGAGCTTTCTTCAAATTCCAATAGCTCCATTTCCAGATTTCCAAAATCTAACCAATGTGAGCAGGAAAGATCTAGTTCTTCAAATTTGGCTTTATCTAGAAAAGTAAGAAAACTCTATAGAACTGTAAAACTCTACTACAAAAATTCTCCTTCGCATGCCATTAGTATACCTCACAGATCTAGAGAAAACATTCCTAAAATTCATCTGGAACCAGAAGAGACCTAGAATAGCAAAAGCAATCCTGGAAAATAAAGGCAAGGCAAGGGACATCGCAATCTCTGACTTGATATTATACTACAGGGCCAGGGATGTACTCTGTGGCACAAGTGCCTGCCGGGCAAGCACAGGGGCATCAGTTTGATTCCCAGTACCTTCTCCCCCGCAGAAAAAGAAAGAAATTATACCACAAAACTACTGTGATAAAATCAGCATGGTACTGGCAAAAAGAAAACAGACCTAAGGATCCATGCAACAGACTAGAAAATGCAGACACAACAAACACACTCAGCCAACTTATCTTTAACAAAGGGGCCAAATATGTTCACTAGAAGAAAGACAGCCTCTTTAATAAATAGTGGTGGAAAAACTGGCTTTCCACATGCCAAAGACTAACACTAGATCCATGTTTATTACTATGCACTAAACTAAAATAAAAATGGATTAAAGATCTAAATATTAAAACAGAAACACTAAATCTAGTGGAAGAGAAAGTAGGTAGAAATCTTGAAGACATAGGCGCAGGCAGAGAGTTCATGAACAAAACCAAACTTCATGGAAAATACTTAAAAGAATCAACAACTTGGATCTCAGCTTATTGAAAAGTTTTTGCACATCAAAAGAAATCACCAACAGAGTACAAAGACAACCCACAAATTGGGAAAAAATTTTAGTCAACTATCCTTCATACAAAGGACTTCTATCAAGAACATATGAAGAATTTTTTAAAAATCAGACCCTCAAAATTCAAAGACCCAATCCAAAAATGGGCATCTGAGAGGAATATACACTTCTCAGATGAAGAAATACAAATGGAAATTAAATATATAAAAAACATTCAGCATCATTGGTCACTTGAGAAATGTAAATTCAAATAACACTGAGATTCCATCTCACCCCAGAAAGAATGGCTATCATCAAGAAATCAACCAATAAAAAATGCGAAGGAGCTGTGGGAAAAGACGAACTCTTCTCCACTGTTGGGAGTACAGACTGGTACAACCACTGTGGAAATCAGCGTGGAGATTCCTCAAAAAACTAGGATTAGAGACTCCGTTCAACCTAGCTATTCCCCATCTGGGTATTTTTCCTGAAGAACTGAAAACATCATACTACAGTGATATTTGTGTACCCATTGTTATAGCAACACAGATGTGGTATTTTTATACAATGGAGTATTACTCAGCTATAAAGAAAGAAAAACTGCAGACTTTTATAGGTAAATGGATGCAACTAGAGACCATATTTATAAGTGAAATAAATCATACCCGTATATGTAAACATCATATTCTCTCCCTAGTGTAAGAAACTGAAAGAGCACATAAAATCTGAAAGGTACAATAGATATTGTGAAAGGACAAGAAACTGCTCAAAAGGAAAGAACAACTGGGAAGGGGAAAAGGAGAAAAGAAAGAAAGAAGGGAAAAACAATTGTGTGTGTATATATATGTATACATATACATATATATAAGCAAAGATAATTGTACTACTACTTTCTACTGGTTTGTTGAAAGGAATAGTTAATGACTAATTGTTTGATCAATTTTGCATGCCTATATCTGGTAATCTGAACAACTACTTCGACGATAACAATATGCAGTATAACAACCATTGTTAATTTCCTATCATCTTGTTTTCAAACCCTGTGCCATTTTTGTTTTTTCTTTTCTTTAAAATAAAAAAAAAAAACATTTATCCTTTGCAACTGCTACAGTGCTAGAAAATCCCTTGTAGATTTTCTGATGGCTTGTAGGAGTGTCTTCAAATGCTGCAGAATTTTCTAAATGTGTTTTTAGATTTGGAAAGTATTTCAGCCCCCCACTTTCAAGGTGTCTGTCAAAAACTTGCTGTTTTCTGTAAAATGTTTTGATATCAAAAAACATCCCTTCCGCTGTTTTCCCTGTACCTTGCAGTATTTTGTTCAGTGCACTGAAGTGTAGTGTAAAATCTGTAAACAAAAACAAAACAAACAGAAAAAAATGAAGTTTTTTTTAAGCGAGGTCAATCAGTACACTGTGGATAGTCCTGCCCTTTTTCATTCATAAACAGCCTAATTTCATCCAAGCAGGCTGAAAAATATCCCAGGACTCATCCTCTGCTCAAACCCTGGACATTACTGTACATAAGTAAGGCATTATACGGTGCCTGAACTTCATCCAGAAGTGCTTGAAACTGTAGAAAATTAAAAGCACAAACCATGATATAATTCACAATTTTTGTGACATCTTTGAGGATCTAGTCTAATTTTTGCAGCCTTCCCTGGCAAAGAGAGCTGCTAGATGTATAATAGGATGAAACTGAATGACTGGATGCTTTGCTTCTTTAACAAATAGCTATATGAAGCCAGATGTTGCCCCTGTGACAAAAAAGCTTCCATTACAGCATTGCAGATATTGATCTCTGGTGTTCTTCCAGGCAAAGACACCAGTTTCACCAGCTTTTCCCTCATGATGTCACCAGCGCTAAATTACTGCTAGTCCTGCATGATCATTTCTATCTGTGCTTTCATCAGAGCATGCGGAGTAACAGGCTGCCTTTTGTAAGTCAGGGGTGAGCTACTGACTAATATCACTTGCCATGCGCAGGATTCAATCTTTAACAGTGTTTCTGTGAAGCAGTTTCTCAGAGATGCGTTGCATAATTTATCTTTGTTTGGGAAATCATGAAAGAGGGAATCACCCCCAGGCAACAGGGCCATTTTGAAACACTCCCCATCAGAGAGGGGCTTACTGTGTCTTGCTGTGCACAGTGAAATCTGAAAGCTGGCAACTGTCACATGATCTGTTTTAGGGTGATAGTTCCTAAACCTAAGACACTAGGAATGATATTTCCTTAATTGCCCTTCAAGAAACTTAAGTTCAGCAATACTTCTATGCTTGGTGTCAAAGTACCACCTGACAGTTCATGTACAACACACAACATGTTTATTGCACAGTATACATAAGTGCTTTCTTGCTGCATTCAATCACTTCATATGACTCTGTCCAGACCGCTTGGAACGGTCTTCCCCTCTTTTCAGTTTTGTTTTGTTTGGTGTAGTCATGTTTGGTGTTCAAGACTTGGAGTCTGCAGAAACACAAAACTGAAAAAAAAAAATGAAGTATCCAATACAAATCTGAATATACTAAAAATAGCTAACACTAACAGTTAACACTAAAGCTTGGATACTTACTGACACAACAATCCATGGCAGTGTTTCTCAGCTGGTGTTCCTCTTAGATTTGCGGACTACCAGCCCAAGGGAGCAATGTTCCACTGAACACCAGCATTTGGCCTCATCTGTAAAAGGCATCTGAGTGCATTTCCTACCTTGTGGAGGCTTCTGCTAAAATCATAGCCAGTTCCTATAAATATGCCTCCTTGCTCTTATTTTCATAAACCCTTCACAAACAACAAAATATGAAGCTACAGATTCAAATATGCCAGGGGGACAGCACAACATTGAAAGAATCTCAGTCTGTTAATTAGAACATCTCTTTGCTGACTCTTAGATATTATATTTCAAGTTTTCATAAGAAAACTCAAAGCTAACATCTTATGTTAATAAAAATAAATGAGTCACAGATTGGACCATCACCTGGAGCTGCTTCTCCTTTACAAGCTTGCTATGGCCCCTCTGTGCACTGTTATCCGATACATGACTGCTGGGGCAATCCTGGGGCGCTTTGTCTCATGTGATGGCAGAGAGGGCTCTTTGTGCCCACCTGGCATGCACGTCATGGGTTCACCACCACTATCCTAGGGCATCTGGTTAGGGTTGTGGTGGGAAACCTATGGCACCGGAATTATTGTGTTTTTCTTTTAATATGGAAGATGTTAATGCATTAGTTGTTTTTTCTAACATAATATCTCAGTATTCAGCTTTAACTGCAGTGTTGGCACTTTGCAACAGTTAGGTGGGTTTGGGTTGCAGTTTGGCACTGACGTCTCTAAAAAGTTCACCATCACTGGGCTAGGGTAGGCACTCAGGCCACACAGAACAAGTTCCCCTCAGAGAAAAGGAGTCGATTCAGTTATTCAAAACCATTTATCACCATGTTCCCAGGCCAGGCCTGTAGAAAGACGAGGGTTAAAAGGTCTGATGCGATGAAGTCCTGTGCTTGCTCCTATAGGCAGGGGAAGGAAGGATGCTACAGGCAGAATCAGAAGATGAACGTTTAAATCATCCTTAGGAAAGGTATGGGGTGATCTAAATATTCTGAAGAGAGAATATTTAGACTGAATTTCAGAGGATAATTACTATACTATAATTACGCAGCTTAGAGTATTTTAATAGTTATGTATTTAAAACACATCAGGGAGAAATATAATTAGCATGCCAAATCGTAACTTCATAGACACTGCCTTGGGACAAAAGTAAAGTAATACACTGAAATAAAAGGAAGCTATTTAAATAGGAACAGTGAATAGATACAAACCCGGTTGTGTACAGACATGGCAAATTCCCTTGAGGCAATGTATGAGTGACTAACGCCGTAAAACACTAAGCAAAAAGAGGCGTGTGCTGGGGGAGAAAAAGTATTTTAGGTGGTAGGAACTAAGTCTCTTCTTGGGATTTATCCAATGACTGTGCTAAGGAACTATGTGATTAGTCACTGAACAAATATTTCTGGAGCACCTGTACTTTCTTTGATAGCACCTACATCAGAAAAGATAGCAGAGCAGAGAAGACAACTCCCTGCCCCTCAGAGAGAAAGCCTTCCTGAGAATTGCTCGTTGCAGCCTACATCAAGTATGAAATGAAAGGCAAAGACCACAAGGGCCACGATCTGTTTGCATCCTTTCATACCTGTACTCTGCCCCTTTGCACTCCTTGAGAGCAGGAAACCTGGCCTTCCTGAAATGCACCCCAGGCAGCTGCACGGCCTGTGCCTCTGCTGGGTTGACGCCCGCTTCTGAGCTCCTCATCCTCCGGCCTTCTTCGCTCCTCTCTCTCCCCTTACTCTGAAACCCATCATTTCCTAACCCTTCCACCCCTGACCTCCTGCCCCTTGAGGCCCTTCTCCTCCATCAGGGCAGCATCTCAGGACTCTAGGCCACCACCAAGAATTCAAACTGCCAGGGCACTTTGTGCCTAGACTATTATCCCATCATCTGCCAGCTACCACCCCGCGACAGCTTGCACTGTGCCTTTCCCATTTAATAACCTGATAAAGAAAACTAAAAACACAATGGAAGAACCTTTAAATAAGCACTATAATATTCAGTCACCTCCTGAGCACTGACTATGTAGATGGCACTCTGTGAGGCAGCTTCTACCTCTTCTGTCCTTCAATTCTGTTAGTGACCCTGTGTGGCCATAACCCTTAGTTGACGATACAGGAAACAAGCCTGAAGTGGTGACATCCCAAGGCCACACTGAGCAGGGCCAGGGTTCCCATGTCTGTAGTACCCAAATTTGTAAACAAGCCCACAGGGACCAAGAGCTATATTTGCATTCTTTCCCTATTGTCTGGCGTGTCAGGAGAGGGAGATACCATAGTAACCCAAGGCCCAGGCCTAGGCACATCATAGCTCAATGCAGCTCTCACACGAATAGCCCAAGACCCATTTCACTGATGAATTCTGAGGAACTTCTAGAGGAAATCACTGCTTTGTACTTCTGAGATGGGTCCTTACATTCCATGAAAGGCTATACAACAGTGAGACAAAGTTCTAAACTGCACCCCAGCAAAACTGGGTTGTAGGGAAGAGGAAAACTTCAGCAAGCAGGAGTCAGACCTGTTAAAACATTCAACCATTGCCTCCACCTATGCTAAATAAAATGTCAGCTTTGAATCCAAAATACACAGAAGGAAACACATAGAGATAGCTTTACACATGCTTCTGAGCCTCATCCAGAATTTCTAGAAGCAATTTGAGATCTTCTTTGAGGAGACACAAAACCCATTCCACGTACCTGCATTGCTTGGATGTGTACTCAGATGCTGGACCACTCTATCACAAGCCAAGTACACCTGGCCCAACTTCTCCAACACCAAGGTGCTCCTACACCTGAACTTGGCTTATCCTAATTTAAAGTATGCCTTTGACTAAATAGGATGCAAAGCTCTGCCATGGTACCACCTTCCTTAGGAGAAAACAAACTGCAGGAGACAGAGTTAGATGCTCAGGTGATATGGCAAAGAGGACAAGTTAAATGTTTGATAAGCAGCCACAGTAGTGTAAGGTCTGGCAGGACCAAGAAGAGAGGTGGTTCCAAGGTTAAATCCATTCTACCAAATGGTCATGTCTTGTCTCCCACCAAATATGCATCCACAGGCTGAGTCTTTATTTGATTTGCTTCTGCAGTCATCAGACCGGAAGTGCTTTGTTGTGTAGAAGCACCTGGGGAGCTTGTAAAGCCCCCTGTATTCAGGCTGTGCCCCATGTCAATTAAGTCTCATGTGGTAACTAGGCATGAAGTTATTTAAAAACTCTGTAGGAGATGTCACTGTACAGCCAAGGTTAAGAACAGAGCTTTGGATCCTTGCTACTCAAGGCGTGGCGTGTGGACCTGGCAGTACTTTTCCAACTCTGGTGGCGGAATCACCATTACCTTGTGAAAACAAGATTCCTACTCAGTATGCCTGGGACTACATTTATAATAAACTGCCAGGGTGTGGTAATGTGGCTGTGCCAAGGAACCCTATGTGGAACACTAAGTCCCTGAGCTGTGGCTCCTAGCAGGGAAATTTTTCCCCCTACGAGACACTGGCAGGATGCTACTGGAATTGAGTATAGCTACCCACATTCTATGCACAGGAGAGCCACCCAAAGCAATTAGCCAGCCCAAAATGTTCTGAGGAGGAGAAATCCCCCCTAGACCACACAGCCTGGGATCTTGACATAGGAGGCCCTCAGTTTGAGTGACTGAATGAGTTTATAAATGAATGATTTCGTTGTGGTATTGTTTTCGGAGCTAGCCTAGCCAATGGATTCTTAGTTCTCTCTGTTTTGGGGTAAGGGTGAGATAAGACCTCACTATGTAGTTAATGCTGGTCTTGAATTTGCTAGGTAGCCCAAGCTTGCCTTGAAATCACTATGTATCCCAGGCTGGTCTTGAACTCAAGAGTAATCCTCCTGCCTCAGCCTCCTGAGTGCTGGGATTACAGGTATGGACCACAATGCCCAGCTATTCTTATTTATCTATTTAAGGAATGTTCCAAATAACACCGTCTACCTGCTGGACATAACAAATCATTCTACAAGCAATTGTTGAGGGCATACTGGGTTCAGCCATTTATGCTAAGGACTAGGGACCATGCAAAGTCTCCTGCCTCAGAAGGCTCACTCTCCAACAGTGACAGACATTCACAGAGCCTTGCTGTACCAAATATAAACAACCACTTCTCTTGTACTAGCATACTGATGCTTCATGGGCTAGGTACTAATTTTACACCCATTTTACTGATAAGAAAACCCAAGCCTCAACAGATTAACATGACCATTGTCCTACAGTGGAAAAGTCACAGATTTGACACAGATCTGTCCAGCTTAAAACATCCAAGCTGTCTGTAAAAGATGAAGTACCCTGTCTCATGATTGTGATCAGGGTACAGAAAGGACTCTCACTGGGCAAAGGGGTCAGGGACTGTTGAAGAGTCAGAGGGTTGAAAATTCTTCAAAGACACTACATTTATCTGGGCCCCTACTGTCTCTTGAAGCAGAATGTGGTCCCCTCCAGTGCAACTAGTAGCGGAAATGCCAAGGCAGGCAGAGGGATCGCCCAGAGACAAGGACTCCTGACTCCAGCAAGCATCTCTGAGCACTTGAGGAGCTCCTGCTCCCAATGCCGTTAAAGTCTGGGCCTGCCTCCACATTTTCTTCTCTACACTGCTTTACCTATGGAAAAAGTTTTGGAAGAGAAGATAGGAAACAGTCTGCATTAGAGCCAGTGGCCAACAGGAAAGAACAATAGCTTTCCTATCCGCACCAGTCCTGGTTCCCAAGTGCAACATGCCAAGGACATTTCTGAAAGTAAATGTTTCTCCCACTGGGGGCCATTTCTATATTCTACTTGTACAGAAGTCTCTTCACCAAAGCTAAAACATGAACCAAATAAACAGGCAGAAACATCAGTTCCATGGGGAGACTGGTGGTTTGTAACAGATAAACTTCTCATATTTAGACAAAACCCAAACGAAATCCTGGAGTGATCATTAAGAGCATTTTATCTCGCAAGGCTTCACGGCCCAACTGTTTGGAAAGAAACTTGAACCAGGCCATCGTGTCCTCTGAGGTTTCCGCCATAGATTGCTCCCACAGACACATGCGCCAGAAGGCGGCCAAGCTCAGGTTTCGGCAGCACACTCTGCGTTGAACTCTGAGACAGTCCTCGCCCTCCGAATCCGTGCATCCCCCTCGTGGTGGTGAATTAGAGAATCTGCAAATGCTTTTCGTAGTGGTTTTCCTGAAAATGCACTCAGGCACAGCAAAGAAAAGCCAGCTATATGGGACAGGGGCAACAGTTTTACTTCATTTGCAAAACTGCCAGAGCAAGCCTATAGGTATGGCTTCTTCAGACACAATCCCAGGTGGAGAGGACCTTAAACTAACATCTCCTCTAGAAAATAATCTGCAACACCAATTCCTGGGAATATTTCCTGGGACTGGTGAAGGTATAAGGTTGTTTACGAGCGCCTATGGGGTGTTGAGAAGAGTCCTGGAGAACTGCATTGTAGCAGAGAACTCAAGTTGAAATCTGAGTTAAACCACAGGTCCTCTGACAGGCTGTGTGACCTTGAAGTTCATATTCTCTCATCTCTCATTTGTCAAATGAAGAAATGGAGATTCGAGAACTTTTGGGTTTTAACATTTCATACAACAGTGAACCGCTGAGCCAGGGTTTTCTTCCATTTCAAAGGCCAGCGTGACCTGCTCCCTAGCCTCAGGAGCATTTACCCAAACATCCTCTAGGTGGCCTAGAAAGGTAGTCTGGCCTACGGCTGATCTCAAACCCGGGCTTGGCAATCCCACTCTACCCCAGTTTCTCCATGTCTGCCAACTCTGGCCATGCACATTTAAATATCAACTGTTTGGCCACCTACCATTGAGGGTCTCCTCTTCCAGCAACTCTGCTATGGTGTCTTACAGGCAGGCAGGCAGGCAGGGCCAGACAGCTTTCCATCCTGCCCATGTCTGTTGTAGGATTGACATAGACTAGCAGCTCCAAACATCTTGCCAAGATAGTCAAGGCAGTCTGTCCCGGACATGCCCTCAGTGCTTATTTCCCAGTGATGCACTTGGCTCACCCATTCAGACGCTTGCACTCTGCCACTAATGCTAGCTTTCAGCCTTTCCCTACCACTCTTGGCAAACCCTACTCTCCACAAGGAAAGAGAATGCATTCCCCATGAGTGCTAGGTGGTTTCACTTAGCATCCGAAACAATATTGCAACACCAAGGCCACCCTGGTAGGGTGGTAGCAGCCCACAAAAAGGGAGGGCTTTTAAGGGTACTGGCACATTGTGAAGAATCCAGAGCAGACACATAGGAATTTCAGCAAATTCCAGTTGGCCATTGTGTAAAAACCTGTCTTTACCACTGATCTATCTTAACGATAGTATTATCATTCAAGTGATGATGATGATAACCATTAAAAAAAAAAAAGCCTGATATCTCAGTACCTACTAAAGGCTACACAGGAACTCTGGTAAGCTTTGTACTCCTACTGTTTTTATATAATCTCTATAGTAACTCTGGGGGGTGGAGTCTAATAGTACACACATTTTTAGGCCAGGAAACTGCTATTTTTAGGCACTCTTCCTAAAGAGCTTGCTGGGGTTAAATAGTCTAACAGCAGAACCAGAAATTGCACTTAGCTCTCTGCCTCTCAAGTCCTTTCTGACCTTGTTTTCCAGGACAGGAATCCTGGAACTCACCTGATCGCTATTTGTTTAATTATTCAGTGGACACTTGGGGAGCGCCTACTGTGCGTCATGCACAGTATCAGATGCTGGTAAACAAGAGCCTGGCCTGCAAGTCTAACATTCCCAAGAGAGGAGAGTGTAGCTCGTCCTCTTGGCCGAAGACTGAGACCCACTGAAACGACCACAGACCCATATCCAAGCCAACATTTCCAGACTCAGAATTTAGAAACTGGAATTGAACTTTCTGATGCTACATCAGAGGTCACTCAGTGCCAGGCAGGGGAAGGGTGAGCAGACTCTTGCACAGGGAATAGAGGAAGGCAACAGGTACCCTTGAACAGCTGACTCCTCAGGAGCTTCCGGATCCTGGGCTGGCATTACCAAACCACACCCACCCCTCACCCGGAGCATGTCAGCCTGCCCATCCAACTGATCATTCATCCCAAAGCTCCTCCCTGTGGAAGAGCCAGTTCCCAGTGCATCTTCCATATCCATCTCAGTGCTTCTGTACTGGGAGAGACCCTGACTCCCGCTTCTGAGCACCTGGCCTGGGTACGCATTTGCTGGGTAACGGTATTGTGGAGGTGGAACTGCCCAGACGATGCCCTTAGCTCCAGGATGTTGACACAATGGCTCTCCCTCCTTCACTGTCTCACTTACTGTGAGCCAACTCTGTGTAGCATGCTATGTCTGGCCTCACCTACTCCCCGTTTCATCCCTCTTTCATCCTCAGGAGATAATGTCAGCCCCACTCACCTGAAAGTCAGCTCCATTCACCCAGACACCAACCATTAGTGCAGTTCTGTGACGGCCCGGCACAACCTGAGGGTGGGAGCGGGGACTCCAACCTGAGTTCGTTTTCAACCTCATGCCTGGTGCCTCCTCTCCTGGCCGTCCCCCCTTACCTGTAGCAGCTGCAGCGTCCTGCTCTCCTTCCCCAAGGTGTCCCTGATGGGGAAACTCAGTGCTGATCCGAGCCTACTGTGCACGGGGGTCCTCTCTTGGGCCACCCTGCCCACTCGCAGGGTAGGTGCAACTCTCCTCTAGGATTTTATTCCCCAGCCCCTTCCCGCTGGTCTTGCAAAAGGCAAGGGGATTTAGAGTATCAGTAATCAGACCCAGTCCGGTGCCTTTGAGACAGAGAAACACTCTCACGTCTATATCTGAATCAGCAGGCTGCTAAAATATTTAAGACCAGACAACTCATCAGGCAGTAAGAAAGGGGGGAAAGTCAAGCCCAAGATCCTTTGAGCTGGAGCCTGTTGATACCATGAGTTAAGTCCCTGCTCACCCTTCCAGTTTCTCAGGCCAAGAAGATGCCCATTTTGGCTCCCTCACAGGCTTACAAGGGGCACCCTTGCAGATGCAGCTATCAGAGGATGGGCAGAAGGGAAACACCCAGCTGTCTTGATGACCTGGGGCCTCCTTATAAAGATGGCTTAAGGACAGGTAGGTTAACCACCATATCCAGTGGTTTGGTGGTACATTTCCTTGATTCAGTGCAGAAAAGATACCTCCAGCTAGTACAAGCTACCGGGAATGGAGCCATGAATATACATCTGATTCTACTCTAAAGAGACACCTAGGGCCGGGGTGTAGCTCAGTGTTAGTGTACATGTGCAAGGTCCTGGGTAAAATCCCTAGTGCCATGGAGGGGGGAGATAGGGAAAGGGAAGGGAGGAGGGGAGACATAAAGAAGGAGGCAAGGAAAGGGGAAGGAGGGAAAGAAAATACAATTAAAAAACAACGCTCCCCACTTGTGCAGCCAGATAGCTGAGGGCTGGCAAGGAGGGACCTAATGTCTGCTCAGCACCAGCAGGAACCTGAGAAACTTCCAGGGTTCCACACAGAATCCACTCTGGCTCTGCCCAGGAGGATCAAACCCTTATACGGTTGGAAGGACACTATGACAGTGGTGGCAAACCCATGGCACGCACGCGGCAGCAGGAGCGCAGAGGCCTTTCTGTCAGCTCATGAGTCAAGCTGCCCCAGCATCACCCCAGCTGTCAAACACTGGATATTAACACAGGGGCCCTGTGTGTGCTCAGAAAGGAGTAGCAGACCCGGGTAATGATGCCATGAGCCACGACTTACTAGCTGTGACTCATCTGAGCATTTCCGTGGCCAGTCACGGTGCTGCCGAGTATATATATATTTGGGCTGGCTATGAGTTTTCATATACTTGCTTTCATTAACACAAGGTTTTAGTTTTGAGTTTGCTTGTGAAAATTTGAAATTTAGTATCTAAGATGTAGTAAAGGTATGTTATATTTAAGAGATTGAGATTATTTTAACGTTGTGCTCTCCATCTGGCATAGCCAATCGGCAGCATCATATTTTGTTGTTTGTGAAGAATTTATGAAAACAAGAGTAAGTATATATAGTATATGTTTTCTTGAGTTGGCTGTGATTTTAGCAGAAGCCCCCACAAGGTAGGAGATGCACTCAGATGATGACTTTAACAGAACAGGCCAAAGGCGGGTGGTCAGTGGAACATTGCCCTCCTGCGCTGGTGGTTCACAATTCTGAAGGAACTCCAGCTGAGAATCACTGCCATAGATTGTCAATCCAGGGAATATCCAATTCTCTAGCGTTAACTAATACTATTCGCTGTTTTTTGCTACAGATGTAGATTTGCACTGTGTGCTTCAATGTTGTTTTCAATTTTGTGTTTCTGTGGACTCCAAGACTTAAACACTAATGACTGCACCAAAACAAGCAAAACTGAAAGTAGACAGAGGCAGCTCATTTCGAGAGGCCTGGGCAGAGTCATCTGGAGTGACTGAACACAGTGGGAAAGCGTCACACATTCTGTGTAATGAAAGTGTTTTGTGTCAGAGCTGGCACTATGACATCGAGCACAGAAGTGTTGCTGAACTTGGTGAAACTGAAAGGAAAGAATTTCTAGAAGGAAAACCGAGGAAATGTCAATTCTCGGTGTCTTATATTTTGCAACTATTTTTCTAAAACAAATCATCTGACAGCTGCCAGCTTTCAGATTTCACTGTGCACAGCAAGACACAGTAAGCCCCTCTCTGATGGGGAGTTTTTCAAAATGGCCCTGTTGCCTGGGAGTGATTCCCTTTCTCGTGATTTCTCAAATAAGGATAAAATTATGCAACACATCTCTGAGATGGTGCTTCATAGAAATACTGTTAAAGATCAAGTCTTGAGCATGGCAAGTGATACCAGTCAGCAGCTCACTGCTGACTTACAAAAGGCAGCCTGTTACCCCGTGTGCTCTGGTGAAAGCGCAGATAAAAATGATCATGCAAGGCTAGCAGTAATTTAGTGCTGGGCTGTTGGTGACATCATGAGGGAAGAGCTGGCGAAACTGGTGTCTTTGCCTGGAAGAACAGATGGGATAGATATCTACAATGCTGTGATGGAGGCTTTTTTGTCTCAAGGGGTAAGATCAGAAAAAGTGGTTTAGTTACTAGTGATGGGGCACCTTGCATGGTAGGGGCAACATCTGGCTTCATACAGTTCTCTGTTAAAGAAGCAGAACATCCAGTCATTCAGGGTCATTGTATTACACATCAAGAAGATGTATTACACATTGTATTACACATCTCTTTGTCAGGGAAGGCAGCAAGAGTTAGACTATATCCTCAGACATCACCAAAATGGTGAATTACGTCATGGCTCATGCTCTTAGTTTTCGACACTTTCAAGCACTTCTGAATGAGGTTCTGGCACAGTATAATGCCTTACTTATATACAGTAATGTCCAGTGGCTGAGCAGAGGATGAGTCCTGGAGAGATTGTCAGCCTGCTTGGGTGGAATAAGGGTGTTTATGAATGAAAAAGGGCAGGAATACCCACAGCCCACTAATACGGCCTGGTTTAACAACCTCATTTTTCACAGATTTTACACCACACTTCAATGCACTGGACAAAACGCTGGAAGGTGTAGGGAAAACAGCAGAAGGGATGTTTTGTGATATCAAAACGTATGAGAGAAAACAGCAAGTTTTTGACAGACACCTTACAAGTGGGCAACTGAAATATTTTCCAAATCTAAAAATCCATTTAGAAAATTCTGCAACATTTGAAGACATTCCTACAAGCGATCGGGAAACTTACAAGGGATTTTATAGCATTGTAGCAGCTGCAAAGGAGTTTAGTAACCAATTTTTACAGTTCCGTAAGATAGAGACCACCTTGATTTTTCTTCTTCAGATAAAGCCAAATTTGAAAAACTAGATCTTTCCTACTTACATTGGTTAAACTGGAAATCTGGAAATGGAGCTATTGGGATTTCAAGAAAGCTCTATCTGGAAAAATAAATTCTATGTCCTGTGTGCAACAGCTGAGAAGACAGAGAAGACAGAGTGTAAAGGACAGAGGAGAGAGGACAAGGACCGCAGTCAGTAGCTCTGAAAATGAAATCCCTAAAGGGTGGACTTCTCTGCCACATAATGTCAGTGAAAGCGCTTGGGATTGCTTCTTACTTTGTTTGGATCACCTTTTGCTTGTGAGCAGCTGTTTCCCACTTTGAGTCATATCAAATCTGATACAAGAAAACAGACCGACTAACAGATGACCTGAGTGCTGCATGTGTTGCTCTCAACTAAGGAAATATGAGCCAAGGTTTAACAAGTTATTGCCATGGATACAACAGCAAAGATCATGTTAATTGTGCAAAAGCACGCCAAATACAAACTCTTACCTTTCAGTAAAAAGCTGTTTGTATCACTGCAAGCTCTATCATTGTGTTTTTCTTTTAATAGAAAATATTTAAATGTATGAGTTGTTTCTTCTAAACTAAAACCTCAGTATTCAGATTTAATTGCAGTGTTGGCACTTTGACACAAGTGAGTTTGGGGTTGTAATTTGGACTCTTGGTCTCTGAAAGGTTTACCATCACCATGCTAGGGTTTCCAGCTGGGCTCGCCCGTACTGAAACCACTATCCCCCTGTGGCTATTCCAATTTCAGTTTTAATCAGGTAAAATGAAATAAAATTAACAGTGTGGGTTCTCCATGGCACCAGCCTCATTTCAGGTGCTCCACAATGGTATGAGGCCAGTGGCTGCTGTACTGGATAGTGGCGCTACAGCACGTTTCCATCATTGTGGAAAATGTCAGTAGACAGCACTGCTTCAGAGGATAACCTCCCAAGGGTCCACCTGGCAAGCAAGTTAATAATCAGGGATCTAAACATGGACTTTTGGTCTGAACAGCTTCCCAGAAGAGAAGCTCCAATCCCAACTCGGACTCTTATTAGGTCTCTGACCATGTCACCTGTCAAAACTGCTCTTTCTCATTTGTGAAGGACGAGCACAAAGAGCACCTGCCTAAGGGTCGAAGTGGCAATGAAACAGTGTGAATATAAAAGTACTGTGACCCCAGCGGAGGAGTGAGTGAAAGGGAACATGTAATGCTGTTGTGTTGGGAGCGCTCCATAAAGTGGTTCATTTAATCTTAACCACACTGTAAATTGCATCCTGTGCCCCTGTGAGTGAACAGGTTCCAAGAGGGTAATCGCTGATCCCATACCACAGAGCTGGACCTGAGCCAAGCCTTGAGCCCTGTCAATGTCCAGTCCTGTACTTCTCCATGGCACCAGCCTCATTTGTACTTGTCCAACCGCCGAATGGTGTGGTCTTCCCTCAAAAGTCTGGAGGCAGAGTCAGGGTAACTGGCATCGACAGGATGAGCACAAGCATCGAGGGGACACAGTATCAAAACCATCTCAGGCTCTGTGGCTAGCTGGTTCCTTAGACCCTTCCCATTTGAAGCCTCAGTACCTCCTCCAAAAGAGGGGTCCAACAAGAATACTCCCAAGTTTCCTTCCAGCTCTAACCAGGTGAAGTGCAAAATTTCTATTTGCCGAATATTGCTACTAAAACAAGGGCAAACATGGGTCTAATATGAGCGCTTGCCCCCAATACAATGCCAGAGGAAGAGCTGGGTCAGCCTGGACACATTCAATTTGGGAAATCATCCCCTTGCCCTGAATCCAACTCTGGATTTCCCAGTGCCAGGAGTGGCTCTTGTCAGCCCTGGGTCCAGGTACAGAGTGGACAGAGACCACAGGACAGAAGAGCTCTCAAATCCAGAATAGCTAGAACCCAAAATGGTGGTGTCCCTACTCCCACCACCTGCAGACAGAGAACGAACCCCCCTGCTGCCAAGGAGAGGGGCCCCATAAACTGGATTTCCAAAGAGACTTGGTGCTTTTACAAATGACTGATTCAACTCTCAGGATATTTTAATTATGAAACACAAAAGCTTCAGGACATAAAGGTTTTGTGTCAAAGGGCCCTTTGAATTTTATACTGTATGCTTCACAATGATTGAAGCTGTTGACAAGAAGACATTCACCTCCTCTGCAGTCCTCAGTTTTCCAAGCATGATTGCACCTGCGATTCCTTTAGGTAAGAGCTCCTTGCAGACTAGCAGGGTATGGGGAAGCCCCGTGGGACAGCCAGCCAATGAGTCACAGAGAGGAGGGATGGCTCATTTCTGCCACATTCTGATCATATACCAGGCAGTACGCTGAAAGCTCTGGAAACATCCCAACTGTATCCTAAGACTATCAGGGAGGTGTGCTTTTCCACTCTTGTGGATCTGAATGCTGAAGATTGTAAAGTTAGGCAGCTTATCCAAGGCACCCAGTCAGTAAGGGCCTGAGGAGCCACAAATAGTTCTGTCTTCCTCCACAGCCTCGCAGAGGGAAGGACAGCGCTACACAAGCAAACTCAGAAGGCTCTCAGGCCCAGGTTTCATCTGCTAGGAAAACTGTACTAGAAGACTTTTTTTTTTCTTTTTCTTAATTTATACAGTTGTAGTCATCTTCTAACCTTATTCTTAAACTTGAAAACATGATGTCACCTTGGCAATTTTAGAAGGAGGTGAAGAGAGAAGGAAGAAGCAGAGACCAAGTGGGAAGATGGTGTGGGAGGGAGAGAGGGAAGCCTTTCCTGTGTGGCTTTCAGGGCAGCCAGGGCTTCCTGGGCAAGGGGCCAACTGTTCCTCTCTGTTCTTGAACCTTCAACTTTTCAACTCAAATGCCCCTTATGGTTTAGCCTGGGTCTGCGCAAAGACCCTACGCATCTGGGAGCAATTTAAGTCTCCTAAAACGCACTATGAATTGGATGTGATCCTTTTACAACCATTACTCCAAGTGGGAAAAAAAAAGACCCCTTTAAATTCGTGTTCAGCAACAACAAGCAAGTTATCATCTAAGACTGATCCGGAACGACGTGTCATGAGCTCTCTGTGTCACTTGTCGGAGCTCTCATTAGTGATGTGTAATTGAAATGCCAAATTTTAGACTTTCTACCAACAAGGAAGATGGTCTACAAAGGTGAAGATCAATTCAAACCCCTTCAACACACCGTGAGGCTGTCCTGCCCCCAAGCCCTCTGTGAGAAAAAGCACACGAGGTAGCTAACGGCACCACAGGATGGCTGTCTGCATCTGCTTCTCAGGGTGTGAGCGGGCGGCTGGAGGGATACAAAACCATAGGCTACCCAGGGCACCTTGCCAACGGCACAAAAAAACCTTCCTAATTTGGGAACAAAGCACTACATACCTTTACACTGCCTGTGTACGAGACTGGGTTATCAAACTATCCTGCGTAAGACAGCAAAAGAGACATTTCTCACATACTGAGTCTGATGTGTGCTATCGGTTCCACTCAAGTCGACAGGATGTTCAAAGTTCAGTAGATACCTTAGAAGCACTCACCTCCTAATTCACAAGAGAATGGAAACTTTGGGTTGATGTGCTTTGCTTTTGTCCTGGCACTTTACAACATTACTAATGGTGAAATACAATGCAATAGGATACACAAGGAAAGATACACAGTATCACAGTAAAATACTATCTCTCAAAGGTTTAATTTGCAGCAACTCACTGCCAGTTGCCAGTAACAGCAGGGAAGGAAGTATTATCTCTTCTCAGCCATTTAGATATTTTAATAGGTAAAGAATTCCATGTTGGAAAAGGAAAATAGGCAGGTTGGAACTTCAGTGTCAGGAGCACAGACTGAGATCACAGCAACAGACTCCATACTAAAGACAGATATGATCATTCAGCTCATTCCATGAGGAAAGCTCACTGCAAACCGGCAAGGAACCTGACATCCACTAAGCGCCAGAATGTGGGAGTCAGTACCTCAGCCAGCCCTCACTGCAACTGAATGAGGCAAGTAAACTTGTTGTCTTGCCCATTTTACAGATAAGAAAACTGAGATTACGTATATAGCCACTAAGGAACAGTCGAGAGCCTTGGCCTTGAATTTCATCAGTCTCGCTCTCGGCGGTGTCCACTGACATGGAGGCCCCCAACTTTCTCCAGGCAGTGCTGAATTTGATCCTGTGTAACACCTGCTCCCAGTACATGTCCCTCTGACCACAGCAGGACTTTTCTCTGAGACCTGCTTCCTTGTGGTGAGTGGGTTCACTGAAAAGAAACACGGTGCTGAATCTCCTCCCCAAGGAAAACAAGAATTCCCTCCAGTTGTGTTAACCCGGGAAGAATAAGCAAGCTTACTGGAGAGGTGGGGACTCTGAGGTTCCCTGGGAAGGTATGGCCTTTTGGAAGGTCTGGGTATTACAGTTCTATCCCCTGGGAAGCTGTGGCCAGTTGTCTGTTCCTGGGGTGCCCAGGAGGGTAGCTACTTGCCACATCTGTCTGTTAAGTGCTAGGAATGTGGCTGGTCCAGATTGAGATGGGCTTCAAATGTAACACACATGTTAGATTTTAAAGACAGTACAAGAAAATAAGATTGCAGCATATCACCTTGGTAATTTGCATCGATTTCATGTTGAAACAGTAATATTTTGATATACCATGTCCAATAAAGTATATCATTAATTTTCCCTGGTTTTGTTTAGGTTTTTAAATTTGGCTTAGAAAATTTAATATTACCTTTCTGAGGGGGTAAAAAAAAAGATTATCTTTGTGGCTTCTGTTGCATTCCTGTTGTGCAGAGCTAGTCTGTACCCTTCCAGAGAGCTTTGATTGCCCCTAAGCATACATGGAATCCTTGGCCTATTTGCTCAGGTGTTACCTCTCCTGTAATTCTCAAGGAAGAGGAGCTAAAGGTCACCCCACCTGGAAGGCTGTTGGGGAGGGTGCAGCCATTGATCTTTCTGGAGGGCCTCAGCCAGTGGGTAGATGGGACAGTAGGCCATGTCCCTGAGAACCACACACACAGAAAAGCAGCTTCCACAGCCAAATGATCTACACAGAATGCACGTTGTATATGCCATGAGCACATATGTAATTTTAAAATTTGGGAAACTGCATTAAAAATGCAAAAGAAGAAATAAATGAAATTAATTTCAATAAATGCATTTTAACCCGACATAGCCAAAATATGACCATTTCACATATAATCAGTATAAAGTGATGAATGATGTATTTCATATTATTTATTTCATTGTAACTCTTCAACACTTCGTCTGTAATTTTACACTTCCCCCGCACACGTCCCCACCCACATGTGGCCAGCAGCAGCTGTACTGGACTGTGCAGTTCCCGAGCACGTCAAAGTTTCCCAATTAAGATGTGTTATGTACATGTAACAACCCCTCACACTGAATGTAATCATTATGTACTGCAAACCTGCACTAATAAATATAAAATTAATAAAAATTAATTTTAAAAAGTCTCCATAGGAGAATGGAAAATGCTATCCAAACCCGCAAGTCCACAACTATATATACAGCGTTGTCCACTCACTAGTTATACAATGTCGTCCACCATACTTACTCTGTAAAGAGTTTTGGTAGCAAAGGTAAAAACGACTAAATATTTCAACAGAAAATGACTATTTCGAAAGAAAAAAGTAACAGTGGGTAAAATGACACTAAGATACTAAATAACAGTAATTGTTGAGTGCTATGATTGTGGATTTTTCTCCTTTTTCATACTCTACCAACATGCCAGAGAATGATCATTTCTAAGGCAATTCTGGAAATTATTTTAAAATTTAAAATGATTAAAATATTGAGCTTCAATGTGTTTACTGGGCTACTCTATGTCTGGCCCTGAGTTTCCCAAGAAGGTGATAAAACGCCCACAGTGGCTGGAAAAGAAGAAGCTGATGTAGTCATTTGTGGAGCGGGGGCGGTTTCCCCAGCTAGGCAGATATTTTTCCTACGCTGTAGCTGGGAATGTAAAAAGTACATGTCAGCAAGGGCTGCGGGAAATAGTTCACTAAGGCAGTGGCAGAAATGAGTGTCCGATGCAGATTAGCTTGCATCTGTCCGGGCAGCAAGGCCGCATCCACGCTGGCCCGGAGTCACGAGAGTCACTGTTGTGGGGTGGCAAAAGCAGCTGGGAGTCGGGGGAAGTGTTCAGACTCGAAAAACAGGTGACCACGCATTCTTTCAGCATGCGCAAAATGGGAATCAAATCATTTATAAAACGCCTGCAGCTGTTGGTAGGAGACACAGGTACTAATTTAGAGTCAGAGACAGAGACAGAGAGACAGAGATAGAGAGGCAGAGACAGAGACAAAGAGAGAAGAAACCCTAGGGATAGTGCAAAGCTAATTCATAGTGTCTATGTCTACAGTGTCTCCTTAATTCCCAAAGAGATGAAACTTAAGCAGCAGCTGCAGAGGGAGCACAGATGGTGTTTCACTTAGGAATGACCAGGACCCCCCTATTCCCCTGCAAGTTTGAAGGTCTCATGAAGGTCTGCATATTACAATTATATCTGTCACCCGTGCTCCTACTCTTGAGATCTCTGTGGCATGCAGCTGCTGGTGTGATGAGCCATTCCTGCTTCAGAGATTAAAGCCCATTTGCCTCCAAAGGCAATCAGCTAGATTAGTGAGTATCTAGGACTGAGGGGGCAAAGTGCGCTATCTAGGGCAGCAAGCTGTCTTTTGGGGGGATAAAAATGTTCTGAAATTTTTTTTTTTTTCCGGAACTGGGGATCGAACTCAGGACCTTGTGCTTGCCAGGCAGGCACTTATTCCACTGAGCTATATCCCCAGCCCCCAATGTTCTGAAATTGATTGTAGCCAGGGTTGCACAACTCTTAAGTACACTAAAAGTTGTGAATTAGACACCGTGTGTGTGTGTGGTGCTGGGGTTTGAACCCAGCTCTACCATAGAGCCACATCCCATATATATACACTTTAAGTGAGTGAGTTATATGAATTGTATCTCAGTAAAGCTGTTTTAAGTTAGGTATGAAAACAACTCAAGCTTTTTTTTACAATGGCACATTGAGTCATATCAGGTACTGCTTTGCATGTCTACGGGATGGGAAATGGCTGCCTCTTTCTTATTTAAGAGGTCATGTTTAAAGATTACTCTTCTCCGTAAAACATGCAACGTCGGTGTCTAAGGAAAGTACCGCAGGCTCCCAAAGCCTGGAGAAGTTCACTAACCTTTCCAGGCCTCCTGCATTTCTGGCCTCATCTGAAGGGGCTCTCAGAGCATCCTTAGGAACCAAAGGTAAGGCAGCTGAGACAGGCCCAGGGCTCCTCCTGTAACAGTGAAAGAAAGCAACTGTAGCATAATGGGAATGGTTAAAGGGTCATCTCTCCATGTCCTATTGAAAAGGCACATTTCCCAGTGATAGTTTTAAGTAACTACTACAACAAAATCCTTGGAGCAGAGGAATGAGCTTCAGATGACTAATGGCTTGGGAAGCCTTTTGAATCATTTAGGTTCCTCTCCCTAAATAAATCCAGATTTAAAAGCAAATGTATCTGGCCAGGTGTGGTGGCGCATGCCTGTGTAGTCCTAGCACTCAGGAGGCTGAGGCAGGAGGATCATGGCAAGTTTGAAGCCAGTCTGAGCTACATAGTGAGTTCAAGGCTGGCCTGCACTACTGTCTCAAAAATACAATAAATAAATAAATGTATCTGCACTCCAGAAAAACATACCACTGACCTCAGCCTATCACCCAATCATGCTCAGCCAGCCAGTAAACACTTCAAGCTTTTCCAGTAGTTTAGATGAATTAAAGAATACAAGAAAAAGAGGAAGGTATGTTAAAACAGTCTTCATTCTTGCACATTTTTCAGAATCCCAGCACATCCAGAAAGAGTAAGTGGGCACATTTAACCCACTAGATAAGGAAAAATTAGCCTTTTAAAAACCACCCATCTCTTTGACTTTTAAAAAAACCCATAGGGACTTAGTCTAAGTACCTGCCAGCATGGAGCTCTTCGGGAGCCAAGTGTTGCAGCTTCGGGTCTCTGGTTTTGTCAGGCTCTGAGGAGTCACACACCTTTATGTGCCCAGCAGGAGCAGGGAGCTCAGGCACTGGCTGCTCCTTGGCCTCCTGGTACCCAACTGTGCTGTCCCCTTGCAAGGTGGCTGCGTCCTCCATCGCCTGAGCCTGGTCAGAGCATTCTGGGTCGTGAGAGCGCCCTGGCAGCACTGAGTCATGAGGCATGCCAGAGAACATGCTGGTAGTACCTGTTTCAATCAAGTCACCAGATACATATGCCCATGTCTGAGCTATGTGTGGGGTGATGTCACCCTCAGCTTCTCCAGCAGCTCCTGTCACTTTGCTGGGCTCCAGGGAAGCATCCAACACTTCTCCAGCCTGTGGCTTGGGGGTACTCTTGTGGCCCAGGGCATTTTGCATTTCTAATATGGTGGCAGCAGCCTCAGGCTTCTTCTCACCCCCAAGTATGTGGGGGGTCCCAGGCTCACTGTTGGCCTCAGGCACAATCAACCCATCCCTGCTAGGAGAAGAGGCTTCAAGGGTTTGGGCTGATCCTAGCTCATTATCTGGACCCTCTGTATGAACAGACTCCTGGGGACCATCTTTTCTGTGTTGATCGTCACAGGCTGATGTTTCCTGGTGCTGCTCTCCAGAAGGAATTCTGTCATGTTGAACCAAGACCAAGGCCTCTTCTCCACTGCTCTGGGGAGCTACTCTGGAGTCAGTGATTCCCTCTATAGGGATCCCCTGATCGGCCATCAAGGGCGAGGAAAGACTTGCAGCTAATTCCTGTCCAGTCTTCTCAAGCTGTGAGTGAGCCTGGGGTCCCAGGCCTGACCAGGCCCCCTCACATCTCTCTGGCCTCTTGCTTCTCACTATTGGTGGGATATCAGTCATCTCTAGCTCAGTACTGGCACCTGGCAGGTTCTGCTCTAAGGCTGATCCTACCAGAGCCAGCAGCTTGTCTGGAGCTGGATCCTGGGAAACCAGATGGAAAATCTCAGCCTCAACAGCCCATTCTTGTTTCTTCTCCACCAAGAGCCCAGCAGGAGGAGAAGGGAGGATAGAGGCCACTCCTTGAGTCCCAGCTAGATACTTTGCTGGGTTCGGTGGTATGGCAGGGTCCTTGCTCACCACATTTTTCCCAGCTCCTGCCTTTTCACCAGGCGCACTCTGGGGCCGATCAGTGGCCATTGTTCCAAACACAGACTGCTCAAAGATCTTGGTGATGTGCTCCCTGAAGTCAGGGAGCCCAGTGATCACACTGGTCTGCTTGGAGCTTGCATCCACACCACGCGATGCATCCCTCTTCAGATCTGGGCAAGGATCTACCATCCTCTCCCCTCTGTCCCTGGTCTCTCTTTCTTTATCGGCCACCATACCACCCTCACTAGCAGGGCGCCCCAGAATCTCACGTGGTCTGGCGCCTGGGTCTAGAGCTATGGCCACTTTATCCTCCCCTGCCATCTGGTTGTCCTTGGCCAGGAGAGGTATCCTGTCCAGGTAGGGCACGGAGGCCACAGGTCCCTCAGTGATTCCAGCTTTGGGGCTTTCACTGCCGGGCTGCACTGCAGGAACTTCCCTACCTGCAGCTCCTGAATGCAAGAGCGAAGTGAGGGAGCCAGCAGACAGCTTCACAGAGGCGGCGCTTCCGAGGGTGAGCAGGGACTCTTCTTTGGGGTGGGTGCCTTCACCACGAGCCTGGGAACCCTCCGAGGAAATAGCTTTCACTGTATTGTCTTTTGCTCCTTGTCTGGCAGCACCATCAATATGCAGGTAAGGGGTGTCAGGATCAGCCTCTGCATGTGATCCAGATAGCAGGAGCCTCTTTGGGTTAGGGACAGCCTGGCAGGCAGAAATATCCACAGTACTTCTGGGAATCCCAGCCGGTTCTCTGACTGATAGTGAGGCACCCTCGCAGCTAGCCACAAGCTGCTCAGCTTGGCAAGGCTCACCTAGGGCCAGGGTAGAAGCTTGTTTCCTGGACATAAAGCAGTGCTCGGTCGGAAAGAAGCTCCCTCTCTGAGCAGCTTCTGGTTCTTGGAGAGCTTGCGGCATCCTGGGGTCTTCTCCACTGGCATTTTCACCGCTCTCGGCAGCTGCTCCTTCACTCCCTTGCTTCCCAGCTGATGGGGAACTTGCAACAAGCTTTTGGGCCTCTGCATCCATAGTGGCCGGGCACTCCATTCCCTGCTGCGGGGCCTGCACTGGTTCCTGCCTGTCTTCCTGGGTTTTTTCATATGCCTGCTTCTCTGGGGCATCCTGAGTGGGTGTGACACTGGCGCTGGCAGACGCTGGGGCCAGTAGGCAGTGAGCTGCATCCAGGAGAGCTACTGAGTCAGGTGGAGAAGGCGAGGCCTGCTCTGTGTTTCTACTTGCCATCTCTGTCTTACCCAAACCCTGGGGCAGGGGCCAGGCGTTAGCTGCTTCAGAAACTCCTGCATCCTTGCGACATGCTTCTTCATGCTGGCAGCCTGCTTTCAAAACACCAACCAGCTCTTGTTGGGACTTGTTTGGTCCCTGCCCAGCACAGCAACTTTCCTTCCCACCCAAGTTCCCCGCAAGAGAAGAGTCTTTTAAGGTGTCTGCTGCAGGAGGCTGGCCACCGCAGCCTGCTCCCTCTTGCTCAATCTCCCCTAGTATAGGCAACTTCTGTGCTACTGGGGTTGACGATTCTGACTCCACTGAAGGAGAACTCTCCAGAATTGTGTCCTTGGGAGATGAACTTGGGGCATCAGACAGCCTGCACTCAGGGCGCTGGCTTGGTAGCTCTGACCCAGATACCTGTTCCCATCCTCCATGAGTGGGTAAGCTCACATCCACCTGAGGCTCCGTGGATGTGTGGCTTTGGGAAGATTCTGCACCCTGGTTCTTAAACTCGGGGTCACTCGAGTAAGCCTCTTTCCCACTTACAAGTGGCTGGGCCATCTCCCTGAGAATATCACAGATGGACACTTCTGAGTCCAGCTGGGATGGCTCCAGGCAGTTTTCAGGAGGTAGCGGGGGACACTCTGACGCAGCTTCTCTTGGGCAGCTATCCCCTGCACAGGATGGGCTTCCCTGACAACCTTGCATTAGGCTGAGAGTGGTCAACCCACAATCCGCTGCTGCATTCTCCCCATCAGGGGGAGGTGGCATGCCAGCACAAACTTCCTGTCCAGCTGCATCTTGCCCTGGCCCACAAGGTTGACCTGGGGAGGTCAACAAGCCCTCAGTGTCACAGCTGCGGGGCTTCTGTGGGGATGGGTAGCCTGTCGTCCTTATTTCCAAAGTGGACTCCACCTCCTGAGCTTTGGTTACAGCGTCTCCAGCAAAAATCAACAGGAAATCTGACTTTTCAGATTTTAAAGCAGAAGGAGACTCTGTTTTTCCAAGTCCTTCCCTGTCCTGAAGCGTGTCCAGACATTCGGTCAGTAATCCTGGCTTCTCCCAGATGGCTTCTTTGGGAACAACAGGCTCACCAGTACCATCTGGTGCTGGGGTCAGGATGGGGTCCTCTGGGTGGGATTTGTGGGCTGAGAGAGCTGCACCAGCCACATGGGTTTCAGCCGCCACCTGCTGTGCTGCCTCCGCTGACCCAGAGTCAGACCTGTCTGTGTGTCCAGTGTCTTCCTTTCTGTGTGGCGGTGCTGAATCTGAGCTGGAAAAGACTGCGTTCTCTGAGTCTTCACTTGGCTTTGGGACCTCATCTTTGTCCACCTTCAGAGAGGGCTTGCAGGGGAAGGCCTGAGGCTCTTCTGCCCCCAGACATCCAGCATCCACAGCACCAGGGTGTTCAACGTCTTGTTCTAGTCCAACAGGGTTGTCTCCGTGGCATCTGCCTTTCTCTTCAGCTGTAGCTGGACTTCCAGTATCCTCAGGGACCTCGGTTCCCTCCTCAGGCCCTACTAAGCTCTCAGTCCTTTTGCCTGAAGCAGGAGGAGGAGGGGCCAGCATCACGCCTTGAGCCATTGCATGGTTCGGGTCCCAGTCCCACAGCTCTGCCCTCTCCTGGGGTAAAGAAGCAGAAACCTCTCCAGGGCTTGCTTCTGAATACTCTTGCACTTTTCCAAGATCTGATGACCAGTTTTCCAGTCCTGCTGACCTTTCATCCGCCAGGTCTTGCACCAAACCTGCAGAAACTGGTGTTTCAGCTTTGGAAGCCACCTCCCTCACCAACGAACTGGGTTCTTCTGTGGTAGCAGGAATCCCAGTGGCTGGGTGTGATGTGGGTCTTGAAACTGGATGTGTTTCTTCAGTCAGGGTAAGTGGAATGGGCTCAGGGCTCCCAGGTGAACTCACATCTATCTGGATGCCTGTTGCCCCATGGGCAACTTGGTGGGACTCTCCACCTTGCACCCCTGTCTGCAAGGGACTGTGAGCATCCCTAGCATCCAGAGTTTCCTTCCCAGGCACAGAGGCAGGACTCAGTGGGTCCAAGGGCAGCTCTGTGTGGAGAAGATGTGCCTTCATTTGCTGCTGCTGGCAGCTTTCCTGGGGGGCGGCAGCTTCAGCTTCATGTGCAGCCCCTGAATTGCTCCCAGGGGAATGGCGGGAGCTGAGGGATTCTGAATCATTGGTTAAATGCTGGGGTGGCACCTCTACTTGGCCTTCGTCTCTGTCCAAGGCGCTTGGAGCTGAATCTTGTGGGACCCTGGTCTCAGGTTTTAGAGGGCATTCCACTTGGCCAGTTGAGCTCTTCTTGACTGGATGGCCGGAAGCAGAGACCTTGGGAACCTTGGGTCCGGAAGCCACACCCAGCCTGGATTCTGAAGGCGAACCACCATCTACACCCTCTTTCCCTTGGGACTCCAAGTGACCCTCTGCACATGGCTGCTCCTTCCTTGGCTCTCCTGGAAGTGCTGGTGAAATTCCTGGCAAGTGGTCAGTGCCACTGCAGGAGGAAGAAACTTGTCCCTCTGCCTTCATCTCTGTGTCTGCCCCAGTGCCAGAGACTGTGGCGGCCATACTGTCCCCTTCAGGGGGAAATGCCACAGTGTCCCCTGGGGCGCTTGGGGAAGGTCCCCTCCCTGGGTGCTGGGTGAGCACATCTCCGGGTGCTGCTGCTGGGCTTTCCAAGCAGCCTTCTGGAGGGCACTCAGTGAAGGGCATGGAGGTCAAGGGACACTCCTGCTCCCGGGGCGGTGTTGGGCTGGATGGTGGTGCTCCTTCTGGGTCCCTGGCTTCCTGTGGGTGCTTCCTTGGCTCAGTCAGCTCTGGGGATGCGACGCAGGGATCTGGGCTGGCAGCACTCTCAGAAGAGGAGCAGGAGCCTCCAAGCCCGGCCCTGCCAACAATGAAAACATAGAATGTTTCTTGATGTTCATGGATGCCAAGGACAAAGCCACATTGCAAGCAGAATCACCCCAATCCTACCCCTATGAAAGGCTTCCTCGAGCCTCCATCACAAACACACCAGCACACATGCAGTTCATTGCTGACTGCAAGGAGCCCCCAGCTCCTCCCTCCCCAAAACATAACACATGCCCTCATTTTCTCCAAAAATCAGTACAAGGAGTCACAAATATTCAGTCTGGGGCTTTCCATGCTAGTGGGCTGTGAATAGGGAATACGGAAATTCATTCATAATATTCTAACGTGCAGGAAACACAGGAAGTTTATAATAAGAGGCAACCATAAAAGGAGGGGGATAAATAGTTCTGTATTTAGAAGAGGTCCTGAGCACTACTGCGGATGTCTAGGGGGAAAGCACAAGTTGGCAAAGCTGTGCTTTGAAGCAGAGAGCCATTCTTGAATATAGTTAACCTGATTCTTTACATTGAGCAGATGCTACAGCAAAAGGCACATGCTAACAACCCTTTGTACTTCATGTAAAATTTGTGCTGAAATACCTTCATATTTGTCTTAACTAGAACATACTTAGCTGGGCAACATATATGAAAAGAAAACCAGAACAGGCAAAGAAATTTGGCTTAGAATTAGAGTTGCTACTAAAAAACACCAACTCTCTGGTTATTATGAAGTAGCTTATCACATGCCGTATGTGAGTGTGTTACCCGATTCTGTATAGTTTCGATTTAGTGTAGTTAAAAATAATATATGGCTAATACCAAATTTGGAAATTAGGAAAAAAGGAAGAAAAGATGTCCCCTAGGTATATGGCATTTTCAGTATTCTATGATTTTTCTTTTTTAAAAATACGTCTCGGAGGTATAATTTTTGTTACTTTCACATAGCTCTGATCTATACACTTGTGAGAGTTTTATAGTTTCTAGCATCAGGAGAAACGATTCTAGGCAAAGTTAACAGAAGTGTGGCTTTCTAAGGCTTTTATCATTTTCCTTAAAGTCGTAATAGGAAGTTCATGTGCTCTTTTCATCTGTGTTACACACATACTCACACACGCGCGGCCTCACAGCGTTCCAGACGTGGCCGGAGGGAAAGACTCTGCTCTCCACGTCCACTGTCAAGTCCCAGCGTTCCATGAGACGAACACACATGCATCATAGATGAGGGAAGTAGACAGTGGGACTGTGAACTGCATTCTGGTCGACATTTGGAAATGTGTGGTATGGACTGAACTGTTTGCTTCACCCCCATTCCTGTGCTGACACCCTCGGCCCCAGAGAGACTGCCTTCGAAGCTAGGGTACCGAGGGGCAAAGTTAGAGGCCATGGGGTGCCTAACGCAATAGGACCAGCGCCCTGGTGAGAAGAGAAAGAGGTGGCAGGAGTGCGCATCCACAGGGGAAGCCCCTGTGAGGACACATCGAGGAGGTGCCACCTGGAAGCCATGGAGCGAGACCTCACAGAAACCAACCCGGCTGGCACCTGGACCTGGACTTGAGCCTCCAGAACAGTGATGAGGTACATGCCTTTTACTTTTTTTTTTAATTTTATTTTAAAGACAAAAGAATGGAGACATATGAACCAGAAAAGCCATAAACAATACAGAAAATACAAAGTTATACAAAATATAGTAGGGAATTAGCACTGGATGTTGTATTACATAGTTATCTTCACATTAGTTAACACAAAAACATTAAAGGAAATACCAAATTATAGAGAAGATAGTAGGGAATTTGCACTGGATGCTGTATAATATAAAGTTATCTTCACTTCTCTTAATACAAAAACAATTGAGGAAATACTGAATTATAGAGAACATAGAAGGGAATTAGCTCTGGATGCTGTCCTACATAATGTTACCTTCACCTTTGTTACTCAGTTACACAGATGATGGCCCATTTGATCTTTCAGTTTTCTCCTCCCTCATCTCCATTGCCCTACCACTCAATCAGTCTTCTTCCCTGTGATAATAACTGTACTTCTGGGTTTATCTATATCCTTGGACTCTTGCCTTGGGAAGAGATATAGCTGCCTCAGACTATACTATAACATACATGGGTGTATACAAACTGCCATGGTTGGAGGTGGGAAAGCACATATGCTCACAGCGGACCGCCCGGCTCCACCCTGTCGTCGTGCTATGGGTGGGGGTGGGTCGAGTCCATGAGGTGCCCTGAGCAGGGCCCTCAGCAGAGCAGCCACCGGGCCCACTGCGGAGCAGCAGCGGAGCAGCCACGGGGCCCACAGCGGGGCAGCCGCGGGGCCCACATCAGAGCAGCCGCGGGGCCCACAGCAGTACATGTCTTTTATTCATGTCACCCAGGCTGCGGTATCATGTTATGGAAGCCTGAGAAGACTAATAAAACTGACACGTGGGCATTTATTGTCTCAACATTTTTTGAGGTTTCCAAGTTTCCAAAAAAAAGCTATTGTCCTTCTTGGTGTCTTCCCAAAAGAACTAAAAACATCATACCACGGTGATATAAGCACACCCATGTTTACAGGGCAGTCTGTAATAGCTACATCTTGGAAAGAGCCAAATGCCCATCAGTTGATGAATAAATAAAGATGATTTTTTTAATACAATGGAATACTACCAAGCCATAAAGAAGGATAAACTTTACGCATTTCTAGGTAAATGGAGGCACCTTGAGACCATACTCTGAAGTGAAATAAATCAGACGCCCATGCGTAAACACTGCGTTGTTTCTCTGGTATGAGAAACCACAAATGTAAATAAGGAACAAAATGTCTAATCGATTTTTTCAAATAGGAAAAAAACATTCAACTAGGAACGGGAATTAGAGAGGGGGGATGGGAAAGAAAGGGAAAAGAAAAACAATGAGAAAAGAAGGAGAAAATGGAAACAAAGCTTTTGTAGATAAGGAGGGAAGTAGGGCTGAAGGGAGGGGTGGGGAATGGGGAAACAAAGAACAATCAAGATCGTATCACCTACAGGTACAAATTCCCTGTGATAAATGGGACCATCATGTATATCTAAAATGTACCAGTAAACTCAATTATTGAAAAAATTCCCCAAAAGAAGTTGGGGAGTAATACCAGGAAAGCTATGTCCGTGTTTGTCAAGGGTCATCTCATTAAACCCTGCTGACAGCTGGGCCCCATGTGCGTTCCTGCTGCCACCTGCAGAAGAGAATATGGGATGCAGAGGGGCACAGCGTGGCTATCAACCTGGGGACCTTGCTAGTCTCTCTGCCACATCTCTCCAAGAATAAACGGCAGGCGGCTCTCTGTGTGGCCCCATTCCAGCCTCTCTTTCAAGTGCATCACCTCCAAATATGAGGTCACTTGACATCCTGTAAGGAGGGTGCTTGTATCACAAAATAAACAAAGCCACTTCCTGTCCATGCCTCTGGCAGGAACTGCCAGTACAGGGCTTCCCTTCAGGCTGACTGAAGTCATTACCATATGGGACAGGATGATAAATTTGCTCTCTTTCCGCATTTTGAAAATTCGTATGTTCTTATCACAGAGCAACTAGATGAATTTTCCACTCAGTATGAGACATACAGCCATACCCCCGAAGTAAGAACCCAGACATTGCCTGGTTTATTTAGCATAAACTGAGCACCAGCCATCTCTTTGATTAGCCACCAGAAGCAATTTCTAAAGCTAGATTAAAGCCACTCACCCGGGAGCAGATTTGCCTAAGGGCAGTGAAAATTCTAAGAACTGGTCTGTTGAGAGTTGTGCATTAATTAAGCTTACATAATGTCCTTTCATGCTTCAAAACTGAGCCAAAATGTGTGGGATAAGGCTGTGGTCAGAATCCACAAGGGGTTGCTTTGGTGGGGCGTGGGCTGGCTGATTGCAAGTGGGATTAGCAGAAGTCTTTCAGCTCTGGGGGTGCTGCCTCATCACCGGGTCAGGGACTATAGTTTCCTGGTATAGCCCCTCAGGAACTGTAAGCCCGGGGCGCTGGCCCAGGAGAGGGGTGATTTGTTGACCAGACCTTGGAGAAACAGGAAAGGCCCACTCCACTGCCCAGGTGAGGACAATGACAGCCAGATGGACTCCTAAATGCTAGTTCTCTAAATGCAAGAGAGGTGAGAGGGCAGAGTAAAAGGCAAGGAGGAGGCTAGACGTGGAAAACATGACCAAGGTTCGGCAACACTGGGCTTTAAAGACACCAGCAAACCTGTAAGAGAAAACCATAAAGGTGAAGCTCTGTCACGTTCTGAACACTCACTAAGGCCATGCCTGTGCTACACACTTTCAGTTATGACTGCATTTAATCTGCACGGCAGCCTGGCAGAGAGTAAATGCATGAAGCAGTATTCCAGAAGAGCAAGCAGATCACAATGGAGAGGAAGAGCTGTTGATGCAAAAGCAAGATCAAGGCCTGTGGCACTGCCCGGCTTCAGAGCCCATTTCTGAGCTTGCTGCCTCTACCAACCTCTCACCTGGACAGGTACAGCTGTCCTTTCCCCCTTCCATTCTGGCCCCTTTCATTCTGTTCTCTGAAGTGCGGGCAGCTCAATGGCTTTGAAATGAATGTACTCCTGTCATTTCCCCCATGGAAACACTCTCTGGTAGCTTCATTTGCTGTCAGCTATGGACCTGCCTAACTTTCCTGCCTCATACTACACAGAGCTCACCAGCTCTTCATCAGAGTGGAGTGTGGAGTCTCCCCGTTCCCTAGATCTTGGTTGTCACTTGTCAATGCAGCCCCTTCTTCTTGGCCTTGATTCCCAGATCAGATCTCCTTTCACAGACCTACCTAGCACTAGTCACAGTGGCCATCAGTATGATGGGCGACTAGTTCTTTCACTGGAGGCTGGGTCCTTGTCTGTTTTCAATATTGTACCTGCAATGCCTGGTATGTAACATATAGTCAATCAGTGTTAAATATATTCATCTATGGGTGAATAAAGAAATGGATGAAAGGAAGGAAGGACAGAGCAAGGAAGGGGTGGGGGATGGATGGATGGGTGGGTGGATACAACTGAATGCAAATCAAAGACATTAAATATACAGCAACACTCTCACATTATGACTGTTTTACAGATGATTAGCAAAGTTCTTTTCTTCCACACTATCATAGCACTTCAGTATTAGTCCAAACCTCTTATTTTACAGATGAGGAAACTGAGGCCCAGGAGAGAAAAGGCAAAATACTTTCTTAAAGTAAGCAAATGTGGTTGAGGCAGCACTGCTTAGCCCCTCCCCCACGCTGACAAGTAGGTCTAATGAGTTAAGGGTAGCAAGTAATTTGTTACTAATTGTACAGTGCAGATGTCTGTGAATGACTTATTATTTTCCTAAATTACTCTAATTCAGAAGGGACTAGATTTCCCCCAAATAACATCACTGTTGTTCATTGCATTCCAATGTGCTTGCCAGAATAGGAAAGCCAGGGGCAGATTGGCACCAGTGAGTGAGACTGATGTCTGGGAACTGTGCATGTCAGCCTTGAGGTGGCTGGCGTGGAGACAAGAGGCTGCCCCGGCTCCCTACATTCCTGCCTTGGCCCACAAAGTGGGCTGACTTCTCAGCAGCAAAGTGCGGTGTTTCTGCCGCGCGTGGCTGCTCCTCATGGCTACCCTGGAGGAGGAGGCGAGGCTTCTCTAATCGATGAGTAGGGAGAGAAGCCCCCAGGGGTCCAGTTTCCCCATGGGTGGGTTAAAGTGTTCAGAATCACTGAGATGAGCCTGCCCACTGTGCAGCTGTCTTCTGTGTTGTGGTGAGCCCCTGGGCTGGCCTCCCATCATGCATCTCTGCAGTGCATGCCAGGTGGGAAGGTTAACTCAGAGGTGATGAGGAGTCCAGTTCTGCCACGTCCTCCAGCTCAACCCTGCCGTGGATGTGGACTGTGCTTTCTTATCCCTGACTTCCGTGTCCTACTTCACAATCCATTTAGAATGTGGTGGGAACAGCAGTCATTAATTAGCGCCCCCAGCTCCAACAGCACTGTAGGGCATTATAATGTTCTGTTTCATTCCACATGTCGAGGGCTGGTCAAAATCTGAATCAGTTCATGAGTCTTGTTGTACATAGAACCTTCTGGGTGGAAAAGGAAGGTAGAAATCCTGCCTAAATAATTCCTTTTTTTTTTTTTTTGTAACTAGGAATTGAAGATCCTACCTAAATAAAATACATTAAGTAGAGAATGTTTTCAGTCCCTCCTGCCATGAAATCAGAATAAATTTAGTTAATTTGGGGACCACGAAGACATGGCTAGACCCCTGCTAACCACGTAATCAGTCAGTTCACTGTCTTTATTCTTGCCTTCTGCTTTGCATGTTTTTCTCTGCACCCACATAAGTCATGTAACTAAGGCGAGTAGGGTTGTAAGTTATCAGGACTCGCTTCGATAGTCTACTTCTTATAATATGCCCACTCCCTATTTTGCCCACCCTCCTTTTCCTTCCCAGTCAGAGGAGATTGCCTAAGAAGGCAGTTTCCTCAAGAACCTGATAAATGACTGGGCCAACTGTGACAGACTCTTCTGCATCAATGACTAATGACTAATAAAAATTACACTGGACACACTGTCCACTTTTTCTCACTTATACTGGGGACTTTTAAAACCCCAAACTCAGTGCTTCTTAGAATATGATTATTAGGACTATAAGAGAGGAGCTTGCTTGTGCCTAGATAACAAGGAGGCACTAGGTGAAGGCACTGGCTGCAGGAGCGGGGAGACATGGAAGGATGCCTGGTGCCTTGGAGATGCCAGTGAGCACCGAGTCAGGCAGAAGATGCACACACATTGTTTCCCACACTCGAGCCCTCTCAGAACACTTCCTCTGTCCCTGTTTTTGGTAGAGCATTTAGTGAGACCAAAGTGCCACAGAACACACTGTGAAGAACACAGCCTGGAGTGAAAACGAGTGGGAAAGAGCTGCCCTTTAGAGGACTAGAAGAGCTGCTCTCCAAACACACGACACAAGCATTCCCTGTGTTGGCCTCTGACTCCACTGAGTAAAAGTTCCTTGCAGACTATCGAACTACTCCTGTTTTGTTTTGTTTAGTTTTGTTTTTTGTCCTTTTGAGACAGGGTCTCACTGTGCAGTTCAGGCTGGCCTTGAGCTCACTATGTAGCCCAGGCTGGTCTCGAACTCGCAACCATCCTCCTGCCTCAGCCTCCCAAGTATTGGGATTACAGGCATGTACCACCACCTCTCTGCTCAGGAAGACTTCTCAAACCTCTCCAAAGCAGGTCCCTGCGCTCTCACCCAGGGCTGCTGCAGCACCCCGCTCCGTCCTCCCGATGCCCTGTGGACTCGCTCTCTCTTCTTACCTGCCCTAG
Organism: Dinomys branickii; assembly: GCA_004027595.1. Lineage (NCBI taxonomy): Eukaryota > Metazoa > Chordata > Mammalia > Rodentia > Dinomyidae > Dinomys > Dinomys branickii. The sequence goes on along the minus strand of PVLD010000875.1, from coordinate 162,288 downwards.
TCTCTTCTTTACTCTTTTTTTTTCCCCTGGTGCTGGGGACTAAACCCAAGGCATATACGTGTCAGACAAGCACTCTACTACTGAGGCACACCCTCAGCCCCACTGTCTCTGATTTACTTATTGTTCTTTGGGTTTCCCTTCGGGTGGGACCTCCTGGGGCTTCGAGGGAACTCCTCTCTAGTTTCTTTGTACATCGCAGTTCAGCACTGTATGCACTCCGTTGAATGAACGAACAAATGAAGCGGTGTGGCTCACTAAAGGAAGGAACACTCTTTTGTAGTCAACAGTTGTATAGTCCAGGTAATCACTTGCTCAGGTCAACACCTGCACTGAGAGCTGTCTCACCTATTCATTCCAGAGACTCTGGGAAAGGAATTTACACTCTGAGTGATCCACATCAGGTAACAAACGATCATGTTCCTAGGAGAGGAAACTTGCTGGACCTCAACAACAATGGCACACACTTCATGCAAAAAGGAACCTCCTCAAAAACCTCTTTGCAATCCCAGCTAATTAGGTGCCATCCACACATGTGGCCTGAATTTTTCGAAGCCGCTGTCCCTGCATAAATGCCTGGGAGCTCTCTGACCCTGGCAGCATGGCCAGACTCAGCTTTTATGTTTTAATCTAGCTTTCTCTCTTTGTTTATGTTGTGATAAATAAAAGAGTAGACAAAAAAATTTGTGTGTTCTAAATAGTTATTGGGGAAAATGTGTGTGTGTGTGCGGGGGGATGCATACTCATGTGTGGTGAATTAAACCCAAAAGTATTCATACCATTCATTCAACCTACACTTTATCACATGAACTTTTATATAACTTCAAAGTCAAGGTGTCATTTAACTTACAAGAATCTATTATCCCACTTAGTGCAGGGAGTGGGGATGAGCAAAAGAAATTCAAAAACAGCGTGGGCTGATTGACTAATTATGTCAACTTGAATAAAAGAAGCTTAACTAAACCCACTCAGAAATTCCACACCTTAGGATGTGGAAGACCCTCCCTAGGGCAGCTTGTCACCCGGATGGTACAAAGGGTAAATGAAGAAGGATAAATCTACTTCTGCTGCTTTGGAGGAGCTCCAATCTGCACCTTCACCTTCATGTCATCCTCTGGCTTCTAGCACAGAGTCTTCAGCTTCCAGGGAAGAACCTTCAGCCTTCCAGCGTAGACTCCTCAGCCTTCCATCACAGATGCATTGGCCCCCTGCTACAGACTTTCAGGGGACACTGCAGCGAGCTCCAGACCTTCAACTGGATCCTCTGGTCTCCAGTGTCTTCAGACACCCTCTGCACGCTTCCTCTGACTCTGTGGGTGGTCATTGTAAGCCAATCTTGTAAATTCTTATGTATTTGTATGTCTTGTGTTATATTTGTTTCTCTGGTAAACACTGAGTGAAACACAGCCTTTTAGGCAACTTTTTAGCAACCCTCCCATGGGGTCCTACGAGAAGAACAGTGACCCCATTTTGTGATTCCTAGATTGGCTGTTGGAAAAGCTTGGATGGTTGTACCCGGGAGCTGGAATAAACAACATGTGCATGTCTCCCACATCTGTCTGTCTATTGTCCTTCAAATGGATCTAAGACTTCAATTAATCACCAAATACAAAAGCTAAAATTAACTACACCAATGCAGAAAACATGTTTTTATTCCAATAAAGCACAACTTAAAACCATGATAAGTCCAAATTAAGGAATATGGTGGAATATTTACCAGGACATGAATATTTCCTTATTTTTAAGTTAGACCTCCCCCCCCCGCACTAGTCATTGATGGAAAAATGCCAGTGACAGTTTTGCTTATATAGTTGGAGTCTGGTGGCACTTTTTATTTATTTTGATGCCATTAAGACTATTTTAGTAACAAAGATGAAGGTAACATTATGTAGGACAGCATCCAGAGCTAATTCCCTTCTATCTTCTCTATAAATCTGTATTTCCTCAGTCGTTTTTGTATTAGCAGAAATGAAGATAACTATATTATACAGCATCCAGTGCAAATTCCCTACTATCTTATCTATAATTTGGTATTTCCTTTAATGTTTTTGTGTTAACTAATGTGAAGATAACTATGTAATACAACATCCAGTTCTAATTCCATACTATATTCTGTATAACTTTGTATTTTCTGTATTGTTTATGGCTTTTCTGGTTCATATGTCTCCATTCTTTTGTCTTTAAAAAAAAAAAAGAGTATTTTAAACAGGAAATGGTGAAAATGTATTTTTGTTGCATCCCTTCTTTATAAAATTTCTAACATTAAAATAATTTTTCTGTCATAGTAAATATAGTACAACAGAAAACCGAGATTGTCCTTTGATGACTGAAAATCTTTCAGAGGATTTGGAGAGTCCTCTGAATAACAAGATATCACCAGTATCACCTATAGGACACTGAGCTCATGTGTACCAAGCTCAAATGTGTGATTCAGGCTTTCTTTTTAGGCTACGTGTCAGTTGCCAGTCTATTTTGTGGAGATCTGTATCTCTGTAACCCCACGGACCTACTGGGGGAACAGAGTTGATGAGTCAACAATTCTGGGAACCGAACTGGTTCACTGTCAAAGGCATGAAGCCCACTCCAGGCTCCTTCCCAGCACTAGTGCAGCTACATCGGCGAGACTGGGAGGATTAACTGCTGGCGAAGTTGCTATTCAAGGCCATAAACAGACACTGGAGACTGCAAGTGGCTGTGATACAAGGAGTGCTGGAGAGAAAAGAGGAAACATTTCCCCACCAGTCTCTCTCTCTTATTCTTTTTTTTTCTGAAAAGATTTCCCCATTTCTCCTAAAATACTGTAACTGCAGGTGTTCTGCTGCATTTACGTTCATAATGAAAGAAAAATCTTAATAATGGTGGCCTTTTGATATTTTCAAAGTGGGTGGGCTGGAAAATGTTATAGAAAGTATTATAAGTTACAGAGAGGGTTAGACTAAGAGGGAGGCTACTAAAGGAGCCATAGGAGAAGGAACGGGAATCCCTGGAAGTGGGAAAAAACAAGGTGTGACCTCCTGGTGCCCGGCTGAAGGCCTGGAGCACAGGGTATGGAAGTCAGGCAGGCAGTAGAGTTGACAGTCTCCTGGATTTTCGAGGATAGAGCTACGTGTCTTGCGAGACCAAGGCAGACAGTGTTCCAAGAACAGTGTAGCAAAAAAAGGGGGGCTGGACAGACCGAGAATGCCAGAAATATGTGTGGTACCGACCAGCATATGCACATAAAGAAACCATTTGAGATTAAGTATAAGCAAGTTTAAAGGTTTAAGGGACTGACCCTCATAGATACACAGAACCAGGAATAATTCCTGCTCCCATTAGCCAGAATGGAAAACCTTCTAACTAATGGGGCATTTGTTAGAGTACTAAAAAGGGCCTGGCTTTAGTAGTGTGGCAAATTAACTCATCTAAACACTGCTTCAGTCCCACCTACCAAAGAATGACTCAAAAGGTTTAAGCTGCTCCAAATAACTGCATCTCACCTCAAAGTTCAAGAATATTTATAGGAATACAAAAATATCCAGGACCCAAAAGCCTAAAGTACACCATGTCTAGCGTGCAAAGAAACAGTAAAATAGGTTCCACAATGAAAAGAAATTTGATTACTCAAGTAATCAAAATCAACCCAGGTGATAGAATTAGTATACAAGTACATTTTTATAAAGTATTATAGGATCTGTGGTCTATCTAGTTTAGCAGTAAAGCACTTCCCTAATGTTTTGATCTCTAGTATTATAGTATAATAGTAATATATTTAACTGTATTCCATATATCCAGAAGGCTAGTGGAAGAATTGAACTCATTAAACACAGACATGGAGAAGCTAAACAGAGCCAATCAAACTTCGAGAGACGAAAATTACAATGTGTAAAATGAGAAATACACTGGGTGAGAATTAATGACAGATTTGCTATTGCAGAAAAAAAAACCAGTGAACCTATAGATGTAACTATAGAAATGCTCTAAATAAAAACAGAGAGCATGGAGATTTTAAAAAGAAAGGAACAGGGCCAGACGTGGTGGTGCATGCCTGTAATCCCAGCACTCAGGAGGCTAAGGCAGGAAGTTCACCACAAGTTCAAGGACAGCCCGGGCTACAAAGTGAGCTCAAGGCCAGCCTGCACTGACTACATGGTGAGACCCTGACTCAAAAAAAAAAAAAAAAAAAAAAAAATGAGCCTGCCGTCAGTGAGCTGTGGGACAACTTCCAGGAGCTGAATGCTGTGTGGATGTAATTGGAGTTCCCAAAGGAAGAGAGTAAATTTTTAAAAAATTGAATAAATAATGGCTGAAAAGTTTCCAAATATGATCTCAACCTACTCCAAGCACTAGAAACAGGGACAAACTCACACCAAGGCAAATTGTAACCAAATTTCTTAAAGCCAATGAACAAGAAAAAAAATGTTAAAAGTAGCCGAAGAGAAAAAGACAGAGGAACCAAGGTGAGGATGACAACGGAGATGTTACGGGAAGTGATGCAGGTCAGAATGAGGCAACAGGGGCTGGGGGTATAGCTCAGTGGAATAAGTGCTTGCCTGGCAAGCACAAGGTCCTGAGTTTGATCCCTAGTACCGCAAAAAAAAAAAAAAAGAGAATGAGGCAACATTCTGCATGAGAAACACTGTCTGCCTAGGGGTCTTAGTTCAGAAAAAAGATCTTTCTAAAACATAGACGAAATAAAGTTTTCCTTTCCAACACACAGAAGCTAAAATGTTCGATTTCACCTTGGAAGAGATGTTGAAGGACATCCTTTAAGCACAAAGCAGAGAATACCCGATAGTGATCAAGGTTTACACAAAAGAATCAGGAACACCAGAAATAATAACAATGCAGAGCGTGTTTCCTTATTATTTACATCTTTTTTAAAAGATAATTTGCTATTTAAAGCAAAAGTATGTACTGTGGTATTTGTAACTCGTAGAAATAAACTATAGTATAGCAATAGTACAGAGGCCAAAGGACAGAAATTCAAGTTTACAGTTACAAGATTCTTCTAATATACATGAAATGTTACCATATCACTTGAAAGCAGACCGTGATCTACTGTTTTAAACATATATATTGTGGTTTCTTCTAGGCAAACACTAAAATTACGTAAATAGTTGTAGCTAATCAGTCAAAAGGGAAAAAAAAATCATAAAAATAATGAGTTAATCCAAAAGAAAGCAAATGACAAAAAAGAGGGAAAAACGAACACAAAACAGAAGGATGGATAGAAAATATGTAAGTATGGATTACTTATTTGTAAACTGTACAGTCAAAACAACTGTATTAGTAATAAACACCCTGGTTAAAAGCAGAAATTTCCAGAAGGGAATAATAAAACAAAATTCAACTATATGTTGTTTACTATAAAATGTTGTCTCAACTCTTCAAGAAGACACAAAATTCTAAAAATGTAGGTATATAATAACAACTGGACTTCAAGATACAAGAAGAAAAAACTCCTAGAACCAAAAGAACAAAGGGATAAATCCATAATTACACTATAGTCTGATATTCCCACCCACCCTTCCTTCTCATGGTTAGAACATGTAGATAGAAAATCTGTGTGGATACAGGAGATCTGAACAATACCATTAATCAACTTGACCCAATTAACACTTATGAAATACTCGCCAATAACAGCAAAATAATATTGTCAAGTACAGATAGAATATTTACAAACCAAACCATAGTCTACATTAAAAACCGGTCTCACTAAAATTCAGAGATGATAATTCAAATAAAGTATTGTACCTGGCTACGGCAGAATTAAATTAGAAATTACAAGAGAAAGATATCCAGAAAATCTTCAAACAAGAATTCAAAGGGAAATTAGAAATTATTTAAATTAAAATAAAAACACAAACATCAAATGAGTGGAATACAGATAAAATAGGTCAGAAAGACATATAACATGCAAGGGCCTAGGTTTTAAAAGGATTTGAATGAATGAATTTTCTACTTTGCAAAACTACACATACATTGATTGCATAATACAAACGTTTAGTCCCCCTGGCCTGGACATTTGAGGTGAAAAGTCAACAAGTAGAAGTGTATAAAACAAACCAAATTCCAATCATAGACATGTCTAATCCTACTTACTGTACATGAAGTTCTAAATTAAGCCTAACTAATCAGTGGTGAGAGAAATCAGAGTGGCTGATTGTTTTGGGCAGAGATATTGGGAAGGAGCACAAGAGAACATTCTGGAGTGATGACAATGGCTTAGGTCTATGTTTGGTTGAAATTACACAACTATATAGGAGCAGAACCATTCATCAAGTTGTCAGATGAAACCCTTTACAGAGCCCATTTCATACTACTTTTTAAAAGTAATAAGAAAGTAGAGAGATTGATTTTTAAACAGTGAAAGAGAATCAGTAATTTTCAAGGGTTGATGGGGTACAGCACAGGGATTTTTAAGGCATGACACTGCTCTGTGTAATGTTGTAATGGAGCATATGTTGAATTATGCATTTGTCAACCCATAGCCTGTACAACACCACTGAACTTTAATGTAAACCACAGGCCTTAGATAATAATAATGTGTCAATATTGGTTTACTAATCGTAACATATGGACCAACAAATGCACTTATTTTTTTAGTGCTGGGGGTTCAATCCAGGGAGTACTGAGCTACATCCTCAATTATTTTCATTTCATTTTTGAGACAGGCTCTTCATAAATTGATAAATTGCCTATGATGGTCTTGAATTTGCAATCCTCCTACTTCAGCCTGAGTAACTGGGATTATAGGTGTTCGGTACTGTACCGGCTCCAATATACCATATAAACACAAGTTATTAATAGTAGCAAAAGTTCTATGGTGGAGGAAGGGAGAATACATGGAAACTATACTATCTGCTTATTTTTCTATAAATCTAAAACTGCTTTAAAAATAGCTGGTTATTTAAAAAGTATACGTATGTATAATGTGTATATACATGCAGATATAAATATCTATGTGTGTATGTATGTTTATATTTAAAATGTAGCTATCTCACAATCAAGAAAAAACTATTTGAGCCAGGTATGGTGGAGCATGCCTGTGATCCCAGCACTTGGGAGACTGATGCCAGGAGGATCATTGTTAGTTCAAGACCAGCCTGGGCTACAGAGTGAGTTCAAGGCCAGCCTGAGACCCTGTCTCAAAAAGACTGACAGACGGTGTTATGGTTGATACATTGTGTCAACTTGGGGAATCTAGAGGTTTAACTGAATGACTCAGGAGGAAGCTGGGGTGCTTACTTTGTAAACATCCTGACCCTGTGGAAGAGGAGGGCCTGGAGATTGTGTGTTACAAACCCCCTGGGTGGGGGGTAGCCTGTTTACAATGTAAGGGAAGAAAGGAGGCTGCTTGCAGCCATTCCTCCCTTTGGCTGGTTGGTTTTGCTGTGCTCTGCTGCCCTGAACAGCTTGTCCTCTGCCATGTGCCACTCTGCCTCAGAACCAGCCAAATATGGACTGAAACCTCCACAAACTGTAAGCTAAATAAACCTTTCCTTCCTTCATTTTGGGTGTTGGATATTTTGTCTCAGCAACGAGAGAAAAGTAACCAAGACAGACGGACAGACGGACGGACGGATGGAAGGAAGGACAGAAGGAAGGAAGAAAACGAAAGAAACAAAAGAAAGGCAAGAAAGACTATTTTGAAAAGTGTGAAGGAAAAACACTAATATTTTAAGAGCAGTTGCCTGCATATGAGATGATAAGACTGTTGGTAATGTTATTCCCTCTATATTCAACATTTACCTGTGTTCCAAGCTATTAGAATAAATGGGTATTATGATGGGAAAATACTCCTTGCCCGTCATAGGAAAGCTTAGAATGCTCTGTTCAAACCAGCTGAGCAGAAAGCAGAGGCAGCTCTACTTCCCTGATGTCTGCTTCAGCCAGTGTTGAAAGTCAGGACCTCCCTCCTGCCCTGCCTCTCTCCTGTTCTGTGTTTGCCTCCAGTGAGAAGTAAATAATGAATCAGAAACAACAAGGAGGGCAGAAGCTCCCTGGCTCAGGGAGAGCAAGCAAATAGGTCTGGGAGTTCATAAAACTTACGAAGAACCCAGGCCCACAGCAATGGGACTCGGTCTTTTAAGAGCTGCCCTGCTGCACCTGTAACACAGATCGGACCAGATATTTGCTGGGCGTGGTGGTGCACGCCTGTAATCCCAACACTTGGGAGGCTGAGGCAGGAGGATGGTTGCGAGTTCGAGACCAGACTGGGCTACAAAATGAGCTCAAGGCCAGCCTGAACTGCATAGCGAGACCCTGTCTCAAAAAGACAAAAAAAAAAAAAAAAAAAAAAAATTAAACACAGATCAGGTCTTTCTGAGCTTCCTTTTTTCTCTAAGGACTGACTTCTACATTTTAACGATTGGCTGAGGTTTCCTTTATAATCATGGAGACCACAACATGAATTCTGCCAGACCTCCGTGAGAGGTGCACATGGTATGAATCTGGACTTTAGATGGCATCGGACCAAGTGAGATTCCAGCTCTATTTGTGCCCTGTTCTGTCTGTGTGACCGAGGGTGGGTTCTTTGACTTCTCTGAGTTTTGGTTTTTTCATAGAGCACCTCAGGTCATCTACACCCGTTCAAACAGAGCTGCTGGGAGGGTGGATGGGGCAGACGTTCAGCAAGGAGTGGACAAGGTCCTCATAATGAAAGTGGGAGGTAAGGGGTAAGACCCCCCGCTTGCTTTTATGGTGGTGTTCATTATTTCATTTTCCAAACCACCTGGCTGCCCTTCCCATAAACTGCTACCACCCAACACCAAAGATTTTTGTTCTCAGTAGGAGTTTGTCTTGTGAAAAAGCCGAGAAGTGAGAACCAAGTATTTTCACTGGTGCCCCAGGCAATTCTGCTGGGATTGGCTCACCTTTCCACAGAACTCCCGCTCCTTGCTCCTCCCCTGGGAACGCTGCTGCAGGTCTGGGAAGGTGCCCAGCCGCTGATGATTTTACCAAGCACCCAGGAAAATCTTGCGATTGGACAGTCTGGGAGACCACCCCCCGCATGTTCCCATTCGTATCATCTGCCCCGCTCTGGATCTGTTCCTGCACTCTGCGGTATAATTTGAAGTTTAATATATTTAAAATGCAATAGAACAAAAACAAGAGCACTGGAATGAGCTGACTTATCTGAGAATAACTCACACAAATAATTGAAACCACCATGAGACTCCCACAGGATTTGGGGCCATAATCACCCCATTAAGCTGGCATTCCTGCCTGCCAATCGCAAGGTTCCAGGTTCAATTCCTAGTACCAAAAAAAAAAAGCTGTCAGTCCTCCCCAGGGGACTGCTTAAATAAAGGCCAGACCGGCAGTGTTCCCAGTAGACAAATTTGATGCTCTTGCCATGTGTCTGAACTGATCAGTGTCCCCAGGGCAGCTCTCACTTGACTGTCCCAGTTTCTGAAGTTAGATCTCTCTTTTGAGTTCTCAGGTCAGAACCCTGGCATCTACTTTGACTCTACCCTTTCCACCCACCCCGACAGTTCCCAGGGGTCCAGGGTCCTGCCTTGGGATCGTCTCCTGGCCACCATCCCTGCACTGCCAGCACATCACTCACTACACAGTGTACCAAACAAGGGTGTCAAAATTTCTCTTCTGACCTCTTTCTTTGTCTGCATTTGTGCTTGCTTAAAAACAAACCACAAGCATGCCCTGGCCTCCTGTTACTGCCGGATAAAATCTCAGCCCCTCCGCAGCTGACCTACAAGACTGCCCCATCTGCTCCAGATCTTCATTTTCAGTAAGCATCCACCAGCCTGGTCTGTTCTCATGTCCTGCTCAGCTTCCACCTGGACTGGCCTCTAAGGGGGACCCTTTCCCCAGGCTTCCCACCCCAGCCAAGAGACTCTTTTCTCCAGCCCAGCCCTCGGGGAAGGTCTCTTGAGCTGAACCCCAATGGCACCAAGCCGTGGCACCACACAGTTGCACAGCACACACCCCAGTCCTCAGAATGTGTGAGCCATACTGGCGTTACCTGTTAGGAATTCTGTTAGGAATGCTCATTCTCAGGCCTTGCTCCAGAACTACCAGATCGCACTCTGGGTAACAGTACATTTTAACGAGCCTTGCAGGTCCCCCTGATGTCCATGCACAGTTGAAAATCGCTGGATTGGGGTTGAGACTCTAGGACCCAGACAGCGGGGTGTCCTGCTTCTTAGTAACAAAAGTGCCAGAAAGTCCCTGAGAGAGAACTTAAGAGTCCTTCCCTGAGAAAAGCCAGTCATCTTTACAGCTTGGGCTTTCCTTGGAAGCTCACCATACTTGCCACATGTGATGTGGGAGCACAGGAAGTGGCCTGTGTTGGACAATCTTTTACCTATAGAAACAGTCACTTCCTCTGGTGCAATTTAATAGCTCCACTGTCCAGCGTATGATAAGATGGGTGGTGTTCAGGGGGTTTAAAGGAAAAGGCTATCCTATCTCTGCTTGCTGATACCCAGAGAGAAGGGCTCCAAAGACTCTGGGCCTAGGATCTGTCCAGGCCCAGACACCCAGGGCCATCATGCAGGGGTGGATGTGGCTGAGCAGTAGAAGTGTCACCTGAGGTTAACTTTCACCCTGGAAGGATGGTGTCATTGTCCCTGAAGAATTCAGGACCTGCCAAAGATGGCTTCAGGAGGGCAGGGGCCCAGGCCTCTGTAGGGTTTGGACTATACAGGACCAAATGACAACAGCGACACTATGTGGCAACCAGAAAGCAGGGCAGGTGAGCTGCTGAAACCCCACACTCTTATGTGGATGAGAATTTACTGGCTCGGAGGGGTGTGTAAATCCAGATTCTAGTACAGTTTAGAGGCAAAACAATGGCCTTTCTACTGCTCAAGATTACATAAAGCTGTAAGCCTCTGTCTCCTCATCTGTGGAGTGCAGCAATGACTGGGCACAGGGACAACTTTCAGAAATATTAACTTCTGACTTTCTGCTCAGTGGTCCCTTGGTTTGGTCTGGGTATTGGTTCTAGGGATCCCAAGATGCTCAACTTCCGCCTACACATTAGCAGAGTACATCTGCCCAATACTTTAAATCATCTCCAGCTTACTGTTCATAATGCAACCTAAATAGTTGTCATACTGTATTATTAGGGTATAAGGCAAAGAAAAAAGTTTGTACATGTTCACTATAGATGCGATTTTCCCCGAAATATTTTTGATCCATGATCAGCCAAATCCATAGATACAAAACCTAAGCATACGGAAGGCTACCTGTACTCTTCTGGTGCCCCACAAGGAGCTGACAGCCATGGCAGGCTCTCCTGTGCTTTCTGCCCCTGGTGTTTTTATGAGTAGAAGCAGTCTGAAGTCAATAGCTCCTCCCACCTTTGGTAAAAACCTGTATCATGTGGAAGGTAGTGGTTGGTTGTGCAATGAAGTCACCAGAGAAGACAAATGCATTCAAGGGTGAGAGAACAGAGAGAGGGGCCCGGACAGCAGGGACATTGAAGCATCCCACCCTGCCTTTCTGACTGTGTCAGCTGGGGATGACCAGGGAAGGAAAAACTCCAACAGCAAGGCCAGGGGCTCCCAGCTTCAACCAAGACCTCCATGTGCCAACGTGGTAGGGAAGTAGCACAGTCACAGGAGCTGACAGACAGTGTGGCTGGGCCAACAGGCATCTCAGTGGTGGCCCTTGGGGTGAGGAGGAGCCAGGTGACAGCCTCAATATAGCAGAATTTAACCGAGGGGAGACCCAAGGACAACTGCTCTGGGCATTCCCAATGGCCTGGGACAGTAGGGACTCAAAGCAGAACTGAATCATTTCAGTGAAAACAAAATTTTACTTTGCACACATAGAGCATTTCGCACCCAGACGCAGAATGCGTATGAAATGCTATTGTTATCTTTGGTTAGTGCCAGGGCTGGCATGACTCACAGGAGCTGGTGCCCCATCTCTCCTTCTACAAACATCTCAACTTCGGGACAGATTCACTGCACATCCCTGGAGAGAGCTGGGTTGTCCTCAGTGGTGTCTGGGTGAGTCAGCACAGGGCCACGCACTGTGGATATGTTCACACTCATTGAGGACAGTCTTGTTTTCCATTGTGAATAGGAAGTTGCTTCTTTGGGCTTGTTCTTAGAAGGCACTTCTTTTGTTCTCAATTTGCATGCCAATGAGAGGCAATTCTTCAAGGGAAAATAATAATTGACTAAAGCTGAGGAACAGGCAACAAAAGACCTTTTAGCTGCTGTTACTCTTTAGTACAGCTGTCATACAGACCCTGAAGCCCAAGACCCCTAAGAGGTCACAGGACCCCATAAAGATGGCGAGGGAAGAGCAGGACCTTGGATTTGAGCCAGCAGTGACTTCCCTTGCAAGAGACACCAGAAAAGATAAATTCATCTGTTAGTTTTATGATCTTCATAACCAACTTAGAGGTCTGGTTAAAATTAAATTGAAGACCTTTGTCCTAGTACCCTGGTAAAACTGTTCATGAACAAGAACAGCTGAAGAGATCTGGGGAGAGGGGACCCTACTGCTAGCAGAGGACAGGAGTCAAAGGTACTGTTCAGGGCATCATTCTGTGACTTAACAAAAAAGAACATCCTGTCGCATCTGATTACTATTTCCCTAATATTCATACCAAGAGGTTCCAAGTATTTCCTCCCGAAACCACATAACCCAAGCCACCCAAAAATGATAACCTCCAGCAAGGCAATTTCTGCCACCAGAGGCCGCTCTTATATCCTCAAAGCAAAAAAAAAAAAAAAAAAAAAAAAAAAGTCATTTTGAGTCTGAAGGTTTTCAAAAGCTATTATGGAGCAAGCTGTGAGTAACCCAAAGTTTCAGTATGACAAGGGGCTTATTATTTAATTTTTGTTGCATGGAACTCTAGTTTATTCCCTTAATGCCTGTAATTATAGGCTCCTGGAAGCTGGGCTTTACTGTTCAAAGGGTTGTTTTAACCAGATCCAAGTCCTATTCATGAGTTGAACCCACAAGTAGTTACTAGTTGGCTCCAGTGTGCCTGGTCTATACCCCTGATGGGGGAGCACTCAAACCCTCTGACCCTCTGCTTGTGAATATCCCCCAAAACTATGGATGCAGAACACTATGGTGGCACTTCCAGCAGGGAGCCTGGGCAGGGGGTCAGGGCCTGGCTGAGGATCATAATGAGGAACCCCTGATGGATGAGCCACATCTGTGCTGGCCATATTCCATTGCCAAGGTGTGGCCTTGTAGACTTCTGGAATTAATCCATCAGGCTCCTTGGCTCGAGGAATTCCTGTCTGAATCCTGTTTCACGGTCCAGTGCCTACAATGGCTTGCTCTCTGGAACATACACCCTACTTGGCCTCAAAATAAGCCCCTTGGAAGCCTTTATCTTTCTCATTTTCACTTGACTATGAAGCTAAACAATCTGGAGTTCTGTTTAGTGGAAGTCTGTAATTACTTAATAATAGCGCAGGAAAAACCTATGAGTTTTCCAACCACTGCAAGCTTAGTCACAGAGAAGGGTATGAACCATTGCTTCAACATCTCAACAGTGAGGATCATCTCACATGTTTAATGGAAAATTTTCCCAAGCAAACCAAGCAAAGCAAATGCTAAAACAGGGAGTGAGCTGGCCATGCCTTGGGTTGTGTCCACCCTCTATACTGACCCCTACCTGGATATGTCCCCACCGTCACAGCTTCTGGAAGAATCTCCCCGCTTCTTGTCCCCAGGTGGCTGCACAGAACTTGGACTCTGAGCTGCTGAAGGCCTCTGAACCAGAAGAAAGAAAAATTGGAAAAGAAGTTAGATAGAAATCTATGAAAACACCAAAACATTTTTCAACACAGGTCACTGGCTCCAGCATTCAAGATGATGGCTAGATGTAAGCCACAACAACCTCTGTGGCAGCCGAATTACTTGCTTAGTGAGAATCTCCTCCCCTGACCCACAGGTCTCAGCCTCCATCTGTGCTTCTAGGAAGGCACCCAGAGCTGGAGGATTGTATCAAGACAGTGCACACTTGAAATCACCTTATATTCACACCCGTAAAGTACCCTAGACTCTCACTGATGAAATATTGCTACCATCAGATGCATGATTTTCATAGTTTACTCTATCTCAAGAGTCATAGTACAATGTAAGTGGTATTTTTATATCAGACTCCTGAATTTTAAAAATTGAATCCCAATTCCTGCTTCTCTGATGTCAGACAAACCTCAGCTACTAACACCAGCAATCACATTATCCACCTTGAATAATCTGCAGCTAAATCTCCAGCCCTGGATTCCACGATCAAGGTTTCTTTCAACTAATTCTGGAAAGATATTGACATATTTAACAGATAGGTGCAAAGAACAGATGGAATAAGCAGGCAGATCTCTATTCTAACTGAAAAGGGGGAAAACTGTATTTGTTCAAACACAGGAGTGTAATGAGGGCTCTGACTTGCCTCTGAGGAAGCACATAGGGCAGGGGCCTTTCTCCTTAAGTCTCAGCCAGAAAGCAAATCTGCAACAGTACCAGTTCTTTCCAACAGAAACAGATCTGAACAGAGTCAAAATATAAAATGGGCATGATAGAGCATGCCTATAAATCCTTGCATTCTGGGAGGCTATGAGAGGAGGACTGCAAGTTCAAGCCCAGCTCGGGTAAATTAGGGAGACCCTGTTGCAAAACATAAAATAAAAAGAAGGGCTGGGGCTGTGATCAGTGGAAAAGCTCTGGGTTCAATCAGTACTCCAAAAATTAATTAACCATAAAAGCAACAGAGCTGGGAGTACAGCTCGCTAGTAGAGTACATGCTTAGTACGTGCAAAGCCCTGGGTTTAATCCAAACATGCATAAACAAATAAAATACATGCAAGGAACAGAGCTAGCCCCATGAATGGCATCTCCATTGCCCTTTTCAAAGGGCTTTAACAGCCCTCTTACTCTTATAAAACCCCTGTTTTACTGAATGGGCAGGTAAAACAATGTTTTCCATTTCCCAGCTGAGAAACAAAGATTAAGTGGCTTTTCCCCAGGTCTTATGCTCTTTGCACAGTAATATTAATATGCAACATGTAGATAGCATCCTTCCTGCCCTAATAATAATAGCAAAAGTATTGTTACAAACACTGTCTACATGCCAAGTACTGTTCTTTTAAGCACTTCATATATTTAATTGATGTAATCCTTATAATCCCATTGTACAGAGAGGAACACAGAAAAGAGCACAGAGACATCACGTGCCCAAGGCCATCAGCTTAGAGGTGGCAGAGCCGAGATTTGGACCTGGAGAGTCTGGCCCCAGAGTCAGTGCTTTTGAGCACTGCTTTACACCACTTCACCAAACAGTGGAAACTGTCGCTTTATGGCCTCTACCATCTTGTTGTCCTGCTCCAGGTAACTAAAACAACTGAATATTTGTGAATAATGTGCACCAGAGCGCAAATCTGGTGGCCAGAAGTGAGCCTGGAATAGTACCTGGCACAGAAGAGGCAGTCTCTAAACATTTGCTGCCATGTATGAAAGATCAATTATTATCATTTTTCCAGTAGCCTCTTCTGCAAATCAAGGGACATACTTAGCTCTGGGATCTCTCAGTTTTCTGCTGTCTTTGAATCCACCTTCACTTTTCCCCATCCTAGCAACAGTACTAAGCCCTATTGCTTATTGGACTACTGTTCTGTAAACAGGTATCATTACAAACAGCATGCATTGCTAGAGTTACCAATTACACTTCCAAATAGCAGCAGGCTGGAAAAACCATCAGCAACCCTCACATGACAAACTCACGTGCCCGGTTGCTTATCCAAATCTTTCCTTTGCTGTTACTGCTTTGGTAAACAATTTTCTTTGACTCTGAATAATACTCCAGAGCCTTGGGCTCTCATCTTTTCAAAGCTCTAATCCTTTAAAGTAATGATTAAACAATTACAGCAACTTTCCAGGCCACTATCAAGAGCTAAAGCACTCACCATTTAAAAAATTATTTTTCACTGACTTTGCTTACCTCTTAAATGTGCTCCATCTCTCAGACCATGCCAGTAAAATCAATTAAGGCATGCTTAATTAGCATGGCTAACTCAAGACCAAAGTGTCTATCCACATTGTCCACTCTTTGACTGAGATTCTTGGGAGCAGCGTGAGGGGAAGGGAATGCTGGGAAGTAGACCAGAGGTCATCCCTATGGCACCAGGAGTCAGATTTCAGAAACAACTGCCAGGCTGGCCCAATACAGAGGATGAACACATGTGCTATGCTGCAGCCAGCGGGCTGCCCATCTGCCCTGTCAAGGGAAGGCAACTGGTCACATTGGTTCTGCTAAGTCATCCCTGATCTTTCTTCCCCTCCAGGGGAAACAGGAAAGACTGAAATGGCTCCATGATGCAGGCATAATGCAGGCCAAGGAGTCCACCCACTCTAGGGTAGCAGGCACCTTGAGGCCCGCAAAAGAAAGAATGCACGGGTGGGTCCTCAGCACTCCCCACCTGAGAGTTTTCTAACACAATGCAGTATGATACTCTGGAAGAAATAAACAAGATTTGGAGTCAGAGTGAGCTGGGTTTGCATCCTCATTCTTCCTTTAAAAAACAGTGGTGTAGGTCTGTAGTCCCAGCATTCTGGGAACCTGAGTCAGGAAGATCACAAGTTTGAGCCTAGCCTGGGCAACTTATGACTTAGTAAGACCTAGTAAGACCCTGTCCCACAACAACAACTACAAAAAAAAACAAGATAAAAGGGTGTGGGAATCTAGCTCAGTAGCTCAATGTTGGGTTCAATTCTTAACACTGGGGAAGGCAGAAGACGGCAAAAATAACATGGAGTCTGCAACGCCATTTCAATGACTAAGCCTGACATATACTAAGCCCTGACCACGTTCTGGGTAGGCACTAGAGAAAAAAGTGTGGTACGAGCTGGTAAACTGTTAGGGAAGAGTGGGGGAACTTCTCCACAGGTTTTCTCTGTACGATCTTCACAACTTTTATTAAGTATAGAAATAGTCTAAGTGAAAGTTTAACTAAAACAGAAGATATAATTCTCATCCGCATGGGACTTAAAGTTTAGAGAATGAATGAGAAATAAACATTCAGTAGATATCTGCTTTCCCTTGCTCAAAAGGATTTGGGTCACCAGTGGTGGTCATTACCCTAAAAGGAACCTCAAAAATGCAAAGTGACTCACTGACTACTTTAGTTAGCATGGGAAAGGGATATCTTTGAGACTTCAAAACCATGTCCAACGGGGCTGGAGGTACAGCTCAGTGGGCTAAGTGCTTGCCGCTGAGCACTAGGGCCCTGAGTTCAATCCCCGGTCCCGGAAAAAAAAAAAAAAAAAAAAAAACCATGTCCAGTATCTATTTCCTGGATGCATTTAATGTTAGAAGCCGTGTGTTTTAAAGAGGGGTGGACAAAGTGAGAAAAGCCAAACCTTGTGTAGGATCAGTTTGCCGATGTGAGAACTTTTCTCTGCCTATAAAGTGGGGACCGCGATCCCTGCCTCCCATGCCAGCAGCTGACACGAGCAGGAGGCACAGAACACTACATGTTGGGGAGAAAGTCCCTATTCAAGGAGCTGAGTGGTCAGGTTGGCCGGTGATGTGCTGCAGTGTTTCCTTGGATAGACCTGAAATACTGACCAAAATCTTATTGTTTGGCCCTCTAGAATTCCTATGTCCGTGTGGTCTCAGGTTATAGCAGCATGAGGCTTGACTCAAAAATAAAAGAGCAGGAACCTGAATATAGTGCTTTTATGTATGTATGTATGTATGTATGTATGTATTTGGTCTTTTTGACACAGGGTCTTGCTATGCAGTTCAGACTGGTCCCAGGCTGGTCTTGAATTTGCAGTGATCCTCCTGCCTCAGCCTCCTGAGTGCTGAGATTACAGACCTGTGCCACCATGCCCAGCTATAGTGTTTTTAAAACCAAAGATTGGCAGGACATGGTGGCACACACCTGTAATCCTAGCATATGGGAGGCTGAGGCAGGAGGATTGCTGTGAGTTCAAGACCAGCCTGGGCTACAAAGTGACTTCAGGGCCAGCATGAACTGCATAATGAAACCCTGTCTCAAAAAGAAAAAACAAAACAAAACAAAAAAGGAAGATTTACCAGTGAGATTAGCTGTCAGACTTTGGGTTTTATACTTACAGGGCCATTATCATGTATCTATGAAAGGAGATCATAATTACAGGTTGTTTTGAAGGTTAAATAAAACAGCATTTATGTATCACTTAGCACATGACAGATCATAGTAGACATCATATATGCTGGTGATTAGTATTGTTTTTATTTTAAGAAGAACAGATTCAAAAGTCATTAACTGAGACCTCAGGTAGCTACCTCAGCTTAGAGCCAGTCAGGCAGTCCCTTCAAAAGAAGCATCAACCCAAACCCAGAGCCAGTCTATTTGCACACACTAGTGACTGTGCCTGTGACACACAGCCCTGCCTCCGGGCCAGGGGATCCTGCCACCCAGCTGTGGAAGGAGATAAGTCCCGGTAGAGAAGCTCTCCATTTTTTCTTCTTTTTTTTTTGGTGGTACTGGGGATCAAACTCAGGACCTTGCACTTGCCAGGTATCCGCTTATGCCACTGAGCTATATCCCCAGCCCTTCTCCATTGTTATGTAGGAAATCAGTGGTAATTTTCTCTCAATCCCTTTCCCATGAAACAGTTAAATCATCCCGAGGCCCACATACTGCCAGCAGAATATTAGAAAATACTTGTTCCAGCATCTTACAGTTTACATCTAGATGTCTCCTCCAAAGCCTCATGCACAGATGGAGTTATTTGGAGGTGAATGGATTATGTGGCATGATAGCTGAATTGCTAGTAGGAGCTAAGACCTGGTAGTTCCGGAAAGATGAGTTGGCTCCTCCATGAAGGCTGCCCGCTTCCTGTCCGCCATGTCTTCAGCAGCACTCCTTTGCCATGCCCCTGTTCCACACCACCCTGCCTTGGAGCTACTGGACAGTGCACTGAAACCTGGAAAACCGTGAGCCAAAATAAATTTCTCCTCCTTTAAATTGCGGGTGTCGGGTATCGTGACTCAGGGACAAAGAAAGTGACTAAGAGACAGCACTAGTCTGAGTCCTGGGTCCCCCGGAACTGAAGATGGCGCCTTTTGGTTCCACTCAGCACCAGGAATTTGCAGCTGTCGACGACACATGTGCATGCTTATGGGCTGTTTATCTATGACTCAAAATAATAACAAGAAAAAGTTGACCTCAGCCTGGCAGAAACGAGCTCCATCGCCTTTCCGAAGGGTGACCAGACCCCAGGGACAGTTCACGCGGCACAGATTTTCCTCTTCTTCCTGGTCCTTTATTTCTTGGATGGCAGGGAATCTGCACCAGAGCCCAAAGTGCTGAGGCTTCCCCAGGAGCCAACCTTAGCCCCTGGATGTTTTGTGTACACTGAGCCAGGACCTGGAGCGATGTGCCTGGGTGAGGGCCAGGCTGGGGAGACACACACAGCAAGCTGGGTCTAGAGCCTTCTGAGCTTGCTGACCGCCTGCTCGCTGTCACCTCGGAGTGCACACAACAGCCACCAGAGGGGCGGCCCACCCAGGCCCTTGCATCTGTCTTCTGGCTTCACCACGATGACCACTGTTTCCATAGTTGAAAATCATGTTTTCTGAACCTCTAGCTACGGAAACACCCAGACAGTGGAGCTGCCTGAAAGTATTCATCTTTAAGTTAGGTCCTTATTATAACAGGACTGAATGCCTTTCTCTGGCTCACTACTTCTTCAGAGTCACAGACCAAGGCTGTGACAAGCTCATGGTCCCAGTGAAGTCCAGAAAGCATCTACCTGGGCAGGTTCGGGCAATGCTCTTCCTCTCTGGAACGGGTGTAATGAGAGCTCACGTGCCCTTTCTGGACTCCCAGAACTGAACAACTGTCACAGCCACTTTCATGACTTGGGAATCACAGGCTGGCATGGCTCGCTCTTTACTGGGGAGGCTTTCATGACAGTCACGATGATGCCTGAGCCCTAGGAAGGGCTAGGAGGCAGAGGCTATGCTTGAGCCAGCTCTTCCACCATGTCTGTCCCAAGGAAGGACTCATATAAACCAGAACTGGACACCCCAGGGGTACTGGATGCTCATCTTGGCTCAGCGTTCAACATTTCACTGGCCTCGCAGATTTGGTTACACATACAACTTTCTTTCCCTTTCCAATCAGCGTGTGTAGAGGAAGGGGATTCTCCGGAGAGAAAAGGCCAGGCTTGGGTGTGCTGCATCTGAGGAGATTCAGTGCTGCCGGCCTGAGGCCCACCAGGGGGTCTCCCATGAGTGAGTCAGTCATGGGAGGAAAGCAGCAGGAGAAACAAAAGCAGGACTCAAGAGTGAAGTAAAAGCAGTGACAAGGGTCTGATCTGAGGTCTAAAGCCCTTACCTCACTAAAAGGAAACATCCCCACACTGATAGATGAGCCTTCAGTCTAGAGTAGAAATTTTTCTCTATCACTGGCTTCTCTTCCCTTGGAACACAGAATGGAAACTGAATCGATATTACTAAATTTCAGGCTAAACAGCATTTGTGCTGATGAAATAAAAAGCAACCGTGACTGGTCAGCGGGATCCAAAAGTAGGACTGCTGTGATGTTATTAAACTTGACCTCTTGAATAAAAGAAAACAGTCAGTAATTAATTCAACAGTTTGGTTGCTGCCAATAAATTTCAAGAGCAAATTCAATTCACATCGCTTGTTGGCCCACTGCCAAGAGGCTCAGAGAAGATGCTGACTCTTCCACCTCCCTTAGAGATAGCAAGAAGGTCCTGCCACCCAGGCACCTGCTGCTCCACTTCTAAGTCCCACGCAGCTGCATACGCCCGTGTCTTATCACCTGCTCTCCACCCCTACACCTTTCTCTGCCCCCTGATCAGCAATCCACCCCTTTTGAACATCTCAGGATCTTCACAGAACAGACCCTTGACTTCCGCACCTTGACTAACTCTTGACTGACCCCCAAGAACCTACTAATGTGTAACCCTGTCAAGGGCTAGCTGACTTTCACCCATACTCACAGAATGTCAGGTTTGGCAAGAGATAGAGAACTTACTGCTACTTCTGAGCCATGTTTGTCTCCCCCCACCTGCAAAGCCACAGCCCCTTTCATGCCCTGATGCCACCAAGAACACCTCTTTCCTCGTTCTACAGGAATGTCTGCACCCCCATGGCACGCTCCACTGGTCTTCCAGGAATTCTTGCTCACTACCCCAGGGCCTCTGCATCGGTCTTAATTAATGAGCTGCACAACTGCGCACTTAAACATGGTGAAAAGGGTAAATTTTGTTATCCATTAGCATAATAAGAAAGAAAGACAAAGAGCAGAGCGAGCCCAGTTTGGAGGAAGGAATGCTACGGAATGTTGACTTGTTGACTGGCTTTTTGTCTGTTCTCTTTGTGAAAAAGAGAAACTACATTAAGGCAGGCCATGGCTCAATCAGTTACATGCTAGAATAGAGCCCAGTAAACAGCAGGCACTCCGTGAGCTCTTTTCTAATTAATTAAACTAATTCCAGCTGCTACAAAAAATAAAAATTGTACATGTTCAGGAGTGTGCTAGTCACTTTCCCGTTACTGAAACAAAAAATACTGGACAGAACAAAGGAAGAGGGGTTTATATTTGGCTCTTATTTCCAGAAGGCTTAGTTCCTGGTTGGTCGGCTCCAAGGCAGGAACAAAATGGCAGAACAGCACGGTGGGGGACAGCCGCTCACCTCAGGGCAGCCAGGAAGCAGAGGGGGACAAGGAAGGAGCCGGGGACAGGAACACACCCTTCCAGTTCACACCCCAGTGACCCACCTTTCTGACCGGGCTCCACCTCCAAGCGGCACGCTCTGCTATAGTGTCATCCGTGGACGAATTCACTCATGAGTAGAGCACTCCCATGATCCATTTCGCCCAAAAGCTCCACATGTGAATGTATGAGACTTTGGGGGAGATTTTATCTAAACCATAAGCATGGAGGACCATGTGATGTTTTGATATACACTTATACTGTGTAAGGTTTCAATCAGGTTGAACATATCTATCTTCTCAAACATTTACCATTTCTTTGCAATAAAAACACTTATAATGCTTTCTTCCAGCTTTTTGAGATGCACAGTATGTTACGTGTCATTTGGGACCTCTTATTCCTATCTAAGTGTAACTTAATATCTGTTGACGAACTTTATCCCCTCCGGCCCATGCCCTCATCCTCGGGTAACCACCGCTTTAATTCTTAACCTCTATGAGATCAAAGTATTTTAGGCCTCACGTAAGAGTGAGATCATGTGGTACTTGTCTTTCTGTGCCTGGTTCTTTTTTCTTTTTGCGGTACTGGGGATTGAATTTAGGACCTTGCGCTTGCTAGGCAGGCACTTACTCCACTGAGCCAAATCCCCAGCCCCATGCCTGGTTTATTTCACCTAACTTAATGATCTCCAGTTCCATCTGTGCCAAACAAAAGCATTGCATTTACTTGTGGGTTTGTCTATTTGTTTCCTTGCTTGTCTGGCTCCCCACTAGACATAATTCCATGAAGCAAGAACCTGGTTCGTTTTGCTCCCCTATGCACCCATAGCATCTAAATAAGCTCCTGCCGCTCAAAACCTTCTACAAAGGGCCCTTGGGTGGGAGTTTGTAAGCGAGATTTTCAGTGCTGCTACAAAGTGCTGTGCAGAGACCTAAGCCAGATCACAGTGCCCATTCCCTGGCAGAGGCATCTTTAGGAGACCTGGACTGAAGGCCTCTGAATTGGTTTCTTGTCCAGAGCCTCTCACTGACTGCAGCAGTGCACAATCGCCTTGCCCTTCTTACTGACCACACAAAACTGAAAAATGATGGGAGGGGAACAGATGGGGGCTGACTTCCCACTCAAAGTCCCACACATTCTCTCCCAGAAGCCTTACCATCTAAGGCCATGCAAGGCAAGCTTCTCTGATGGATGATGGTGGGTTGGTGGTTTAGATTCCCTCCTGTCAACTTTCTCCTTAACCCTGAACCTGTCCTTGAAGCAATGCTGAAGGCTCCAGGATTCCCCAGAGCACAGTTCGAAAATCACTTCATTCTTTCTGACCCTCCGGAGACCAGGGTTCTCACTCTCCGCCCCTCATATATTTCTGAGCCTCTTTCTTTGACTATAAAAGGAGGGCGATCACCTGGGCCTGTCCACCCCATGGGATCATGAGGAAGGCCAGATAAAGTGACACACCATATACACGGTGTGAAAGCTTCGTCAGGCTCTGTGCTAGTAGCTAGGTGGTTTCACAACCTCAAACATCACTCCTTGCTGGGAGATGCAGAAAAAAAAGGCATCAGCACACTTACCTGGGAGCTGCCTTCAGGTGTAGAGCAGCTCTTTCTTAAAGCAAAGAACATGTATGTGGATGGCACACCTGGACAGGTATGATGGGGATTTTGTAGCGGGTCTAGGAGAAGATGGGTACTTCACTGCCCTCTGACCTGAACACTCACAAGCAAACACTACTACCCTTTGCCTCTTCTCCAGGAAAACCTACTGTGAAATGGAAGCAAAGCACTTTGTTTCCCTCCCTCCAGTCGATGGCCAATTCCTTAAGCAGAGGAAGAACTGTGAACTCATCTAGGTGCATTACTGCATAATGACACTAGCTGCTGATTCCAACTTTAATGCATCTTTTTAAATGACAAATCAGTCATAAAGTCAGTGACAGCAAAGGTGGGGCCACCACACCATTCCAAGCCTCAATCCAGGACAAAGAAAATCAAAGTGTCAGAGTCCGGAAGGATTAGTGCTGGCTCCCGGCATCTGTGTTCCATCTGTGCTCTGTAAACCGTATTCAGCAGCTCACAGCATATCTACCAAGCCAGTTCTTGGACACACATACCCAAACGTTATTTCTAAAAAGCTAAACATGTATAGTTGATTTCGACTGTGTCTTACAACTTACCGTAGGGGGTGGGTTGGAATAGGCAATAGAGAAGAAGGGAGAGAAAAACCTAAATATTCAAACACACATGGCACACCACATGCTGCAGCCATCTAGATGTTAGGGAGGCACCATGCAGCACGCCACATGCCCCATACCTGCAGAGGATCGGGGTTTGGAGGCCACAGGATGACGTTATGCAAGTTGGCGTCCTCTTGCTGAAAGCAAAGGGACCTCACAGTCAGCAGAAACCACAGGGAACAGAAGCCCCACAGGACTTTTGGTTTCTATCCCAGGCTGAACCTGTGCAGTGTACTCCTGCCCTACCTGTGGCCACCACGTAAAATCAGAGAAGAGAGAGGAAGCCGTGGCCTGCAGGTGTTTGAACATGACAAGGGCTAGGTCTGGACAGGCTCGTTCCTTATCCTCTGCCTTGATGACATGGCTGGTCTGCAACACTCATTCCTTACTCTATGCACAGAACATTCATTCAGGCTCACATCTGTCTTTCCAAGAGTTCACTTGTAAGCCAGAGACAGGGACCCCAAGTGCATCTTCACAGATGAGACGCCTCCAGAGAGAAATAGGAGCCTGGGTGGGACGGGGGAGCACTTGGAGGCAGAGAAACCAGTTGGGAAGTGTCAGCAACGATCCAGTATGGGGTAGGGCTGGCAAGGGGAAAACTCTTGGACAAGATAATGGGATGGATCTGTGTTGCCTCTCCGTCCTTTGAGAAACTGCTCCAACCTATGTTGATGGACAATGATCGAGCTGGGCCCACCTGTGACCCAGAGGGTAACAGTCTACGGTTTGGGCTCACTACAAGAGGATCCTCTATGCTGGACACAACAACTTACTTCAGAAAGCGCATGTGGAACAATTGGCAGTAGTCTCATTCCTTAGAGGGGGTGGTGGGGCTGGACTCTCTGGGAGAAACACAGAAGGACGGTGCTGCCGGGTGTATCTCTTCCTATTCCTGGTCTGATGGCACCTGCCTGAATACTAAGGAACTACAGAGGAAAACACAGCAAGTTCCAGAGAGAGATGATGCGTCGTCTTTTGAACCTCTGGACTCAGCCAACACTGGGGCTGGAGCTTGCAGACTTCTCAGTTCTATAAGCTAAAAACATCTTTCTCTGCTTAGAGACATTAGAGACAGCTTCTGACCCTTGCAAACCCCAAAAGCCCTAATTATACTAAAAATTAGGAAATCTAAAGGGCCAGCCATTAATTAATTAATAGATGAGCGGGTAGTTACTGGCCACCACGTAAAATCAGAGAAGAGAGAGGAAGTCGTGGCCAGAGGGTATTTGAACATGTCAGGGGGTGACCTCCAGATTTTGGTCTTGGATAGCAAGGTAGATTATCCTACCCAGAAGGAATTCAGGAGCAGGAGCAGGGTCAGGGAGAGAAGCTGAGATAACTTTGAGGAATCCAGCTGGCTGTGGCAGATCTAAGTAAAGATATCCAGGGGATGTGGAAAGACAGCCTGAAACAGGCTCCATGAGGTCAGCAGGCAAACATCCCAGCTTTTCATTCCTACTTGTTTCTCTATGGAAGGTGAAGCTTATTCCAGGCCTGGACTCCTAAAGGCAATCCCTGAAAGTCCTGGGGCCTTGAGCCTGGCTGAGTTTGGAGATGTGAAAACTTGCAAAGCTAGGGATGCATCTCCTGATTCCTCCTGTTGGGACAGAAACTGAGAAGGGAGGATGGGATGGGGTTTGGAGCTGGTGGGACGTGTAAAATGAGGGAAGAGATAGCACAAGAGTGTGGGATAAAGGTATTTAAATCCTTGGGGTAT
Source organism: Dinomys branickii (assembly GCA_004027595.1). Taxonomy (NCBI): domain Eukaryota; kingdom Metazoa; phylum Chordata; class Mammalia; order Rodentia; family Dinomyidae; genus Dinomys; species Dinomys branickii. Next base: position 136,676 of record PVLD010000875.1, on the reverse strand, counting down.
CTTGCTCTTTTTGATTAGTAAAGCCTTGAAGCACTGAAACACCCTTGTTTGTCAGGACAAGGGAGATGGGCCCTCATACCACGATGTGAGAAATTTAGTTGATACCACCTTTCTGGCAAGCATTTGGCAATATAAGAGAAAAAGCCTTTCAACAGAAGTCCTTACCCTTTACTTGAAAGCAATTCCATTTATGTGAGTCTGTGCTAGCTAGACAATAAGCATTCCATTCTGAGCAGGGTGGTTTAGTAAAGATAGCGGAGAGAAAAAGGGAAGCCACCCTAAACTCTACCATACTCATGCTCAAAGTCATCTCAGGTCAGGGAAGCTTACCTACCACCCTCAGCAGTTCTATTAAAGCAGTCAAGGAAAATGTTCCTCTGCTCAGGATTCCTCAACCTTGGCACTGCTGATGTTGGGTTCTGGGTAATTCTTTGCTGTGTGAGATTATTCTGTACATTCTAGAATATTTTGCAGCAGCTCTGACTTCTGCAAATGAGATGCCAACAGTACCTCCAATCTGTTGTGCTCAAATACTCTCTGGGGGATAAAGTCAACCTTGGCTCCAAACCACTGCTCAATCCTCTTTGTAGCTAGCAGTGGCCTGCAAGGAGTATGGTGTCCAAACAGACCCATGAGGCCTCAGGCAAAAGTTGAAGCTGAGCTTCTTGGTTTATTAATGAGGAAGAATAAAGGCCAAAATATGTCCAGTGTGAGGCCAATGATGTACTCTGAGGCACAGCACCTGCCTGGCAAGCACGAGGTCAGAAGTTTGATTCCAAGTACCAAAAAAAAAAAAAAAAAAAAAAACTGTGTCCGGTGTTGGGAGCTCTTAACTGATGGCATGCCCTCCTGCACTCAAACACAAGATGGAATGTGCTTTCAAGGAGAGACCCAGAAGGAAGACCTGAACCAACTCCAGCTAGTAGGCACATTGTTGGGTCCACAGAAGGCTTAAAAATAATGGTTGCCAGCATCTTTTTGGCTAGCATTTTTAATGGAAGATTTCTCTTGCACAGTTTTCTAGAAAATAGGGGAAAGTACTTTTCAACTCACTGTGTGGGGCTAATATTAACTCAATACCAAAACCAGGTCAAAAAAAGCTACAGAACAATATTTCTTATGAATTTAGACACAAGATTCTTCAACAATGTATTAGCAGATGGACTCTAACAGCATATCAGAATAGCTATACATCATGACCAAGGGGATGGGGAGCTATCCCAGGTGTGCAAGGCGGGTTCAACATTTGAAAACTGGTCAGTAAAAGGCAAGATATTGTCAGACCAAAGAAGAAATATACTGTGATTATATCAACTGATGCACAACTGCATTTAACAAAATGCAGCACCTTGTCATGATTTTCAAAGAATCATAAGCAAACTACAATAGAGAGAAACTTCCTCAACTTGATAAAAAATAAAAACCTTTACAGATAATATTTTGCTTAATAGTGAAAGGCTCAAGGCTTTCACCTTAAGAGTGGGAATGCACTAAGAATATCCACTCTTACTCTCTTAATTAACCTAGCACTGAGAGTCCTTGTCAGTGTAATAGTGGAAAAAAAGAAGAAGAAAAAAAGAAAACATACAGAATGAAAGAAAAAAAAGAAGAAAGAAAATTGTACCTGTTTGCAAATAACATGATTCCATATACAGAAAATCCCAAGGGATCAATAACTAGAACAACCCCTTGGACCTAATAATTGAGTTCATTCATACCACAGCATACAACACTAGCACACAAAACTCAGTGCACTAACTGTAAGCAAAGGGAAACTAAAGTTACAAACATGCGAGCATTTATAGTCACTCCAATGAAAATGAAACACTTAAGTGTAACTTTAACAAGACATATACAGGATCTGTTTACTAAAGACTAAAACATGGTGAGAGTGAACCAAATAAAGATGACCTACATACACGGAGAGATGTAGCATATATTCATGGATGACAAAATTCAGTATAGTAAAGAAGTAAATTCTCAGATTGATCTATCAATTTAATATAATCCCTCTCAAATTTTAGTAAGTTGTGGTAGACAAAGGTTTATGCTAATATTTATATGGAAAAACTATAGATCCTAAAATAGCTAAAGGAATTTTGAAAAAGTCCAGCCTGGGCAGATTTAGTGAGTCCCTATCATGAAAAAAAAAAAAAAAAAAGGCTGGGGTGTGGGATACAGTTTAGTTTGAAGGCCCTAGGTTTAATCACCAGGAAAGAAAGAAAGAAAAAGAAGAAGGGAGGGAAGGAGGAAGAGAGAGAGAGAGAGAAGGGGGGGGGGGAGAAATCCTTCACCTGATTCCAAGATGTATTATATAGCTGTAGTAATCAAGACATTTAATAGAGTAGAACGGAAAACCCCGAAAGAAGCTTACCCAAGTGTGCCTAGATAATTTCACAAAGGTGCAAAAGCAATTCAGTGGAGGAATAACCTTCCCAATAAATGCAGCTAGAGAGAGAGAAATTAATGAGCAAAATACCAACAAATACCAAAAAGTGAACCTCCAGCTTAAGAGAATGAAAATATAAGCCACAGACTGGAAAGAATACTTGCAAAAGAGATATCTAAACAAGGATCACCCGGGAAAATATACAAAAACCTCTTAAAACTCAACAGCAAGAACGCCACTAACCTTATCAAACACCTCCCCAAAGGAGATATACAGAGGATAAGTAGCATGAGAAAGTTGCTCCACACCATCAGGAAATGCAAATTAAAGCAACAGTGAGGTATCACTGAAAACCTATGAGAATGACTGACATCCAGAACACTGGCAACACTATTTGCTGGTGAGTATGTGGAACAGTAAGAAGTCTCATTCATTGGTGGTGGGAACGCAAAATGGTAAAGCTACTTTAGCAGCAGTTTGGCAGGTTCTTATACAACTAAACATGCCCCCACCGTCCTATGACTGAGCAATCACACTCCTTGGTACCTACCGAAAGGAGTTAACATTTATGTAGACACAAAAACCTGCACATGGATTTTTATTGCAAGTCTTATGCAAAATTTGGAAGCAGCCAAAGTTTCCTTGAGTAGAAAGTTAGCATTGTATGTCCAGACAATGGAGTATTATTCTGGGATATGAAAATAAAAGCAATCAACCCATGAAAAGACACAGAGGAAACAAATTGCTAAATGAAAGAAGCCAACCTTAGAAAGGTCCATATTATATGATTCCAACTAAGTGACCTTCTGGAAAAGGCAAAGACTATGGAGGTAAGAAAAAGACGTGGTTTCCAGGGTTAAAAGGCAGAGAAAGAGGGTTCTGAATACTCTATCGTACTATAATGGTGGGTATGTGCCGTTATACATTTTCAAAAGCCACAGAATGTACAACAGCAAGACTGAAGCTTCATGTAATCTGTGGTCCCTGAGTGACAATATATGTCCATGTAGGTCCATCACTTGTAACCAATGCGCCACTGGGGTGGAGGGTGTCAATAAGGGGGAGGCTCTGTGTGTTTGAAGAGGCCACATGGGAAATCTCTGCACCTTCATTTTTTTTATGAACCTAAAACTACTCTAAGAAAACAAGGACTTTAAAGACAAGAAAATGAACCTCAATCTAAATCTCACACCTTGTACAAAAATCAACTCAAAATGAATCATGGACTTAAATATAAAACAGAAAGTTTTAAAATTTTTAGAAAAGAGAAAATTTTCAGGATGTAGGGGTAGGGAGAGTATTTAGACGTGATGTCCAAAGCATTATCCATAAAAAGAAACATTCAAAAGTTTTTACCTCTTCAAAATTAAAACCTTGCTGGGCATGCTGGCACATATCAGTAATTTCAGAACTCTGGGAGACTGAGGCAGGAGCACTATAAATTCGAGCCCAGCCTGGGCAAGTCAGGAACTTATTGAGACCTGATCTCAAAAAAAGCCATAAAAATGGCCAAGGGTGTAGCTTAGTTCAAAAGTCCTGGGTCCAATCCCCAGTAACACACATATACACACACATACATAGAAGTTTGCTCTACAGAAGGCTCTGTTGAGAGGATGAAATGATAATTATGAGAGAAAACATTTACAAACCACAGTCTAGCAAAAGACTCCTCTACGTTATATAAAGAACTTTTAAAGCTCCACGCTAAAACAATAACAACAATTCAGTTAGAAAACGGGCAAAAGAGGCTGGGTGTGGTGTTGCACGCGTATGATCCCAGTACTCGGGAGGCTGAGGCAGGATTGCTTTGAGTTCGAAGCCACCCTGGGCTACCTAGTGAGTTCAAGTCCATCCTGAACTATATCATGAGACCCTGTCTCAAAAAAATATATATACATATATGGGCAAAAGATCTGAACACATATTTCACCAAAGAGGGGATGCATTCTAATATCTCCAGGGGATGCCTGAAACCTTGCATTGTACCAAACCCTGTTTTTACTATACTTTTTCATATATACCTTTAATAAATATTAATTTATAAATCAGGCACAGTAAGAGCTTAACAGCAATAACTAATAATAAATTATAGCAATCGTATTATATATATTTAAGAACAGCCAGCTGGGCATGGTGGTGCACACCTATAATCTCAGCACTTGGGAGGCTGAGGCAGGAAGATCGTTGTGAGTTTGAGACCAGCCTGGGCTGGTTAGACAACATTAAATGATAGCCAGGATGCCAGGGAAACAGGATCACTCATACAATTGGTGGGAATGTAAAACAGTATAGTGACTAGAAATAGTGTGGCAGTTCTTTCTAAGATTAAACATGCAGTCAGGGGTTGGGGATATAGCTCAGTGGCACAAGTGCCTGCCTGGCAAGTGCAAGGTCCTGAGTTCAATCCCCAGTACCACAACAAATAAATAAATAAATAAATACGCAATCAGCATTTGACTCCCTAATTGCACTTTCGGGTATTTATCTTAGAGAAATGAAAACACACACACACACACACACACACACACACACACACACAAACTGTATAAAAGCATTCCCATCATAGCCCAAAACTAGAGACAGCCCAAGTGTGCTTGAATGAGTGGATGCTTCATTGAACTGTATGGAACCTCCATGCTGGGGAATACTATTCAGCAACTAAAAGAATGAACTACTGATACATACAACAATTTGCGTGAGTCTCGAAGGAAATATGCTGATTTAAAAAAGCTAGCCCTAATAGGTTGCACACTGTATAATTCTGGTTTTTAACATTATGGAAATGATAATATCACAGAAACAGAGATCAGACTAGTAGTTGCCAAAGAAAGGGATAAGCAAGAAGTACAAGGGAAGAGGGATGAGACAAGGCATCTGTTTGCTGGTGCCAACATTCTGTGACCTTGACTGACACTGCAGGATGGTTTTGTGAGACAGGAAACCTAGGTAAAGGGTACATGTGGTCTCTCTGTGTTACTTCCTTAAACTGCATATAATCTGTCATTACTTTTAATTTAAAAGTTTATTTTTTAAAAACATTTAAGGCTTCACAGAAAAATCTAGGTTTTCACTTCTTTCAAAGAAATGGGGAGAGCTGGGGATATAGCTCAGTAGAGTAAGCGCCTGCCTAGCAAGCGCAGGGTCCTGAGTTCAATCCCCAGTACCGCCAAAGAAATGGGAAAATCCTGTAACATGGCGCCATGTTCCTGATGACAACCACCAGCTGCACCTTCACGGCAGTACCCCTCTCTAGTGTCTCACACCCACAAGTGTTGCTTCTTGCCTGCCTCTAAAATCCCTGCAGTTTGCTGCCTTTTTTTTTTTTTTTTTGACACTTTCTATTTTACTGCTTGAGAAAAGAAGATTACAGGGGGGAAAATCAATTGCCATAGGCTGGCTTTCAGATCCAATTTTCACATTCAAAGAACCCAACATCATTAATTCAAAATTTCCAGTCTGTGTGAAATGAAGCAGAAAGTATCTCCTTGATTTTGTTCACCAGGGCATTCTGTTGTCAATAACAAACTTACAGTGCATAATGACAAAATCTGGATATATTTTATCATCCTAGCCTTATGCACAATTAAGCAAATAAAGTCTAGTCCTCAATTCTGAAAACCTTGCCCAACTCGACAACATTTACTCTCTCAACACTGATTACATTTGAAATAATTTCAAAGGCCTTAACTTATACTGGGGAGGAATATGGAAAAAAGTTTATATTTTAACCTCTCCTGCTGTATCTGTTATAGTTGATGAGTGGAGAAAATGTGCCAAATTCTCATTATGTCAATTTTAAAAGCACACAGTGAAAAGAACAATTAGTGCTCACAGTTTATGCAAACAGGAAAATCCAAAAAGAACTCTGAGAAAGCAGTCCGACAACACCTGCTACATGTCTGCATGGATCTGGCCATCAGCTCTGCCCTCCACTTGCTCCGCTCTGGGCAGAGACAAGATGCTGGGGACGAAAAGACATAGTCGAGGCCAGGAAGAGAGCTGTGTAGTGCCAGGGAGAAGCTTCTTGACACCCACCTGGTGCTCTGAGGTGCTGTTTTCATTGCCCATGGTGACGCAGGATGCCCAGGGTTCCTCAGAATTTCGTCAGAGGCCACTGGAAGAAATGAAAGTGTATAAACATCTAACACGGAAGAAGCTCTGATGGTTTTCTCTCTCTGCTCAGCTCCCCACGCTCAAAAAGCCAAATGATGGCAAATGTTTATCTCTGCAGTCTCATCATGGAAAATTACTTTTGAAGGTTTTTCTTTTGCAAAATGCCACCCAGATTTCTTTCCCAACAAAGGCGGGTGTTTTCATTCCCCACCCTGGGGTTGGCAGACGCTTTTAAGAGGCAAATTTGTTCCTGAGTCTGAGTTAAGGCCAGCGTACACATGTGTGTGTATGTGCTAACAAGTGACAAAAAGGGTCTATTTGCCAGGGAGCTTGGGGAGCACTGCCCGTTGGGGTATCTTCTGTTTCTAATTGCGTTCAGTTGGAAACTCAGTGGGGCTAGTTTCTCACTGTTGGTGACAGCGGAGCTTGGTTGCCAAAGATTAGGAGGTGTGAAATTCACTTCTCTTCAAGAACATCTGGTTTTCATAGTTTTTACTCTAAACACTTGTTTCAGCAAATCAGTTTCACTTCTGCACGTTTCTATGGAATCAGAATGGTTTTCTTACTGAGGAAGACAGGTAGCTGGGGCCAGACAAGGAGTGGATAATCCCGTCAATCCTGTTAGGCTGCTGAGGCAGCCAGGATTGTTTCATGGGCCTTACTCAGCAATGCTTTATTAAACATTATCATAATTAGGACATTTGCTCATGTCACTTATGGAGACGCCTGACCATTTTGCTGGCGTCATGCACCTGAGGTTCATGAGACTCTACAGCAAGCAGGACTGAGATGTTATGTTCACTGTTTCTGGATGGAGTGACTCAGTTATAGAAAACTTGAAACATTAGATCATCTTAGAGCTGGGGCCTTAAGTGATTACCAGTCCAGCGGGAAAATGAGACTAGGGAAGCTGAGGAACCTGCCAAGGATCCAGTTTTTGGAGACCAAAACCTAGAATCTCTCTCTCTCTCTCTAAGGTAATGGTGACTGAACCTAGAACCTAGAGCTTTGTGTGTGCTAGGCAAGTGCTCTACCAGTCTGCCTCCTGCCTTTTAACTCAAGATTTATTCCCCAGAAAAAGAGCTTTCATTTCAATAGTTCTTCAGAAAACTTGTACTTATTTCTTCCATCAACCTTGATGGAGTAACTAGCATATGCCAGGTGTACTGAATAATCACTAACAAATAAAGTGCAAGTATTGTGAGCACTCCCAATTAAAATGCCTCCAAATAGAGAAAATTGTACATAATATCACCTCTGTGTTCAACTCTTTCATTCATAACTCTTTAACTGCAGGGATACTATTCCTTTCTTATCATTGCCTGTGGATGCACACACAATGTCATGTGAAATTGATTATGTCACTATTTTTTTCTGTTCATTTCGAAGATGACCGATCATAAGGAAATAATGTCAAGGCTGCACACACATCTGTAATCACAGCTACTGGTGTGTAATCACAGCCAAAATAAAATAAAAATATTTTGAAAGGCTGTAGTTGTGGCTCGGTGATAGAACACTTCCCCAGCATGCACAAGGCCCTAAATCCAATTACCATTATCACCCCCACAAAAAAGAACAGTTGAGTGTTACCACCATTCTGTCTTTGTCAACTATTAAATTTTGATACTCATTCACCAAATAATCTCAATAATTTTATTAAAAGGTAAGGCATCTTTAGTTTTTTTTATCAGACTAAAAACAACAGCAAAATAGCTCTGCTGAAGTGTAAATTTCACATCCACAAATGGAAGACCTGGATGCATCTGGAATTTTCTCTTAGGGACTCTGCAACTCCTACTGCTCAGCTTTCCCCAGCCAGAAAGGAAGGCGCCCCCAGCTCTGCCATCTGCTTACCTTTGGGGATGGCCTGAACTTCAGAGGCTCCGGCCCAGGGAAAGTGTGCTTTCCATTAATTAGCCTTTCTCCTTCTGCATCCAGAAGCATATGAGGCCTAAGCCAAGGGCCTGACCCACCTCAACCAGTTGGGCAAACAATCTGACTCCACTCTGGCACAGGCACAAACCAGCTGCGCTTCATACCTGGGCTGTGGCCTGCTGAGATTATACAAGCTTTCCTGCCCACATGGAATCTGCATTTCCAGCCTATCCTTCCCAAGGCCTTTGACACAGAGGAATTTTCCCTGTTATTACATCAGCAGGGCTCCTGTTAGAAAAGGCTTATCCCCACTAAAGCAGCTCCTGCCATCTGATTGGCTGCACCTAATTCCAGGACTGTCCTGGCCCAGGAGCACAGCAGCAGGAATCACAGGCTTGCCTTTATGCAATAGCACAGCCAACAAAACTCTCATTCTAGGAAACAGTCGAGTGCTCACAGGGCTTCTTGTATGCACCTGGGAAAATTCTACAGAAAGACAAAGTAAACTTGTAAAAATCCAGTAAGTGACAGTCTGGCATTTGTTAGTGTGTGCAGAATGTATTCACCCGGGTGTGGCTTGCGTTCCAGTGGCTGAAGTCATCAAAAGCGGCAGGCATGTCTAGATCACTGATAGGTGGTCTGCCTGCCCACGGAGTGGAGGAGGGCCTGTGGACCTCGTAGGACTGTGAGAACACACCCAAAGAACCCTCCTGCTCAGTTACTTCCCACCTCCAGGATTGTGTGATTGTGTGTGTGTGTGTGTGTGTGTGTGTGTGTTACGGTGCCAGAACTTTTCATTTAAATGAAATCTTCTGCAGAGGCCCATCCACTGCCACCAGGTAGGACTATTCAGGAAAACAAAGCAGCATTTCATCTAAGGCTCTCTGGAGACCGGATATCTTACCTAGCTACTTGGAGGTATTTGAGAAATGCTAGATATGGAGGAGTAGCTCAGCGACCCGCTTAGGGTTGGTCCATCACAGTAGCAGTATACATGTTTCCAGGGATGAGTGGTTAAACACAACACAGTCTAGACATAGAATGAATTATTCATCCATAAAAAGGAATCTCCACTGATATATGCAACAACCCCAGTGAACCTCAAAAGCATTATGTAAGTGAAAAAAGACAGATCATGTATTGTGTGACTGAATTTACATGAACAACTAGAATAGGCAAATCCAATGAGACAGAAACCAGAATGGTGGTTTCCAGAGACTGGGAGAAGGCGAAAGTAAGTGCTTAACCAGTGCGGAGTTTGATTTTCTGGTGGTGAAAGTGTTTTAGATTTACACAGAAATGAAGTTTGCACAACACCGTGAGTGTACTGAATTCTACTGAATTGCTCACTTGAAAGCAGTTATTTTTATGTTAGATGACTGTCCTCTTAATTTTTAAAAGCATGTTTCACATCTTGGGGTTCTGCATAAGTTAGTTTGGAAAAAGAATTTTACTCCTAGGGGAAAAATGTGAAAGGCTTTTGTTTTTGTTTTTTTAGTTCATCAACATGAGATTTCAGTACTGTTAGGTCTGGAAGGATGAGAAACAAGAATGTTGACTTCTGCACTAATGCTCACAGGAGGATTTTTTTAAAGTTAGAAAGTCCTATTAAACAAATCATCTTGGATGAGCCAATTAGGAATGAAGAGCCAAGTTTTCAACAGGTAGACAAAACATAGTAAGAGCCCTGACTAGGACACAGGAAGAACTTGGGGTTTACTTCTGAGAAGAGGGGGAAAGTAGCAGGAGCCCTGCCCTCCCAGAGGCACATGGGAACTCTAAGGTGGGAATGCAAGCGCAGCATCCAGTTTGCAGTTGTGTGCATTTCTGTGACCAAATCCCCTCCGCAAGCCACCCTCCCAGTCAACTCTGCGGTGGAACCAAATGCCTTGAGTGACTGGGGTTTATATGAAAGTGTGGGTGAGGTAAGAGGGTCAAGTTCCAAGGCTGGGTCTGTTCTAAGTAGAGACCTTGTGTTAGTTTACTCAGGTTGCCAAAACAAATATTCAGGCTGGGTGGCTGGAACAACAGACACTTATTTCCTCACAATTCTGGAAACTAGAGGTCCTAGATGAAGGTGTCCGCAGGGCTGGTTTCTCCTCAGGCCTCTCTCCTTAGCTCTCAGACAGCTGTCTGCTTCCTGGGACTTCAGGAGATCCTCTCTCCGTATCTGAACTAATCTCTTCTTCTTATGGGTCATCAGTCATACTGGGTGAGGGCCCACTCATTAGGACTCCATCTATAAATACAGCCACACTGTAACATACTGGAAATTAGAATCAATGTAGGAATTTGGGGAGGACACGAATAAAATTGGGAGTCCAGTGCAAAAAGAAATTTGGAGTCAGAAGAAGCTATGGAGAAGGTTAGGCTGAGGAATTTAGAGGGGCCTTTGGGAGGCCAATGACACCTACGGTGCTTAGGATGGCGCAGTTTAACCCAGTCTGTACCAAAGCTTCAGAAGCTGAGAGACAAGAAAGGTCTTGTGTATGTAGGGCCTGACTGGTCCCTTGGGCTGCTGGAATGTAAAGTGCCAGGGATTTAAGTGAGGAGGACAAAGAGGGCGTGGTATGAAACAGAGATGAAAGAAGGTTTGTGAGGAAGGATAGGTTTGGCTGTGTGTTAGAGCAGTGAAAGACGCAGCGCTGAAGGGTCCAAGTGGGATGAAGGGGGAAAGAGAGACAAAACACACAGGCCAGAGTCCTCCTACCACCCTGCTTAGGACCATCCTGCAGGCAGCTGCTCCTAATCAATGAACACTTGTACCTGTGGGGCGTCCCAGACCATGACATTGGAAGAGGCTGCTCAGGGCAGCCTTCCGTTCTAAGAAGCAATAGTTGTAGGTTGGTTCCTTCTGCATAAGGCTGCAAAGCTGGCCTCCCCTTGCTCTCACTCCCATTCACGGCTTCCACTCAGAGTTTGCTGCTTGTTACCAGGTGCTTCTATTACTACTGTTATTATTGCTGGGTTGTTCTTCATGTGATGATCAGCATTTCCTGAGGACCCCCATGCTTGGTTTTATACCTTATCTTTGTACCAGACACACAACACCAGCCCTATCATCATTCTTGAGCAGGTAGGAAACACAGGCTCCATAAGGTCAGGGTGTGGCCCAAGGACAGACACAGAGGTGGGACTAGAATTCTAGCCACGTCTTTCTGATCTTTGCCCCTCCACTTTCTTTCAGTACCCGAAGGAGATGTCCCTAGGTCAATCTAGCTGCACACACAAGCTAGTTGTCCACAGGGGGATCTACCTCTGGGATTCAACTCAAAACTTAATTTATTGACATCCTGAGAGAATACCTCTCTCGCAGGGAAAAATTCATATTAATTGAACTCACAGACTGCGCATACATATGCTGCAGCAGAGGGCCGAAGTCAGAACCAGTGCTGTGGTATGAATGCCAGCTACACCACTCACTTGGGGTAAAAGTCCGGCAAATTATTTAACTTCTCTGTATTTAGTTTTGTAGATTCTAAGATGGGAATCATCATAATACCTAGAGGTGGTGAATTTCAACAAACCCCTTGGAAGAGATTAAGTGCTCCATAAACTATTGACTCACATATTATTATTGACAATGGGTCCCTTTGGAACTTTGAACATGCAAATCCCTCAATAAAACAAAGCTTACATTGCCTTCTCTTTTCTCACCTAATCATGAATTTCAGATGCTAATAAGAACTAGGGCACCTCTGCAAGGAAGAGCACAGCTGACTGACTGTACACTTACAGAAATAAATGTTTGATGAAGAAATTAATAGCATAGGCCCAATGAAAAGAAAGGAAATGGTTTCAGAAACTTTTGACCAAGCCATTTCTGCTAAAATATTTGCTGGGCTAATGACATGCTATTCCTGTCTAGCCCCACGGTGTAGCTGTTGCTAGGTGACAAATGTTAATATAGCTGGACTTACTCCATGTCCTTGGGGGAATGAAACTGTACCTTAAGAGATCCAGGATTTAGGCTTTCAATTAATTTAAGGCAACTGGCCATAAATAAGGCTGAATTCCTAGGATTTCTATTTGTGTATTCCCTGAACAGGGCCTAAATGGCCAGGTAAATGGAATTTTTCCTTCAGATTAACCTAAAATTAATCTTAAATTTAAGATTAAAATAAAAATTTCATTTTTTCCTATTTTAAAAGACAGTTGTCAGGCTGGGGATATAGGTCAGTGGCATAAGCACCTGCCTGGCAAGCACAAGGTCCTGAGTTCAATCCCCAGTACCGCAAAAAAATAAATAAATAAATAAAAGACAGTTGTTTGAAATTTTATTTTCTGCTGGTGTATTGGTGTTATAGCATCAAAACTTTAAAACATCCCGGATACAAGGCAGGACACTCTGGTTCATTAATTCACTTACTGCATCCCATAAATACGGAGCTTTTTTTTGAGACAGGGTCTCACTGTGTAATTCAGGCAGACCTTGAACTCACTAGTAGCCCAGGCTGGCCTCAAATTCACAGCAATCCTCCTGCTTCAGCCTTCCAAGTCCTGGGACTACAGATGTATGCCACCATGTCCAGCCAATAGAGGTGGTTGTATGTGCCAAGCACAGCTAGGCGTTCGGGTCCTTTTTAATATTTATAACAAAGCTATGATATGGGGTTGTTATTTCTTCTTTTATGAATGAACAACCAAAGCCCAGAGGAATTAAGCAGCCTGGCCAAAGTCCAGCTGAGAACAAAGGGAAAGATGGAGATCTGCATGCAGTGAACAATGGGATGCTACTATTGGGAAGATTTTTGTAGCATTCAAAGACAATTTCCTGTCTTTATCTCTCGTTTCATTAGCTTTATAGCAGAGCAAGGGGTTTTTGTCTGTTAGTAACTAAGGCTGATTGGGAAGGTCCCAGTTTAAAGGATCCCTCTACTTGATCAGGAAGGGGTACAGAAGGTCCAGGTTTAGGCCAGGAGACTTAATGTCAGGGCTGTGGCAAACTGCCAGGGCGGAGGGGAGCCAAAAGCATAATGGGACACAGGGCCTGGGAGCAAATCTGAAAGAGAGGATGCAGAAACATACGGAGCACGGCTGTGCAGAAGCTCCACACAGGCAGTGGGGTGGAGAGGCTGCCCAGAACCCCGACCATGACTCCAGGCCAGCGCAGGGCAGGGGACTGGGGAGTCAGAGACAAGCTGCTGTGGGTGCCATTTCAGTGATACTAAAACAGCGGCTTAGGGAGGTTTTACAATTTGCTCACTATCTTTACTCAGTACGTTGTGAGAACAGCCTAGTAATGCTCTAAAGAAAATTACTATGTCCAACAATTATATTTTCTATGAGATTTTTATTCTCCATAGAAAAAAAGTTCTTATGATCTGGTAGAGGTATCTATTGTAAAAGTTTAATAAATTCTGCTTTTTCTCCTGTATAGAATATTTTAAACTGTTACTGCAGGAAGAAAGTTGAAGGTTAGTTTTTCCAAAAGCCCTTCTTTCATAGACAAGAAGCTGAGGTCTGAAAGGTGGCAAGGGTTTATTCAGTGTCCCACAGCAAGAAAGGGCTGGAGACAGAACCATCCCACCCAGCCCCTGCAGGTGCTTGCCCTGAGAGGAGGTGAAAGCTCAGATCAGAAGCCTATGTCCAGTGAAGCTATGATCTTCTAGTCATACAAAACTCTAGCTGCTGGTTTGTATCAGTAGAGGGCATGGGCTGTTCTACCTTATCAAGCACGGGTTACATTGCTCATCACGGATGGGCTCAGATTTACCTGACTCTGCTGCTCCTTGGGTTGCTTGACCAACCCAACCACACGGCCTGCTGTTATTCCCACAGATGGCCCAGCCCTCTTCCCAGGCAGGCGGGAAACCTTGCCTTTCTCCCTCCAGGGACTGAATTCATTTGCTTTGACTTCCTACCTTGCATAGCTGAGCAAGGAGCTACTTATAGCTTTGTTACCATGTTCCTGTTTAATACAAACAAACAGCTGTAGCCCAGGAAAGAGATTTATGAAGACATATTGCTTGTTTCCTTCTCTGGCAAGAGACCTTCATTCGCATCCAAGGACCTGGCTGCTTTGGGGATTGGGTGAAATCATATCTTTTACTCTGTACCTCTCCCATTTAGCCTCCCATTTTTTGCTTTTTCTCCATCTCTAAGGCCACCTAAAATTTTGGGTGTGAAAAGTCCAATCTTGTAGAACAACAGGGCTGCCAGGAACTTGGAGACCTCCTGCTTTCGGGACCCAGTGATCAGAAACAAGACTGATATATCCACCCTTCTGCTGCCAGTGGCTGGGCCAGAACCACAGGCAACCTCATCCCCACCAGCCCCTCCAGGCTCAGATCAGAAGTGCGTGTCGTGCCGTGGTGTGGCTCTCCAGCCACACAGATCCCCAGTACTGGGATCTGCATCAGTGCTGAGCGCTTCCCGGCTCCAAACTCCCTATGTTGACTTTCTCTTGCTTTGGTTTGTCTCTTTTTGAGATGGAGACTGAAACTAGGAGAAGGCCTGAACTTTAGTCACACCTGGATTGACAGGGCATAGGACAGAGGTTACATCCTTGGGAAGTCATAAAAGTCTTGGGGTTGACTTCAGAGATCTACCATGTATGAATCTGAACTTGTCTAAAGGGGCGGGGAGACCCCATTTGACATCTGAGTAAACATATATTTATAAAACCTACGAAGTGGAGATAGTACATATCCTACTACTCTTTTCGAAACTTATTTTTCTTTTTAAAAATTGAACGGCAACATACTAAGACTATTTCCCATGCCTAGTGATCATATTTAATAGGCACAGCAGAAGCCATGTTGTTTTCCTGTTTTAGCTAATTACAAACACAGCCCTCTTTTTCCGTAGTTTGTCTCTGTCCAGGATGGTTGAGGAAGTTGCAAGGTGAAGTAGGTGGAATCAGTCTTGACCTTTCCTTGGCTACATCAAGCAGGGAGGTATTGAAACCAGGGAACTGTGCACAGGAGGTGGACTTAGGGGCAGGCTCTGGCTGGCAGGGTCAGAAATGGGCAGGGGTTGAGAAAGCCAGGCAGAGAGCTGGGGAACAGCAGGAACACAGGGTGCT
This sequence comes from Dinomys branickii, assembly GCA_004027595.1. Lineage (NCBI taxonomy): Eukaryota > Metazoa > Chordata > Mammalia > Rodentia > Dinomyidae > Dinomys > Dinomys branickii. The sequence continues at coordinate 121,269 of PVLD010000875.1, read as the reverse complement.
TACACTGGGAAAACGGGCTATAGCCAAACTAAGGACAGATATTGTAGCTCAACAGACAGGACAGTTCACTGTGTATGGTCTTTAAGTGGGGAGACCTGGACAATCATGTCCTAGGATGTTTGAGACAGGTCTTAAAGGCTCAGGTCACCCTGGTTTCTTGGGGACAAATATCAGGTATGGTTGGCAGTGTCGCTTGCCAAGTCATGAATGTCTAAAGCGGAACTTGGGGTAATCATGGAAGTTCTCGGTTGGCCTGAGTACTTCTGGTGATGGGAAACTCACCACCTTGTGATGATGTAGTCATCGTCTACGAAGTCAGTTACTCTGGATCACTGGAAACTTATTTCTATTGTCCCATAACCTAAATCCTGAACATAATCCTACTAGATATTTTCCCAGGGTTCTGTGCGCTGATGACCCCTCTGGGAACAGGCTGGCAGTGGTCAATGATGAAGCTCAAAGCCAACAAGGGACAATCTATTTGAATTTATGGACCATCACCTTCCTCTAGGCCACATGCCTAACATAAATGTGGCTTGTTCTGGGACTACACTGAGTCAGCACACTCTCTGATCATCATGGCTAATTAGTTGTGGCTGACAGCCAGTCCACAGCTGACCACAGACACGTTAGGGATCCCCATTGAGACCAAGAGAACCACCTACAGCAGCACTTCAGCTCTGCTCAGAGTGCCAAGCCACAGAAGTCAAAGCTTAGTAAGTGGTTCTTGTCTTAAACCACCAAGTTTTGTGGTAGTTTGGTATGAAGCAAAAGCTAAGTGATCAGCTTTACCCATAGTGCTCATCAACTTCCCTTCACAGCACCCTGCACCCAGTCCTTGCCAACCATCAGAAGATCTATGCGCTGGATTACAAGGGATGCTAAGGAAGGCAAAGGGGTGAATCAAATCCCTCTCCCTGGTTCAAATGGCAGTTCACAAGAAGGATCCTTAACTGGCGGCCTCCGGTATCACCTTGGAATAATGCCACAGCAAGGCCTTTGAGGATAAAGTTCCAGTCTGGAATAGCAGACTACATTATAAACCATGCAGGGACCCATATCCCAAAACAGAAACACGAAACTGCATCTTGATTTGTAGTAAAGGCTCTCTTTTTTCATGCTAAAGCAGATACTCGATGATACATTCAAATATAAGGTTGCACTTACTTGGGCTGGAGGTACAGCTCAGTGGGGTAAGTGCTTGCAGCTAAGCACTTAAGGCCCTGAGTTCGATCCCCGGTCTCTGTAGATGAGGTTAGCAAAAACCATACTTCTTATGAAAACAAGCTGTTGTAACCCACAAAAAATGCAGACATCTGTTTGCATCCCAAAGCTGAGCCGTGCTGTCATTTTTGAAAATCTAATACAGTATGAACATAGTGGGGAACTGTGGGCTCAGAAGAGGGTAGAGGTAGAATGGAGTGAAGGGCGGGGCTGTTTCATTTTGAACGCACCACGGGGATCTTCGGTGGAAGAAGAGTGACATCGGTGCCAACTACTAGCCAGAGATGTCATGAGCAACGAGACATGAATTAGAGTCAAGCTAAGAAATAAGAGCGATTTGCCTTCATATTTGCAAGTGCAGTGATCAGAACTTAGAGCGTGCCTGCTAATGTGAAATTTTGTAATTTTAATAGAAAACAGCTATCTAAGACCTCTGTTTCTTAGAAAAGCTTATTGTAAACGTATCCTTAGAAGTGTTAAGGGTATTAGCACTAATTATACAGTTTAAAAATTCTAAATGAACAGGATTTGTGTCAAGTACCAGTTGGCTCATCTGTATTTCTTCCTAGAAAGAATAACAACAACATCTTAACCACATTTGCCTGTTTTAAAATGATAGAGGCATCCCAGCCACCTGTCTCCCAGCATTCCCTCCCAGTGTGATGTAAAACAGGAGAAGGGGGAAGTCAGCCTACACAAAAAGCGGGCATTCCATTCCCCAGAGGCAGGAAGGAAAACAGAGAGGTTTAAGCATTTTTTGAACAACTGCGAATAAAAGGAGTGAAGTCAGAAAATTGTAGGCACAATTTTTTATGTTCCCGCATGTTTGTAGGGAACCAAAGCCAACTGAGCTCCCAGGAAAAACCGTGGAGAAGGCGGGGAAACGTCATGAATGCAGCGCAGGCTGAGCTGAAATTAATGCCAAGAAGGATTCAGTCCACCCTCACCCAGAATATCCCTCAAAAAGACCTGGGCTAGTGAAAGCAGGGACAAGGAGGAAGAGATGGCAAACCCTGGAAATTTTTTTAAAGAGGACAGGCACAATTTAAGGGGTAATCTTCAAAAAATGCATGAGTAGAAAAAAAGGACAAAATTCACAAGAGAAGCACCCTGCAGGAGTAGGGTATTGGATGCGAAATGGGGAAACAAAGAGAATGTAAAATCCTAAAATCGCCCAGAAAATCACAAAAGCAGAAAACTCAGAAACCCTCCTGACAACACATCACAACAAACATGGCGTCTGCTGCACTGTCCAACTAAGAATGCCATGAAAACAGAAGCAGGGAGGCCAACAAATCCACACAGAGCAACGTAAAGACAACCAGGAGATGATATGTTACACACAGTACCTAAGGGAAATCTTCCCAGCATCTTAAAACCAGCTATGAAGAGAACAAAAATGTAAGTCAGCACTGCAACCAGAATTCCATATTGTCAAGAAAGCAGTCAAGCATACATAAAACATATTTGTCATGGTTGATACATTGTGTCAACTTGGGGAGTCTGGAGGTTTGGCTGAGTGACTCAGCAGGAAGCCAGGGTGCTTACTTTGTATACATCCTGAGCCTGTGGAAGAGGAGGGCATGGAGACTGTGTGAGAGCTCCATGCCCCCTGGGTGGGGGTAGGCTGTGTACAATGTAAGGGAAGGAAAGAGGCTGCTTGCAGCCATTCCTCCCTTTTGCTGGTTGTTTTGCTGTGCTCTGCTGCCATGAACAGTCTGCCCTCTGCCAGGTGCCACTCTGCCTCTGAACCAGCCAAGTATGAACTGAGACCTCCACAAACTGTAAGCTAAATAAACCTTTCCTTCCTTCATTTTGGGCATTGGGTATTTTGTCTCAGCAACCAGAGAAAAGTAACCAAGACAATATTGAAGTAGAAACTCAAAAATCCAAGTAGAAATGGACAAGAGGGCTGGGGATATAGCTCAGTGGAATAAGCGCTTGCCTAGCAAGTGCAGGGTCCTGAGTTCGATCCCCAGTACCGCAAAAAAAAAAAAAAAAAAAAAAAGAAATGGACAAGAATCAGTGAGAATAAACAGCGTTTTAGACTCAGAAATGAAACAGAAATTGGACGTAGTGGTGCATACCTGTAATCCTAATTCTCTGGGAGGCTGAAGCAGGAGGATTTCAAGTTCGAGCTCAATCTGGGCAATTTAGTGGCTTAAGGAGACCCTGTCTCAAAATAAAAAACTAAAAAAGGGCTGAGATGTAGCCCAGCGCAAAAGGCCCTGGGTTCAATCTCTAGTACCAAAACAATATAAGCAAAAATAAATAGAAAGGAAAAAAGAAACAGTATGAAAGAGAAGACAAAGAAGAAAATTATATTCCTAGTTTTAGAGTACTTGAAATAACAAAACAAAAACTAGACCAAATATCCATAACTTTGAAGAAAATGGACCAGAAATAGAAAAACACTGTACCTGAATTTGCCTATTGAAATTCACGACTCCTAGGAATATTAATTCAAAATAATCAATTTTAACACATATCCCAGTAACATTAGTAGATTTTAGAGATAAAAGACCTCCTAATAAGTAGATAAACAACTTATAGAGCCAAAATAATTAGGCTGGAATCGTATTTTCAAAAAGTACATCAGGCTGGGCATGGTGGCACACACCTACTTATAAGCTCAGCACTTAGGAAGCTGAGGCAGAAGGACTGCTGTGAGTTTGAGACCAACCTCGGCTACGTAAGTGAGTTCAAGGCCAGCCTGCACTCTATAATGTATCTTGCCTCAAAAAAAAAGCATCAAACAAGATTGCAATAGAACAGTTTGTTGAAGAATTCAGAAGCTGAGGATGTAGTTCAGTGATAAAGCACATGCTCAGCATGTGTGAGCCCTGGGTTCCACTCCCCAACATTACCACCAACAAGAACAAACAAATGAAAAACAAAATAAAGCAAAGCAAAAACTTTAGCTAGGCATGGTACCCATAACCCCAGTTACTTGGAGACCTGAAGTAGGAGAATCATTATAACCAGTCAAGTTGTTCTTCACATATCAAAGCTAGAGAAAAACAGTTTTCAACCTATAATAACTTACTAAATTCTTCACCTATATTGAGGAATCTATTCAATAACATGTTCCATCCAACTGAGCAATGATTAGGAAAAACTAACAAAAGGGCCACTGCTCATGAGGCTTCAGAAATATGTAACTGCACATTTAACACTAAACCAAAGGTTAGGCAAGGATGAAAGGTCGATGCACACACTTTATTTGGTTTAACAAAATTGAAATAATTCTCCATCTAAAAAATGAAGAAGAAAAAAGAGGAAAAAGAACTAGAACAAGTTCACTGTATAAGGCAATAGGTGCCTCTTAAAGAATTAGAGGGAAAACGCCGTGATAAACCAGTAAAAGATTAAATAACAAAGTGGGAGAATGAGCACATTAAAAAAGAGGGTTTGGAATAAAAATGCAAACCTTATTAAAAGATGGAGAAGCAAAACACATACAGAAAACACAAATCATCAACGGCATGGCAGAGACTGACTATGTTAGTCCTTGCAGTAAATGTGAATAGGTTTAATTCACTTCTTTAAAGGAAAATATTCAATGTGGTTCATTAAACAAAACCGAAGCATATGCTGTGCCAAAAGATACACCTGAAATAAACTGATTCAGAGAGGATAAAGGAGATGGATGAAGATACGTCAGGCAAACGGAAACTGAAAGATGGCAGGGCTCATGGTCCTGAAATCAGACAAAGTGGAATTGAAGTCCGGAAACATTACATGTGACAAACAAGGGAATTTTTTGTGGGAAAAGCAAAATCGCCAATGAGCATGTAACATTTGGGAATATATATCTACCAATATAGCAATCACCTTTGTGAAACAAAAACTAAGGAAAATGGAAGAAGAAATAGATAGAAATATACTAAGGATGGGAGGCTTTGCTAGTACAGGACACATTAAGTGGCAAAAACTAGGAAAAAAGATAAAAGATCTAAACAACATAATCTCATGAATACTCATTAAACTTGATACCCCAATAATAAAGCACACATTAGGTCAGAGAGTAGAAAAATACCTTAAGGGACATAGCAATAAAAAGCAACTTGTGGATCTTAGTTTAAATAAACTTTTAAAGAAGTGAGATAATCAGGAATATTTGAACACCAATAGGATTTTGGATATTAAGGAATTATGTCTGATGAGGACACTGTGGTTATACACATACAAAGAGAGTCCTCATCTTTTATGAACATGTATCTAGTATTACTGATTGGGGGACAGAATTATTTGCTTTGAAACCATCCTGCAGTGAGGGGAGGGAGACAGTTGTCAGTGGATAGTGGAGTGATAACGAAACAGGACTGGACACATGTAGATAATTGTTGAAACAAATAATGAGCACATGAGGATGTGTGTAATATTCTCCTATTTTTGTGTATGCTTGAAAATTCCATAATGTAATTTTAAAGGAGGAAAGTCAGAGGTATGAAAAGAAATCCTTCCTCCTTTTGTGACTAGGGTACATTTCAGTTCCTACTCCAATACTGGTCATACCAACCTCTGCCTGCAATGGTAGGCTTTGGAGTTAGGTCCTCCTTTCCCAAAGCAAACACTCAGACAATCTGCCAGTCATTTAGGTTACTAAAGAAGCTAGTTTTGATTTGCATTTTCCAAGCTAAATTTGCCTGTTGCACTTGAAACATGAGACCCAGTGCCTCCGACGGCCCTCTGCGTCTGAGTGCTGCTCCCCAGACCATGCTTCTTTTCCATTTGTGCTGGTTTGGTCTCTAGTATCATGTGTTTGATCATTACTCCTTGCTCCTAGAACCTGAACCTGAGCTCTCTTAAATACATCTCCTAAAAGATTACTTGCTGAATTCCCTATGACTAGGATCTGCCCATCTAACAGAAGCTTTGATAATAACATCAAGTTGGCATCTCTTGACCAAGATATGTCAACCTAAAACTTCTTGTTAATGCTAAGCAAGGAGGAGATATTTATCAAAGTGCTGTCAGTCCTAGGATAGTAAAGCAAGCTAGTTTTAGGAAGGGGGAGGAACTCCTGACAAATGCCAAACAATATCACCAAATGCTTTTCAAAGAAATAGAGCACATGAGAACAGGATCTTGTGACAAACTGGGATTCAAGTGCTGGCTGTCTCATCTGTTTGCTATGAAACATGAGACACAAAATCACTTGTCAGATCCTGTCTTGAACTTCATTACCAATTTCAGCAGAAGTCTATTCCCAGGAATGATTTTCTAAATGACCAAAAGCAAAGATAAAGCCATGTTTTTTTAAGTCACAGAGTTACCTACAAAATTATATCCCCTCAAAATAAAATCTTGATCCCAGTTAGAAATGACTACTCCAGCTTCACACACCCATACCTTTCACACATAAATGAGCACACCCGGAAAGAAATCCACCATTTCACAGCCCAAGTTTTACAACTCAGTGTTTAATAAGTAGCAAAGGCAGCTAGTCCTAGCAGTCTTTGGTACAACCTGAATATTCCTTTGAGACCCTGACTACTGAGACACAAGCAGTATCAGTCACTTCTCAGCTTTGTACAGATGCAGGCAGCTTGACTACAGAAACCTAGCCTTCTCTGCTTGGACAACATCAGCCTGTGTTGCTGGGTTTAATCTCTACAATTCTTTGGCACCAGTTCTGGCACAGAGATCTGTGAGGCTGTTCCCTGACTTGAGTGCAGACAGAATTTCCCCTTTTTAGGTCACAAACTCAGCCTTCACTCATCACAGTCACTCTTTCCACGTGTCAATTTTAAACACTGTTATTAATAACATTTATGAAACATTGGCAACTGACAACTCTCCTGCCTGTATTCTGCTATACTTGGGCATTTCAGGAGATGAAAACACAAGAAGCAATCTGCCTCTGTAGGCTAGGATTGTAAAAACACAGAATGAGCTGAGAATATAGCTCAGCGATAAAGTACTTTGTCTGGCACACACAATAAAACAAACAGCAGTAACAAAAACAAAAATCCACACTGATACCCATCTCTTTGAAACACAGACGAAATGAAAACCCAAGGACAGGGCTCACTGTGTCGCCTGGGGACCTACAGAGGATGCAGACAAGTCCACAGAGGGTGGTCCTCCCATGCTGGCTCTTCAGGCAGTGTCTTGCTGCTCCCTTGTTACCTAACCACTTGAAGCTGTGGTCTCCATGCCCTGCCCTTGGGGGTTAGGTGGGGCCTCCTGTGCTGAGCCAGAAAAATCTCACCTGGGTTTATGGCCTCCTTGGAGAGGGATCAGCATCAGAGTGAGTTTTGTTGCTTGCAGGCCAATACCCCATGGTCTCCTTGATTGTTTCCTCTGTTCTTTCCTTTTCCTATTAGCCACTAGGTGGTGTGTGTCTCCTACCCAGCATGCCCCAGGCTGTGAAATACACACCCTTGCATTCAGTTAGGAGCGCCACAAAGGACTGCCCAGCTTTCAGTTCTCTGTTACAATGAAGCCACCTATTTTGCAGCAAAATCTGAAGGTTTTGTTTTTTGTGCTTTACTCTGTGAAAGCGTTCATTTCTCACCTCTCCCAACCCCATACTCCCCCCTTTTCATCCCTCTACTGACTGAGTGGCCTCGGCTCCTGCCACAAACCCACCTCTGGACACAATGATTGAACTAGGGCCAGATTCTGCTTTAAAGTGGCCTGGTCAGATTTTCTCTCCTGTTATTTGATAGGGCCCTTGAAAGTCAGAAAGGAAGGCCCCTAGTCACAGGCAGTGAGGAATGAGGCAGGACGAGTGGCAGAGAAATATGCCTGTGCAAACTAAACTCAGACAGGGGCAGGATGAGGAGCCTAGCAGCGGAGACTGGTCCACACTCAGATCAGAATGAAGCGGTGGTTGCTGGGAAGCCAGGTGAAAGAGTTGCTCAACAAATGCTTGTCTTTTTCTGAGCAGGTTTCTGTTTTTTGTAGTCCAACATTACTGACTGAAACCACAGTTGCTTCTGACCTCCCCAGGCTCTGGCTCTGTTTCAGTCCTCGCCCGCTCTCAGCCGCTCCGCAGCATCTGCCCCACCCCCCCCGTCGCCCCACTTCCTCCTCAGGACGCCCCACTCAGGAGTTCTGCTTGTGCTCATGCTCCAGTTGCTCCTCCTGTCCTCTCAAGAAAGCTGTTTCCTGAAACTCAGGGTTTGATCTTCTAACCTCCTCTTCTCCTTAAAGAGACCATAGCTGCACAGACCTCCCACTCCTGCTCCAAGTACATTTTTGTCTCTGCTAGGTAGCTCTAGTTTGATGACTCACGGTCAGTTCAACTTTTTGAAATGTAAATTTGCCCCCTTTCACCCTAGCCACCCCCTCTTACCTTTCCCATTTCCACTTAAAGGACCTCATTCTTTCTGACACTTGTCAGGACCCTTTGGGGTAACTCTGCACCTCCTGGTGATTCCTTGCTTTGTATTTACCTGCTCACTTCAGCAGGAGCTCCATGAGGGCAGGCTTATGTCAGCGTGGATACAACTATACCCTCTCTCCTGGGGTCTGAACATTAAGTATATGGGGCCATTTAGTAAGTATTTGCTCAATGAAATAAAAACATGAATGGTTATTTTATATTTTCCTCTCTGCTTCCTTCCTCTCATCCCACTGTGTACAGTCCCTCACCAAGCCCTCTGGATTCTTCTTTCCCTAACTCTTCCTCACTGTCTCCTTCCTCCTCCTCATTCCCTCTGCTCAGGCCAAATATCCACCGACCCCTCAGAGCTACTGAAGAAGCGAGCATGCAGCACAGAGTCCTGCGGGTGGAATTCTGGGGAGACAGTGGCAGCAGAGTGTTTAGCACTTCCCAAGTCCCCCAGGTAAACAGACAGGACAACTGATGGAATCCAAACCCCTGCGGCCAGTATTTACAACAAACCTACGGAAAGAAAGTTATCTCCTGAGTGTGTGGGCACAAGGGCTGACCAGGGAAGCAACAGGCACTGTAGTTAAGCTGGGGAGCAGAAGAACCCTCAAGTAGCCCAGAGGTATTCACTGGAAAGGCCGTGGGTTCATGGGCGAAGCGGCAGCTCAAACACTTCTGTTCCTTTTGTCTACACCTGTGCTGGTATCACACAACAGAACGTAACTGTGCAAGTGTGGGAAAGAATTTCAGGTTCTGCACTTCTGTTTGATGAGACATAGTAGAAACCATTGTACATACGCGCATGCTCGCACACACGTCCACTCTGCTGTGTTTAACTGAACTGTAGCCCTCTCTCAGGAGGCTTAGCATGCTGACTAACTGTAGCTCTGACCTGATATTTTAGTTATAACTGACAGTAAGTCAAACCCAGAAACACAGTCTTGTTGAGATCACATGGCAGCTGCAGTTGGCAGCCACAGCCTCAGGAAATAGGTCTGAAAAGGTACTTAGAGAGAGGTGAGAGAAATACATAGGCGAACAAGTCAAGGTCAGCACAGTTATGACGTTTAAAATATTTTCACAAAGTCTTGGTGTATTAGGACCTTAGGGAGTTTCAAATTATTCCACAGACTCAAACACTTGAAATTATAATTTGCCTCAGGCAGAATCATCATAAAGACCAGGAGGAATTCTAGTCATTATTTAGTCCAACCCCTCTGTTTATAAATGCAGAGACGAAGGTCTAGATTAATGAATGGGGCGTATCCTACTAAATAACTAGTAATGTACTAGAAAGAAAAGGTGTTGTTCATTTGGCTTAGGAGAGAATGGGGGGCAGGGAGGAAGGAGCACAGATGTGCCTTTAATTTCTCTTTATAAGGAAAGAGAAAACAAAAAAATGCACGCATCCCTCCATTCTCAGAGCTAGTCTAAAGCCACACATTGTGTAAAGCCACGAAGCCGTTGATCTCAAACCGACTTACCCAGTGTCCTCTTAGCATGAAGGGCAGCAGCAAAAGAGAAGAGTCCTCTCTCCCCCGAGATTACAACTTTTCAGCACTGCCCTCCTCCTGCAGTCCGCCTTCCTCAGGATCACATGGAATTGTTCTATAAATGTGCATTGGCTTAGGGTTGGGAACGCTGGCCTGCAAGGCAGTGGTGTGTACGCAATCTGACCCGGGCCAGAAGGCAGCTTTCCAGAGGGCTCTTGCCGCCCCGGGGGAGGAAACAGGGAGAGGAAAGCTTGCAGGTACTGCCCGGCTCTGGCTCTTGTTTTTCTCCTCTATGTTTACCTGGGAAAGAAAGCTTGTATCAACTACCTTGGGCTGCCCTTGAATGTACTTAGAGTAGTTCTACATTTTGGCTGGGTTCGGGAACTTCGCAAAAACAAAGCAGCCTGAAAGAAACACAACAAAATTAGAAATGTTTCTAGTAAATTGTGTAGGTCATTGACAGCATCCACTGACCTGATAATATCAAGTTGTCCTTTTTGAAGATGTCAGTATACTCTCCTGAGAAAGCGATGAGTAGTTCCTTAGACAAATTCTAAATAACAAGCTACCAGAAATTCCATTGGTCTTTAACGAATTAAAGTGCAACTGTATTATGGGAAACTAAGCAACTGTTAGAAAGGGTGTAGAGGTCTCTATGTGGCAACACTAACAATCCTTCAAGACACATAATTAAGTGAAAAAAATTGAGGGCCAAAATAGTGTGTACAGTATGCTATCATTAGAAGAAAAGAAGGCTATAAACTGGTGTACGTATACTGCATCATATTTAGTATGAATGTCTATCATCTAAATGTAATTATGCAATATACTATAGTACAATATATAAATGATTGGAAATTCTCATAAGAAACACGTAACAGTGGTTGGACTGGTGATAGAAAAAGAAGAAAACTATTTCATATTTACCCTAATCTAGAAATTTTACGTGTACATGTAGTAATTTTTACATAAAGTTTAAAAGATAATCTCATGTTCATTGGAAATGTTTAACTTTCAAGATTATTCTACAATTCAGTGTACTGAATTCGATGAACCAAATCTCAGGGATTTTTTCATATACTTAAAAAGTTTTGCCAGGATGGTTGCACATGCTTGTAATTCTAGCTACTCAGGAGGCTGAGGCAGGAGAATCACAAAGTGAGGCCAGCCTAGGCAACTTAGTGAAACCCTGTCTCAAAATAAAAAGGTCTGGGGACCTAGCTCAATGGAGAGCACCCCTAGGTTCAATTTCTGGTACTGAACAAAAGAAAGTGAGAAAGAAAGAAAAGAAAAAGAAAGAGAGAGGAAGACAGAAAAAGAAAAAAAAAGAAAGAAGAAAAAGAACAAGAAAGAAAAAAGAAAAAGAAAGGACTTGGCTGAGTTTTTTACTTAAAACAAGCAAGTTTTGTAATAACCAAAACGCTAAGATAACGAAGGACCTACCTGAGCATGTTGAGCAATGAGCCTGCAGGCTGCGCTTCAGTCCTGAGCTATCTGCTCCCCAGCAGTGATTCGCTCCCTTGCCCACCTGCTACATGCCTTCTGTACATCCTCCCTGCTTTCCTATCCCTCTATTCTGTTGCCAGTTTATTTATCTAGGATCTTTTGCTTAGCCTTCTCACAAGCACTAATATGTAACACTTGGGGGAAATTGTTCTCAAATATGAAAAAGACTTTTAGATACACTAAAATCACTGTCAATTGAGATCCAATACCTATAAACCTGTAACAGTGTGGTTAACCCAGTTCTAAGGACCCCACTCTCCATTTCTGTTGACCCACTGACTTCACGTCCACACAGGGCAATGAGATTTTATTACTTATTTGCCTGCAATGATTCTTTACTTAAACATTAATTAATGAATTAATTTTTTAAAATGATCTGAGGAAATTTGAATTATGTTCAAGTTGACTCACAAAGTGAGGTTTCATTATTTTTTTTTGTTTCCTGTTTGCCCAATTCAAGCTCACATAGACATAGCCTTGCTGAAATTATTACCATATGTCAGAGGACACACACAAGAAACAAAGTATTTCTCAGACGGGGTGGAGCTACTGATTACTAAAGTTCTGAAGGGAAAAAAATTCGAAGTACTGTTTAGTATGACAGTAAACAGGCAGATTTATAAACATAAAAAGATAATGTTTAAGGTTCTTTATCTCCATATATAGCTAAAAAGCAATTGAAACAGAACACAAATTTCGCTCCTCTCCCTCAAAAGGCTTTGTTGAAGTGGAACACAGAAACTTTAAAACAAAGTGTTTGTGGAGACAGTAATGGGGCCAACTGGACAGGACACACCAGGGCGCAGGGGGTTTCCCTGTGTGGACAGTGGAAGATGGGGGCTGCCTGGGGATGAAGGAAGCAGGGCAGAGCTTGTGTTTGAGGTGAGAGGGAGGTGGAAGGGGCTGCAATCAAACAATAGCTAGGCACAGTGGAACACACCTGTAATCCCAGCATTCTGGAAGGCAGTGGCAGGGGGATCCCAAATGTGAGCTCAACCTGGGCAACTTAGTGACTTTTTTTTGTTTGTTTGTTTGTTTTCTGAGACAAGGTCTCTTGCTATGCAGTTTAGGATGACTTTGAACTCACTATGTAGCCCAGGCTGGCCTTGAATTCATGATAATCCTCCTGCCTCAGCCTCCTGGGTGCTGGGATTATAGGCATGTCACCATGCCTGGCTCTTAGTGACTTATTGAAACCCCGTCAAAAAAAAGAAAAATTAAAAAAACAGCTCAGTGCAAAGGCCCTGGGTTCAATGCCAGTATTTGGGGGGGTGCAGAAGAGAACAGGTGATAGTGTGAGCCATAGAGCATGGCTGAAAATACACATACAGCTTTTCTCCATTGCCCGCTTGCTGTGCAACTTCTGCCCTGTGGTCCAGCCTCTCATTAACTGGTGCAGGAAGAAAATCACAACAAAGTTGGTTCAAAGACCTTAATTGACTTTGTGATTTCAGAATGGAGAATCACTTTATTCCATAAAATAAAGTGAGTGTTCTGAGGAGCTAAAAAGAGGATGCAGATTTTATAGACAGAGAAGGGCCAAAGAAAGCCAAAATAAAGCACCAAAAGCAGATCTGACATTTTAAAGATACTTTCCTTATACTGCACTATCTTGGTTACTTTTCTCCCTTGCTGAGACAAAATATCCAACACTCAAAATGAAGGAAGGAAAGGTTTATTTAGTTTACAGTTTGTGGAGGTTTCAGTCCATAGTTGGCTGGTTCTGAGGCAGAGTGGCACATGGCAGAGGGCAAACATTCATGGCAGCAGAGCACAGCAAAACAACCACAGAAACGGAGGAATGGCAGGCAAGCCGTCCTCTCTACCTCCCTTATATTGTAAACAGGCTCCCCCAACCCAGGGGGCATGTAGCTCTCACACAATCTCCATGCCTTCCTCTTCCACAGGCTCAAGATGTGTACAAAGTAAGCACCCTGGCTTCCTGCTGAGTCACTCAGCCAAACCTCTAGACTCCCCAAGTTGACACCATGTATCAACCATAACACTCCACCCCTTGTCCACTTGGCAACCAGACACATTTCTTTAAACCAGTTTCCAGATACAAAGACATTATATTATACCCTCCATTCCATAAAATAAAATGAGTGTTCTGAGGAGCTGAGGGAAGGATATTGATTTTATAGACAGAGAAGAGCCAAAGAAAGCCAAAATAAAGCACCAAAAGTAGATGGATCATTTTAAAGTTACTTTCCTTATAGGGCTCCAACAGGGAAACCAACCAGATTGATTGATATCTGGTTACTCTGGGAAGGATTAAAACAGAAAGATGATGATAAGGAAGAGGAGGATGACTAAAATGGCCTATTTGGGAATTTGGCTAATGTCTGTCTCCTGATTTCTTGGAAGTTCAATTGAACAGCTTAGTTTCCTTTTGGCTTAGTCTGTTGAGCCGAGTACAAACTAATGGCCTCCTACATGTTTTATTCAACACAGGAGATGCAGACACAAGACTGAAAAGGAAAAAGGAAGAATGTATCAAATAAATACTACAAGAATATTTCCCAAGGTTGAAGGTGAATCTCCATGGAAAGGGCCCAGTCAGTGCTTATCTCAGTAAATAACAATCTCTCACAGTGCTATGGGTTAGCTGGGCTCTGCAGGGCAGTTCCCACTTGCGGGCAGAGCACACAGGCGATTACAGTCAGTCAGCAGTGAGAGCTGGAGTCACCTGCAGGGTCAGCTAGGCTGGACATCCACACAACTCACGGTCATGGCTGTGACATAGGCCTCAGCTAGAAACTGATCTATGGCCTACACCTGGCTTCTCTGTGCGTCTTGAGCTTCTTACAGAGGGTGGATCGGTTGAGAGTAAGTATTCCTACACACAGAGTACTCCACTCACTCTCTGGATCCGGAAACTGGCTTCCCCTGTATGCTCTTGGTCAGACTGCAGAAATATTTCCAGAAAACAAAACAAAACAGGTCATTTTTATCAAGAGGTCCAGGATGTCCCACTGTGTGCCAAGAAGATTTCTGTGCTGAAGACATTTAAGAATCAAAAAACACATGAAAAAGCTTTCTCTGAATTTCTCTTATTAGCCTAAAACCAACCTTTCAAAAACTGAACTCGACTGTCATAAATCCCTTCCCTGGAACTTCCATCAACAAAGGAAGACTGACTCTTACCATAGGAGAGATTAGAATTCAGTGCCACACCCAGACAGACAGTAGCACAGACTCTTCCACCTCCCATGGATTCTCCTTACCAGCCCATTTATCTTTCCAGAAATTCATTGTCTCATCCATAAGGGGCTTTTCTCTCTCTCGCTCCCCCTAGTAAGAAGGATGTATGCTCTCATACTGCCCAACTCTTTTGAGTATTCATTTCTTTCCATGATTACTCTGTACACCTAAGATTAAAAATTAATAAATTTTGAATGTCTTTTCTCCTGTTAATCTGCCTGTTGTCAGTTTCACTGACAGCCACCCCCCCCACCCCCCACTAACCTGGGAAGGTACGGGGAAAGCTTTTCCTTGCCTACACTTACAAAGTCATAAGAATCAGAGAATGAGAAGCAGCTTCATTTTCCAGCATTCTCTCCTTTATGTACCACACACCAGCCACCTGTGCATTCCTAAAGTTTCTTGAATGTGTGGTGCCAAAGTCACTTTAACTGCAAAGATTTCTTTGCTATTGCTTTTGAGTAGAATATGGTTTCCATCATTGCAAGACTTGTAACATCTCACAAATCAGGTCTCATCTCAAATGTCATCTCCTCAGTGAGGGTGTCACTGCTCATCATGTTGAAAATAGCAACTCCGGGTCAGCAGCTGTACCCAGAGCCTTATTCAAATTCTCCATAGCACTTATAATTGCCAAATCTTATCTCTTGGCTGTTTTTCCTCTTGTTTCTTACTGGTCTTCTCCAAGAAAGTAGAAATTTTGTTTTATTCACTATTGTATCTTCCATGCTTAAATATTTTTTGAGTGAACATTGAATCAGCAGCCATTTCAAACAGATACTGAAAAATATGCCTTTAAATTCCTGATGTGAGGCTGAGTGTGGTGGCACATGCCTATAAACCCAGCACTTACGAGGCTGAGGGAGGAGAATTGCCATGGGGTTGAGGTCAGCCTAAACTATATATTGAGTCCAAGGATAGATAGAACTAGATAGTGAAACCCTGTCTCAAAAAAAAAAAAAATCCTAATAAAAATTTATTTTCAACCAAAATTCTATGTAAAGTAAAATCATGTATCAAGGAGAGAGGTAGAATAAAGACATTCTCTTAAAACTTCTCCTCCTTTGTACCTCTTTGAAGAAAGTGTCACAGCAAAGCCAAGGAAAGGTTATATTAGGCATGATGGTACATGCTGGTAATCCCAGCACTGTGGGAAGCCGAGGCTAAAAGACTGCAAGTTTGATCCTAGCCTGGGCAGTGTAGTGACTTAGTGCAACTCTATCTCAAACAAACAAACAAACAACAAAACTGTAAAAGAAAATTGTAAGAAAGAAAATGTACTCAGTAATCCTATTGACTACTATCTCCACATTAAGCAATGCTCAAAGGAACCCAGTAAGAATATTCCTTGCTGATTTTCAAATTTGAGGATCAGTGTGCAGGTGAAGCACAGATAATTCACTTGAGGTTACACAGCAGGCTTGATGATGTGGTGGTGGAGACTTTAATGCACTGTTCAAGTAAAAAGAACCTAAAGCTCTAGCTGCCCAAAGTGCTGTAGCAAGTTTGGGGGAGTAGGGGTGGGAGTGGGGGTGGGTATGGAGTGGGTAGGGGTGGGGGAGGGGTTCGGAGGGGTGAGGGAGGGGTTTGTAGTAGCTGGTGAGACACAACGGTGCCCCCTTCAACTTGCTCTGCCTAATCTGGCTTCCTTTCCTTTTCCAATAGCACCCCTGCTTTTTTTTTATTTTAAAGACAAAAGAATGGAGACATATGAACCAGAATAAGCCATAAACAATATCAAAAATACAAAATTATACAGAACATAGTAGGGAATTAGCACTGGATGGATTCTGTATTACATAATGTTATCTTCACATTAGTTATCACACAAACATTAAAGGAAATACCAAACTATAGAGAAGACAGTAGGGAATTAGCACTGGATGCTGCATAATATAAAGTTATCTTCTGTTAATACAAAAACGATTGAGGAAACACAAATTATAGAGAACATAGAAGGGAATTAGCTCTGGATGCTGTCCTACATAATGTTACCTTCACATGTTACTCAGTTACAAAGATGATGGCCCATTTCATCATTCAATTTTCTCCTCCCTCATCTCCATTGCCCTACCACTCGATCAGTCATCTTCCCTGTGATAATAACTGTATTCCTGGGTTTATCTATACCTCTGGACTCTTGCCTTGGGAAGAGATATAGCTACCTCAGACCACACTGTAGCAAACATGGGTGTATACAAACTGCCATGGTCGCAGGTGGAAAAGCACCCATGCTCACAGTGGACCGCCCCACTCCACCCTGTTGCTGTGCTATGGGTGGGGGCGGGTCCAGTCCGTGGGGCTCCCTCAGTGGGGCCCACAGCGGAGCAGCCACGGGGCCCTCAGCAGAGCAGCCACGGGGCCCACAGTGGAGCAGCCGTGGGGCACGTGCCCCCGTCGGGGTGCCCTCGGTGACCCATTCAGCTCTGTCCCGTTACCTCGATGCCAGAGGCCCTTTCTTCTCCCCCTCCCTCCTCCTGATCTCCAGTATTACTGTTCCCCACCCCTTGCAGCTGGGCATTGGACGAACTTACGATGCTTGGTATGAGGGCTTGAAATCTCCCCGGCCTGTTCTCACTGTGTTAGTTCAGGGTATGAATTGAGTTTAAAGATTAGTTCTAGAATAGAGTTAGAGGATTTTCTCGGGTCTGCTGTATAGAGTATGTTGTTGTTTTTCAGACTCTCAGTGTGCTGCTTTTCATCTAATTTGTTGCTATGGGTTCATGCAAGGTTCATTTGTGCAAGCTGTAAGGAGACCCTCTTGGTGCTCACATTAATAGTTTGGGATGAGTCCTGAAGACTGGATTCGTCCCATTGTTGCCAGGAACAGGCGGTGCTTGCTTGATCAAGCTGCTGAGAGACTCAAGGTGCTCCCAGAGAGAGTTCAGGGTGGGAGCTGAGCCCCGACAACCCAGCTCGTGCTTCCTGCCTGATGTTGGAGTGAGAAGGGCGTGGAGCCACGCAATCCACCTCCATCTGCATCTCCCTCCTGTTGCGGTGCTGGAGCCCCTGTCCGCTCCTCAGCCAGATCCCTGGGAGCCGCTGTGGCTCACCGCCTAGGTTCCCCACTGCTCTCCACTGGTAGCGGCTCATGCAGCAGAGAGGCAGGGGGTCACCACCTTGAGGCAGGCGCAGAGGTGGGTGTGGTGGGCTGTGTACTAGTTGCACTGATTCTCTCCAGGCACTGATTAGGAAGGTTGCCGCAGGGTGGGACTCTGCCCCAGTGGCTGTCACAACCTCTCATTCTCACGCTGGGTTCGACAACTGCTCCCGACCACCATTGCCTCCTTTCCTGGCTGCGCCCTCCTCTCTCCAGCCCTGGACCAGCTCTTGGAACTCTACTCTTCCCTGGCTGAGTTGGGAGGCTTCCATGAGCGTGGGCCTCCTAAGCTGAAGCTGCGAATGCCGGAACAAGGGCGCGTACCTTGGGTGTGCTTGGAGCGGTGACTTCCTCCTTCTCCTCTTCCTCCGACTGCGCCATGGCCGATCTTTGATCCTTTCCTCCAGCAGGGGTTTTGCTTAGTCTTTCCAAGGGCTTCAATTCCCATTTCCGATCCTTCCTGAGTTCAGGATACCCACCTCTCTCTCTTCTGTCCTTCACATGTTCCTATATTCCTATGTTCCTTTGTCTGAGTGGCATTCCTCTGGGAGGTTCTCTCTCTGCTGCCTACCCGGTCGCCATCTTGAAGTTCTCGTAAAATTTATTTAGTTATTTGTTACTTTCTAATGAATTGACCATTACATTTCTAAAGTTCTGAAATGGCCAACAGACCTTAGAAAGATACCACTTTAGGCTCCTGATTGAAAGCAACAGCTACAGAAAACTGCTGGCCTTGATTCAGGGCCCCCCAATAGCACACCTTAACCAAACTCCAGAGCACCAATTTATTTCATGGTCTTGTATTTATTTTTATCATTGGGGATTTTTTAAATTTTATTTTTCTCATTAGTACATGTTTGCCATACATGATGTTCCCATTCATCATAGGGAATTTGTACCTGTATATAACATACCTTAATTATTTTTTTTCCCATTTCCCCATTCAACCCTTCATCCTTGCTCCATTTACAAAAGCTTGGTTCCCATTTTTTTCCCTTTCAGTCCCTTTTTTTAAATCCTTTTTCCCTCCTTTCCCCCTTCTTCCCTTGTTCCCCTTCCTATGTGATAATGTTGTTTCTACCCCTCAATATTTATCCTCAATATTGCTCCTTATTTACCCTTTGGGTTTGTCATACAATAGAAACAATGTGATATTTAAACTTGTGTTTCTCATTTATTTCACTTAACATCATGGTCTCCAGCTGCATCCATTTACCTAAAAATGTCTCAAGTTTAACCTTATTCTTCTTCATGACAAAATACTGTTCCATTGTATATGAAAACCGTATTTCCTTTAGCCATTCATCTGTTGGTGGATGTATGAGCTGTTTCTAATATTTAATTATATAAATTTTGCTGCTAGAAACATGGGTATGCATATATCACTGTAGTATGATGCATTTAACTCTTTTGGAAAGATACCTAGAAGGAGAATATCTGGGTCTAATGGAAACTCTAGTTTTAGTTTTTGGATACTGATCTCCATACTGGTTGCATCAATTTACACTTCCACTAACAAGCAGTGTGAGAAGGATTCCTTTTTCCTCACAGGCTTGTCAGCATTTATTATTAGTTGATTTTTAGAGGTAGCTATTCTTCCTGAGATGAAACTTCAGTGTTGTTTTAATTTGCATTTCACAATGACCAGTGATGTTGAATATTGCATTGGTCAGGCCTGTAACCTCCCAAACAAGTGGACTGTGAGGCTTAAATAAAACAGACAAGTGGTATGATTTTACGGCTCCAGGAGGATCAAAACCCTCTAGCAGAGTTGAAGATTCCTGGCGTCTGAGACAAAGAACTTCTCTGGGTGGCCCATACTTAGATGGATTTCAAACAAAGGAGGGCAGATACTGAGGAAAGGACAAGAATCTGAGCAGGATCTTGGGAGTCAGTTCAACGACTTCTCCAAATAATCAATTCTGTTAATTCAAGAGAACTATATTATCTCCAGAAAGGCCTTCACCACGAGAGTGAGATGCCTGCAGCTACAGTCTTTATAGAGTGAACTGGGGTTGGAGCCAGGTGTCCTCAGCTGTGGCCTTGTCTTGTCCTTTGAGGCATCATGGCACCACAGGGCACTACAGGCCTCAGCCAGGACCAGTGATTCATAGAAGTTCACTTACTACAAATTTGCTGCCCATCTCGAGAGAAGAGTCCTAGGCCTTGGACAGACTTATGAGTAAACATAGAAAGCCAATTGGTTAATTTTAACTTGCTCAGTGCCACTTCCTAATGGTCTCCATCAGTTTAATATTTTTTTCATTGTATTTACTTGCTGTTTGTATTTCATCTGAGAAGTGTCTGTTCATTTCAGATGCCCATTTTGGGGTTGGGCCTTTAAATTTTGTGGGCATAATTTTTTTTTTTTGGCGGTACTGGGGATCGAACTCAGGACGCTGAGCTTGCTAGGCAGGCGCTTATTCCACTGAGCTATATCCCCAGCCCCAATTTTTTGAGTTCTTTATATATACCGGATATTAGTCCTTTGAAGAGTAGCTGGTAAAAATTTTCCCATTCTGTGGGCAGTCTCTTCATCCTGTTGGTAGTTTCTTTTGCTGTTTAAAAGCTTTTTCATTTGTTGTGATCCCAGTTGTTGATTCTTTGTAATATTTTCTGTGCAGTCAGGGTTTTGTTGATAAAGACTTACCTGTGTCTTCAAGTGTTTTACTTATTCTATCTTCCAGCAGACTATTTCTGTTTTAATATTTAGATCTTTGATCCATTTTGGGTTTAGTCTTGTGCATGGTGAGAGATATGGGTCTAGCTTTAATCATCAGCATGTAAAGCCAGTTTTCCCAGCATCATTTATTAAAGAAGCTATCTTTCTTCCAGTAAAGGTGTTTAGCCTCTTTGCCAAAGATAAGGTAGCTAAGTGCACTTGGAGTTGTTTCTATACCCTCTATTTTGTTCCATTGGTCTTCAAGTCTATTTTTTTGCTAGTACCCATACTGTTTTTATTACAGTAGTTTTATAGTATAATTTCAAGGCAGGAATTGTGGTCTCTTCTGGTTCCATATGAATTTTAGGATTTTTTCTAATTATGTAAGGTATGCTATTGGTATTTTGATTAGGATTGCATTAAATACTATTGATTATATGGCATCCTTACCTGCAGCTCTCCCTCCACCCATGTCCTACCCTGGCTCACACACTATCCTCTTTTCTGTCTCAGTGTAATGACCTTGAGTTTGCTGTCCAGGTTAGAACTCTTGCCTAGAACCTCATCCTTCCCTTGCCACTATGAAGCAGTCCTGGGCAGGATTTATATTAACCAATTGGCTTTTCATGTTTACTTGTGAGTCTGTCCAAGGCCTAGGCTCCTTGTTTGGATATGGGCAATGGGCTCATAGTAAGTGAACCTCTGTGAGTCACTAATCCCTACTGAGGCCTATAATGGTGGATGAAGTCTGAAAGTCTCAAAGGTTAAGACAAAATCACAGCCAAAGACACCTTGATCCAACCTCAACTAGATAAAGACTATAGTGTGGGCCATCTCACTCTGGGGAGGATTAATTTAATACTTTACTTGGAGAACTTCTTGAGTGGTTCTGCCCTTCTTGAGTACTCCCCTCCCATCTTCTGATAACTAAATAAATATGGGCCATTGTTATGGTTGATACATTGTGTCAACTTGGGGAATCTAGAGGTTTAGCTGAGTGACTCAGGAGCAAACTGGGGTGCTTACTTTGTAAACATCCTCAGCCTGTGGAAGAGGGCATGGACATTGTGTGAGAGGTTCACGACCCCTGGGTGGGGGTAGGCTGTTTACAGTGTAGGGGAGAGAAGGAGGCTGCTTGCAGCCACTCCTCCCTTTTTGCTCTGGTTTTTGCTGTGCTCTGCTGCCCTGAACAGTTTGCCTTCTGCTGTGTGCCCCTCTGGCTCTGAACCAGCCAAGTATGGACTGAGACCTCCACGAACTGTAAGCTAAATAAACCTTTCCTTCCTTCATTTTGGGTGTTGGGTATTTTGTCTCAGCAACGAGAGAAAAGTAACCAAGACAGCCATCCATAGAATGTCTTGGTCTTAGCTCTGAAAGAATCTCAAATTATATGACAGGGCTTTGATCCTCCCGGAGCCCTGAAATCATTCCATTTGCCTCTTTTTATTTAGCCTTTTCTGTACACTCCTTTGGGAGATTATGGATCTGATCAGCCCGCAGTAACTAAGGGATATTATTAACATGATAGGATTTTGTTTTCCTTTGTTGAATATTTTCCCCTCCCCAAACTGGAAGTTCCATGGGAACAGCTGCCTTGTCTGTTATCTTTAATACCTTAGGTCACTTAGCACATTGTGGTCACTTCAAAACTACTTTTTAATAAGAACCTAGAAAGTGGGAAGATTTTCATCATGGACTCATGAAATCACTAGGAGAAGCAAAGTTTTTAATCACTTATAACATTTCCGCCCAGTGCTCTGAGATCTCCTTGAGAGACACATTGAATATTGAATTGTATCATGTGACATGTTTATGACACTTGCTAAAATAGACACAGTTGATGCTGTAATTCAGGCATAGTTGGACTGAGCATGGCTACTGTGTAGTAGTCCTGGACCACATCAGACTTTATCTGATCTGAAAGCTGTAGTCTGCTGTTTTCCTAGCAGTGATTTTGTCAGCCCTATTACAAATTTTATTTCCTGTTAAAGAATTTACATGTTTTCCTATTTAATTTGCAAGAGAGCTATTAACAGCTTAGCCTGGTGGGAACTTTTGATATCAGGAGAGACAATTCCTCCAATCTTAAATTCTGTATTTCTCCTCTCTGCTTAGCCATCATTAAGTCCTAGTTACCAGATAGACTATAATTCCTCATTGTCATCTCATTTTAACTAGAAGGTAGTCCAGAGGTTTCATATTTGTTATGGTTGATATATTGTGTCAACTTGGGGGGGTCTAGAGGTTTGGCTAAGTAACTCAGCAGTTGTAAACCTTGGGGTAAAAAGGACATGCCCTTACCCTTCTGGGATGTTGTTTATTATGTTAATTTGGGAAGTTTAAAAGGTTAACTATGTAACTCAGAAGGGAGCTGGAGGCTGCTTGCAGCCATTCCTCCCTTTTGCTGGTTGTTTTTGCTGTGTGCTGCCGCCATGAACATTAGCCCTCTGTCATGTGCCACTCTGCCTCTGAAGCAGCCAAGTATGGCCTGAAACCTCCACAAACTGTAAGCTAAATAAATCTTTCCTTCCTTCATTTTGGGTGTTGGGTATTTTGTCTCAGCAACCAGAGAAAAGTAACCAAGACAATATTCCAGGAGGAGATGGAGTTTGCCTAATCAACTTTCTCTACTTCCATCATATTGCAACACTCTTGGTTCCTGATTTTTGTGCATGACCACCTGGGCTATTCAGTCTTTACTGTTTGGGGTAGCATCCTTATTTTCTGAAACCATTAAACCATACATGTCAGGATTCTTTATTTTTTGATAATAGAAAATCCAAAGCAAATCGGTTTCATCAGGAAAATAAAACATCACTTCCATGGTTTTGTCTACAAATAACAGAACACCCAATGAAAAGTCGTTCAAACAATTAGGACTCTAATATCTCCCATAACAAGATGTCCAGAGAAAAAGCAGTTGCAGCTTTGGCTCAGTAGCTTGGATAATGTCATCAAGGATGAGTTTTTGTTGTTTTATAATGTTAATTTGTTAATCTGTCCTTACCGCAGGCACAACTACCACATTTTGAGCAACATATGTGGACATGATAGTTGGGTAAAGACATGAAAAAGATGTTTAGCTTTAATACACCAGAGTATACAGGTGGGTGATGCAGATAGGCTGATAAGAGAGAGAGTGAGAGAGAGAGAGAGAGAAACAGAACACCTGAAAAGCCAGCTGACCTGATGGCTAAACTATAAGGGAGTCACACAGCCAAAAGACTTAGGCTCAGTTATGCATGCCAAGATTAAAGGGACAAAACAGAGGTCATCTTTTCATTTCAAAGTGAACAAGGGAACAACAGAACCCAAGCTCTCCTCCTGGCTTCAGGAGCCCCAAGGTCAGCCTCGCTTGAGGGTTACCAGCCCCGCGCTGCCTGCAGGCCTCTGAAAGCTGGAGCAACGCCAGCCTGCGGTGAATAGCCAAAGTCTTACTGAACTTAAGGAAGTTTTATAGGAGAAATTGAATTATAAATTTCAGCTAATTGGCAATTATACTTTTGGTTTTCAGTTTGAGTTGATGCGCGCAAAGCAGTACATTACAGAGTTTGGAATTTACAGGGTTAACTTGGTCTTTACTGTATCGTTTTAAAATAAGAACACGGATTCAAGGTTACTCAGCGGGCTGTTGGCAGTCAGCCAAGTTTACTGTCTGAGGGAAAAAAAGGGCACTTTAAAAATCAAGCTGCTACAGTCAAGTTCATTGTAAAAGGTTATAGCAAGTGGAGAGAAGAAAAATATCAAGAAGGCTATAATGTAGGAGATATTTTTGATATGAGAGGATTCTGTATGATGAGAGTCTTGTCCTAGTACAGGGATAAAAAAAGATAAAAACAGGACTAAGCTTATGTATGTCAAAAACAGGACTAAGCTTATGTATGTCAAGCAAAGCTTGTGGAAGTAGTTTATCAAGAAAATATATGTATGATCACTTGTTAATTTGGTGGAGCTCAGATTGTTCCTTCTAAGAACAATTGTTTCCCCTCCTGAGGAAAATGGTCAAATCAATGAGATGACCAGTCAAATAATAGCCTTAAAAAACTTATGTGTGTTCTGTGTATTACTCTACTCGATATTAAGATGGACATTTAAATATGTCATAAAAATAATGTCACGACTGGCATGCTAAAATATTATGTATGGCTTTTGATCTCAGATTTTCTTTATAAAACCATGTAACTGCCAATTGTTGACATTTTGTAGGGACTCAACTACTAGGACAGCCATGGTTGATAAAAATAACAGTTCTTTGCTATACTTTATGTGTCAGAGTGCTTTAGAAAGAATATAATAATTAAGCCTACTACAATACTAATGCCATTGACTTTTTCCTCTGGGTCTTCAACAACTGAGGTTTGGAGGCCAAAGCTAAAAAGGTGGCTAGGCTATGAGAAAAAAATGCCCCCAGTTGGTATACTTCAGTTTAGTTGCCAGTTAATAGTTTCTGTTTTGGATCTGATTGCTCTTGTCTCTTAAAAGTGGCTGGTCACTGTGATACATAGCTGGTTACTACGATGACAGACTGTGGAACTGCTAAAATATACCTCGTCTACCTGTAAAGCCATTTCAAGATCTTCAAGATGCCAATGTCACTGTGATTGCCCTCCTCCTTTTTGGACCGGTCTGGCTTTTATATGCTTACTCAGACTGTTAGTCCCTGGGAGAGGCCAATTGCACTTTGGGACATTAAGATGAATGGTCCTGTGGCAGCTATGGAAACAGCACCCAAAGGCAAGGGGAAACCCCAGGGAATGACAGATAAGCAATCCCAGCCTCATCATGGCTACCTGTAGCCACTTTCTTGGCAGCTTGGAAGGCCCCAAAGGACTGAGAAACAGTCTGAAGCCTGAGGATGTCTTGCAAACTTTAAAAATAATTAAAGCAGAAAGTGGATGAAACAGTGCCTGCATGGCTGCTATGACTATGGGACCATGGAGCTGGTAACACACAGTTAAGCCCATAGGAGTTGTGCCAAATAGCCAACATAACTGGCATCCCCTCTGTGAGGTGGGTTCTGTAGATGTACACAGGACAACCCCCAAAGCAGATAATCAGACTGTGATAAATTGGTTGATGGCAACAGCTTACCTGGTTTGGAAGAATCCAGGTGACCTACTGAAGCAAGTCACCATCCAGACTTCATAACTGTATTCTGGGGAATGGGCACACAGCAGATGAAGTTTGCTCTGCAGTACTGTAGCCCATATGAGGAGCTGGTGATGGCATGCATGAAGGACATGACCCTGATGAGCAGGTTGGCAGGCACATACAGGTCAGTGGCAGCTCTTCTAGCTCCCATTACAGGTCACCCAACCCATGTGATACTGTCGATCCCAGCCTTGGCCAGGCTTGGAGATGTGCACATGAAGTCCCGCGGTAAAATAGTATCTGTAAAAACTGTACCGGCAACAGAGAAAAAGAAGAGAAGCCACAGATGAGTGGGGCCGCCTCTCCCAGGGTAGACTGTGGGGCCACCGAAGGTTGGTGGATGCCAGCTCTGGACAGACCTGCTGGTTGCCAGCCTAGCTGCAGATAAATCAGTCAGGCAGCCTCTGCATGTGTTGCTGACTCTGTGGAGGAAGTTACACCCTGAGCAGCAATACTGGCCGATAGGCCAGGGCCAGAAGGCCAAAGCAGCCCTGGTGAAACAGGAAGAAATGACACTGACCTCCTTTTACCCTGATTAGGAGGCGGACCATGTTACCTGCTGTTAGGGGTCCCAGGAGACCAGAGGCTACATGTAAAATTAAGTATGTACTGGTCTCCTAAAATTTACTGTGCAATGTGACCTAATGTGGATGGATATCAGAACTGAGCCAATGCTAATGTGTGAGAACCCAGTCTGTTTTATAGGACTTATTGCATACATAAAAGGATACAGAGGTCAGTACATCGTGATCCAGAAGACCTAGGGGACTCTGGGTACTGGGCACCTGCCCCCATATCTGTACATATCCTCAGTTGCTGAATCCAAACTAAGGGTGAACATACTGACTGGTACTCAGCTCAGTACCAAGTAGGGAGAGTTCCCGTGATGAATTTATGTGGTAAGAACTAGAGTCCAAGAACATCCACACCACACACCCCCTGACTCTCCCATAAGCCACATGGGTTGAGCACATGAAGCCATACCAGTGGCCTGGGGACCATGAGGAGATGGGAGAGACAGTCTTAAAGTTAAAAAAGCATGGGTGATACTCACTGCACAGAGCTCTTCAGTATGGCTCATGCAAAAGCCAGGTGGGTCATGCCAAATGTCTTATAAAGTCTCACCTTGACACTGGCAGTCAGGATCAATTTGCCTCCACCCAGTAGGACAGACAATGGACCTTCCAGATGTTGCCTCAAGACTACTTATATAGCCCAACTTTGTGTCATGGCCTGGTGGCCCAGGACCTGTGTCACTGTTTTGTACTGATGATATTCTGATAGCCTGATTATCTTGCAAATTTGAAAGCCACTGTGTACAGTCTGAAGAAAGCTTTGCTGGCATGGGAGGTGAACCATAAAGGAAGACAAGGTCCAGGGACCTGGCTTGCCTGACAAATTCTTGGGTGCTATATGGTTGGGTAAGACCAGACCCAGGACAGTACATCAATTTCAGGCATATTTAGGCTTGCTAGGTTTTTGGGAGGGGTACTGCACCTAACTACCCTGCTGTGCCCTTTATACCAGATGACCTAAAGGTGCATGACATAGGGCTACACAGATGTGGCAGAAGCTGCTTGCTGGATAGATGCAGCAGAAGTTGCTTTTCAGGACTCAAAGAAGGTGTCTTGGTTACTGTTCTCTTGTTGCTGAGACAAAATACCCAACACCCAAAATGAAGGAAGGAAAGGTTTATTTAGCTTAGAGTTTGTGGAGGTCTCAGTCCTTACTTGGCTGGTTCTGAGGCAGAGTGGCACGTGGCAGAGGGCAAACTGTTCAGCACAGCAGAGCACAGCAAAAAAAATCAGCAAAAAGGGAAGAATGGCAGCAAGCAGCCTCTTTCCTTCCCTTACATTGTAAACAGGCTAATCCCACCCAGGGGCCATGTACCAGTCACACAATCTCCATGCCCTCCTCTTCCACAGGGTCAGGATGTATACAGAGTAAGCACCCTGACTTCCTCCTGAGTCACTCAGCCAAACCTCCATATTTCCCAAGTTGACACAATGAACCTACCATCACAGAGGGCTATTGCACAGGCACACACCCTACAAGTCACTGATCCTAACCTGCCATCCATCCTGACCATCAGTGTGGATGATGATGGATTTGGCTGGGGCCCATGGCATAAACAGGGAAAACAGAAACACTTTGTTGGGTTTTGGTCACAGTTATAAAAGGTAACTGAGAGCTGGTATTGCCTGGTTGAGAAACAGCAGCACTATATACTGTTCTTTTTGCCTGTGAGGAAGCATGGGACAAATAGAGGCCTGAACACAGATGAGAACAGCCCATCCCAGAAGTGGAGTGACACGGCCCCCAGGCTTCCATGTGCGAGGACGTATCTCCAACAGCGGACCTCTTTCTCAGCTAGCTTGTTGGCAGTTGAACTGGGAACAGTTTTGGGACCTGTGATACACACAGCCCAGGATGCCATCTGGGAGGACGGACTACAGGACTTTACACCTAGTCCCTTTGCAAAAGGGAAAGAGGGACCTGCGTCTGATGCTGGACATACTAATGGTGTAATGGGCGGTGACTTTTAGCACATTTTAAGATAGACAAGCCTTAAAATGTGTCTTGAGAAACATCCTGGAGGGACTGTAAAGAGTTAACTTTGCAGTTCTGACTTTGTCCTGGAATTCTTCTCCTTGCCTGAATTGTTAAAATATATATATCATTATGGCCAGAGCCTGACCTGGTCACATGGTGCAAGGTAAACAACTATGGCCAGGCCTAGACATTCCAATCTATTACCATGGAAACCAAAAATGTATATAAGGTGAGAACAAAGGCAGTTAAGCGCCACATTCTCTGGTCGGGAATCGGGGCAATGACCGGTCCAAATTGATTCTAAATTAAAATTAATTAAAATTCCATTTGTTCTGAATGAGTTTTTGGATCCCCTGCGGAGTTTGACCCGATTTCTGATTTTTGCTGCAACAATGGGTCTACCTGTGAGCCAACCCTGCTGTCCATCCCAGTATGGAAGTACTCTGATTTGAAACTGGCGCAGGCAGATAAGCCAATGGGCAGAATTGCAGACAGCGTGATTGCTTGTGATGCATAAAAAACGCCCCTTATGTGTGTGCACGGACAACTAGGCTATCTTTGTGGGGGCTAACACTCTGCTGCTGGTTTGGGCAGCTCAGGAGTGACAGATAGGGCACCAAAAAAACTGACAGAGATCCAGCCCTGAAGTCATCACTCCAAGATCAAGTGAGCACATCCAGATCGCTGCTGGGAGGCCTGCCCTAACACCTGAAATCCTCTGAAGACTACCTTGAGGCGACAACACTCTCAAAGCTTTATTCCTGCTACTCTGGAAGCTGGCTGGTCAATGCATGGCTGAAGATACAGACACCATACACTGGAGGGCCTGTCTTGATTGACTGGTGTTCTGTTACCCAGTTTGGTTGCTAATTCCTTTTGTTTGATTTGGTTCTAGCTTCAGCACTTTGGGCTATGTCCCTAGGGGACCGAGAGGTTACTTTTGTGAAGGATTGCTCTTGTCCTTGCCTATGTTGATGTAACTATAACATACTGGGTAGCCTAAACTGCTTCTCCATGTTTTAAAATGGTTGATAATTTCTCCCTCTGATCATCCTGTTAGTCCAACTCCTGTTAAGTCACCTTCCACTGACACTGTTATTCAGTTTAATGTACTGCTATGCTGTTGAGTTTTTAGTCCCTTGCTGATCCTGGTGTTCACTGTCCCTCTTTGGGCCAGGACTCCGGAGTACTGAAGTCCCTACAAACAGACTACATTTGTTCTCACCTATGTAAACATAATTCTTAGGTTGCTTACTTTTACCTGCCTAAACCAAATGTAAGATGACTTTCCTGTGGATAATATATCTAAACATCCTAGGAGCATATGCAAATTCAAGAAATTAAAATTTATGGCAGGAGCCCCTTAATAATCCTTAATCAGACTAAATGGGACCCCCAGCTCCTGACCTTCTGCAGCTGATTATTCAGCCCTCACCAGGTCCCCTACAATGTATGGAGAAATACCATCCTGGGTTCCACATAGGGCCAAAATGCTTCTGCTGACTATGTAGATGTGTTGACTGTCATCTCAGGTTCTCTAGCAGCCCCCTTTGGGACTTTCTTTCTTTGTACTGACAGGGTACATCAAGTGTGTGATTGCACCAAATGAGTCTTGTGCACTTGCTTTTGTTGTCCCTGACCTCTCTGTTTATTCAGGACAATGAGGACCTGCACATGCCCATCAGTCACGTGAGAAGCGTGGCCCCACGATATTGCCTATATTGGCTGAACTAGCAATAGCAAGGAGTTTAACACTCAGTGCCATGGCTATGGGTGTAAGCCATCAATACTCACAGGTAAGCGCTCAGATTGCTGGGGATTTTGCCGACATACGGGCCTCATTAGACGCGCTGCAGGGTCAGACGGGCTCATTAGCTGCAGTTGTCCTCAGAATCAAAGAGCCTTCGATCTCCTGACAGCCCGGTATCGGGACACCGGCCTCTTCCTGGAGGAGGAATGTTGTTATTATGCTAATAAGTCAGGACTAATAAGATAAAACTCCCACCAGAGGTAGAAAGGGCTGAAACATATGGTTCCAGATCTTACGGAAAGCTCTTCCTGGCAAGGATCGACTTCCCTTCTTCTTGCTTGTACAGGAGCCTTCCTAGATCCTTGTAGGATCTGCATGCTGACACGCTGCCTGACTAAACGCTTTAAAGCTATGTACCACCAACTTCTTTTACAGGCTAGTTCCTCCTATCAGCTCCTTAATACTAAAGAAACTGGGGAAACTGAGGAAGAAGATTCTCCTCTGTAATAAGAGCAGGGGGTATATGTTAGGGAACACCTATAGAATAGCAGACTTGTAGGCATATTATAACAAAAGTTAGAAATCATTTCGTACCCTGTGACTATGCTTGTGCTCCCCGTTATATAGCTAGCCTTGACTAGGCTGAGATGTTCCCCCTCAGCAATGTGAGGGTCAAACTGACTGTGTTTAACTTGTGTTTTAAAAGCATACAGTGATTCCAACTTGCTTCAAGGGCTTCAGGGCCATCATGTCTGTGGGAAGACTGCCCTAGTTAAACACACTTCCAACTCTACCTGCTCTTCTCAGACCCCCTCCCTCCCAGAATGGTCCTGTACAGACCTGCCTGACAATATACAATATAATCCTTGTATTCCATGTAAGCAATCATATAATAACCTGCTATCAACCTTGTACTTCCCACTCGCAAACCGTGTTTAAACTGAACTCAAACCTGACTCTGGCTGGTGATTTGAACCTCTGAGTTCCCCAGGCTGCTAGCATAATAAAAGTTGCCTTCTAACTCTTCAGTGTAGGAAGTCTTCCATTTGGATTGATACTGGTTTTTCTGCTGCACTGTGATCCTGGCATGGTTGCATTCCTCTAGCAATGCACCTCCTGGATAGCCCCTTCTCCACACTTTACCCCACTGAAGCTTGGCTAGCGTTGCTTCTTCCCTCTGGCTTGTTAGGCCTCAAGGTGGCAATGCCTTCCCATGCTGCCTTTTAAGGGGACACATTTGCTATGGTCATTGTAACTAACTACCACAAACTTGGTCACCAATTTATCCACTTTTTTCTTTGGTGTTTTTGCTGTCATACATAAGAAACACTTGCTCGTTGTATACAGGAGCCTGGACTATACCTGTCCATCATCTCATCAATGATCACAAAGATTTACATATATGATTTATTCTAAAAATAAAATGGCAAAGTAGTGGTTCCCTTATCCTCACTTTCTCCTTCAGCTATAAATTAAATGAAAAATTGAAGAAATAAACAATTTGTAGGTTTTATTTTTATATTTTTACATTTTTACTTTTTTGTTTTGTTTTGTTTTGCTAGAACTCAATGCCTAGTACATGCTAAGCAAGTCCTCTGCTGCTGAGCTACATATCCAGCCCTAATTCATAAGCTTTATTTATGCATCATTCTGAGTAGCTGCCTGGCCTGTGAGTGACCCCTTTGCCCAACACTCTCATGCTGTACATGCTGCCTGTCCATTAGTCACTAAGTCGCATTTCAGCTATAGGCTTTACTGTTACGGTATAAGTGCAGTTATAAAGAATGGAGCTGAGGGAGTTATTCCTCGCCACCCACGCAATTCCAAACAGCACCTAATGGCCATTCCTCCTTCCCTTGTCCTAAGAGAGGTAGAAAGTGAAATAACAAAAAACCCAAGAGGTCTCTGATGCCCTAGGGGACAACACATAGCCTGCTGAATCTGCTAGACTGACCTTCAGTCATTTTCACCCTAATCAAACCTCATTACAGGTTCATAAATATGTATTAGATCTCAGAAATATGATTAAGGACAGAGTGAATTGAGGGACAAGTGTGCACTTTGAGAGCCTCTAAGGTGACTCAGCACCCTGTCAATTATTCCCGTCAATCACACCTCGAGATTCAGAGAGAGTCACCAAATTCAGAGGGAGGCTGAGATGCACATCTTTTAAATCCCCGAAACTTGATTTATTGGGGGACGCTGTTGCTGTTTCCGTTTGCTATGACTTGTGTTCAGTGCTTTTACTTTTTTGTCACCTCAGCACCATTTTCAACTGTGCCATATCTTTAGGAGGCGCGGACTTGCCTTGAGCACATCTTCTTGTGATTGTCAATAAATGTAGCTGCTTGCCAGTTGGTATCAGGTGTACACTTGCCAATTCTTTGCTTGTTGTATACAAGAGCCTACACTATACTTGCCTAACACATGGTAACATTTTTGGTGAGCCAGCGAGGAGAGATAAGTGGACATTGAGAGATTAATGGACACCATATTGATGGACATTGGCAGCAAGAAGCCACAGGCAGCAGTCAAAAAAAGCCAGTCAGGAAAGGAAGTAACTCACCGCTCACTTGGGGAGATGCTTTACCTTTACCCCTTTGTTGGGTGCACAGGACAGATTCCTGAACAAGCAGCTGACAAGATTGCCATTTGGAGAGGGCTAGATTGTGCAGAAAAAAGGCTTCTACCTTTCTGAGGAGTGAGAGGAGTGCTGTGGACTGGTTGGTGTTGTATTTTGCCATTGGGCCCTGCAACGTGGGAATTCTCAGAAGGCTGACACACACCTCTGTGGGGCTGGACCTGAGCTGAGTTGAATGGAGGCAGGCGGCTGGGGAATCTTACTGCCTTGGCACAGCCTGCCACGACAGAAAACTGGAAACATAGACCTGGCCCACCTGAAATTGTTGCTTTCCTTTGTGTAGTGCAGTTGGCAGTGTGCCCCGCACCATGTAGACCTGAATGGTCCCTTTCATAGTGCCAAGGCTGCTTACAGGTTGTGCTGAGTGAGTGCTTTTCATGAGTTCCTTTCCCTCCCTCTCTCTTGGGAAAGTCCTGGGTCCCTCTTGTCTCTGCCCCCTCCTTTAAGCTTTTGTCTATAGGAGTATTCAAACTATCTGGATTTTTAGTAACTCAGGGGAAAAGTTAAGAAATATAGTGTTTCATCACGCAGAACAGAAATAAAAACACCCCGTGGTCATTTTAAAAGAGGCAGTTTTGGTGCCAAACTGGCAGTGAAAAGCAGTGGCCACTGGCTGAGCCAGATCTAATTGAGTTAATTCTGGGTCCTAAAACCTGCCTATAGCTACCGCCTCCTAGGTTACTTCTCTAATGTTAATCCCCCGCTCCATTCTACTTAGTTCTGCTTTCGTTGTGATAACTATGGCTTCAAGTTTATGCACCTATCTGAAAGAAAGTATAAACTGTGTTTGCCAAGTGAACTTACATTGTGCCTAACTTTTATTTTGAAGGTTGGTCACCAGATGTGTGCTTTGTGGCTTGATCAAGTGGAATGAGTATTTTTCTAGGGACAGGTCTTATTCCCTACTCTTAGACTGTCAGATACTGGGAAGTCTAGTATCTGTGGAAGTCCAGTATTATCTGTGGAAGTCCCTTTTTTCTTAGCCAGAAGTCACATCTGCAGAGAACTGACTGGGTTTTGTGGTTCTGTTGAGTGAAGTGATTGCTACCCTTCCCTAAATAGGGCATTAGATAGTTTTAAAATTGGCTAAGGAGCATCCAGCCAAGAAGGCATCCCAGTTCTGGATTCTGTGTCTGGGATTCTTGAGGACATAGGAGAGATTCTAAAATTCCAAAAGGAAAAGTGGTGCCCACACAGGGCTGGAGAGGTCCAGCCCCCACGGAGTTCACTTTATTAGAGCATACATTGACAAAAGCTGACATTGGTTATAGGTAATGTTCCTATGTAGGATCTAACTCAGAAGAAGGCTCTGTAAGGCTTCTAGGACATAATTCCAAGGAATTCAGTGAACAACCAGTTAACCAGTTTAGCAGTTAACAATCCTGGGGCTGAAAGCCTTAGGAACCATTAGAAGATACCCTATCACGTGCCTACTAATGGGTCAGGGACTGACTTAGGGATAGGCTTGTTAAGTTTCCCACAATTTCTGTCTACAAAACCCATTTTGGTGTTTGCCTCATCCATCCTACCTGGCCCCTTGCCTTCTCAGCTCGTCCCTTTTTAGTGATAGATATTAGGCAGTGCAATGAAAAACTGGGTAGATTCTCTGAGCATCCTGAGGTTTGCTGAAGTTTCCACATCCTAACAATAGCTTTTGATCTATCTGGTGAAATGTCCAGTTTATCCTGGCTTTTTCTTGCAGAGCAGTAGAAAGAAAAAACATTAAAAGGGCTGCAAAGTAGGCTAATGATGAAATGTTTAGAACTTCACCCTCTGATAATCAGCCAACTGCTGCATCATTTGGGTCTCAAGAGTGGCCCAAATGGAATTATAACACAGAACATGGAAGAGCCCAACCAAAATTATACATCAAGTCTACCTTAATGTGTACGGAACAAGGAATGCCCAAACCTATGAACTACGATAAGTGCAAACCTATTGGTTAAGACTTTGCTAGGAATTCAGTTGCTTTTCAGCACCTACTTATAGAGGCACTTTGTAAATATACTAATTTAGATTCTAAGTCTAAAGAAGGTCAGGTGATCCTCAAGCAGAATTGTATTAGTCAGTCAGCTCCAGGGATTAGGAAAACTCCAACTGGGCCCACAAATGAAATATTTATTTATTTATTTATTTATTTGTGGTACTGGGGATCGAACTCAGGACCCTGCGCTTGCTAAGCAAGCGCTTATTCCACTGAGCTATATCCCCAGCCCCTTACAAATGAAATAAATCAATTGGTCAATGTAGTTTGTTCAGCCTTTAATAACTATGATGAAGCAGAGGACAAGTAAGAGTTGAACAAGGGAAAGCGGCAGGCTCAAGCCATGCTTGCCCTATTTGGTAAGGTTCAGGACAAAGCCCACAGTGCCAGGGGAAACCAAGGTATCCAAAGAGGGATGGAAGCAAGTCAGAGTGCTTGAACTGCAAGCAGTCGGGGCACTGGGAGGAGGAATGCCCTCAGAAACCGCCTAAAACTTGCGGGGCATGTCAGAACATGGGAGAAGACCCTTGGTATTTGAAGAGGGACTGCCCTCATTCTCGGATAGGGGTGAGGTCATCTCTCACAGCAGTGGCCAGAGAGTAAGGGCCGGACAAGGGATGATGGTGCCTGGGGCAGGCTCATGGCAACCTCATGAGTAGTCTGATCAGTTTACAGGAGCCGTGGGCAACTCAAGAAGTAGTATATTATAGAAATTATAATATAGTATAGTATATAGTATACTAAATTAACTTACACTTAACTGTACTAAATTATAGTATAATATAGTATAATATAGAAATTATATTTCTCTGTGATACTGTGGTAACTTATTCTAGTTTTTTATTGAGGTGAGCTTTCATCTTGTTCTAAAATTGTGGGCCTTCAAGGAGTTAACTGGGTATCTTTCTTTATCCCCACTCTGAGCTGCCACTGGAAGATTTCCTTTTCCAAGCTGCCTTTATGGTGATACCAGAGTGCCCCATACTCAGGAATTGGAAGAGATGTATTCTTCCTTCTAGTTACTAGGGACTCAGGCAGCCTCATCCCATGAATCCTGATGTCTTCGCCAGAGTTGATCCCCAAATGGTATGACTACATCCCAGGGAGGGCTGTCAAGGTCATTCTAGTAGTCATCCTGCTAAAGGGCCATAATCTATAATACACACACAAACACATACACACACACACCCAAAGCAGTATTATTTTAAAGAAAGAAGCTAAATGGGGTTCAAGCCCGCTATTGATGAGTTTTTGGCTACAAAGTTACTGGTGCCATGCCAGTCCCCATGCAATACATTCATTTTACCAATAATCTAGCCATTGGGAAATATCACCTAGTACAAGATCTCAGAGCCATCAGTGAGGCAGTGGTACCTATTCACCAATATGGTAACAGACCATATACCTTTTTAGCTCAGATCCCAGGAGACACTAAATGGTTCTCTGTACTTGATCTCAAGGTTGCCTTCTTTTCTAGCTAACTCTCAATATTTGTTTGCCTTTGAATGGGAAGATCCCTAAACAGCACTTTGCCGGTAGTATACTTGGCCTGTCTTGTTCAGGGTTTTATAGATAGCCCACACCTGTTTGCACAGGCTCTTGCTCAACACCTGAGAGATTTAAAGTTAAAAAAGGGAGTCCTATGCCCCACTGAAGAGTTATAGAATAAAAACACTATTAAGACTCAATTTTCCAGCAAAAAGTAGTTAGAAGGTGTCCCAACATAAGGCCTAGTTTTCTCATCAAAAGGTGATATATAGGGATATATTTTAACTCCAGGACAAAGGCAAATGTTCCCAAGGAGAACAAAATCAATTTGCCACCTGGGCCCTCCATAGTCTAAACAACGGCTGAAGGCTTTCTTCAAGATGGCTCATTTCTACTAAATGTGGATACCCCATTTTGGAGTAATAGTCAAACTCCTGTATTGGGCAACTCAATGACTAGAATCTGAACCTTTAAAATGGACAGCAAGGGCTGGGGATATAGCTCAGTGGAATAAGCGCTTGCCTAGCAAGCGCAGGGTCCTGAGTTCGATCCCCAGTACCGCAAAAAAAAAAAAAAAAAAAAAAAATGGACAGCAGCTACTTAAGAGGCTTTTAAAGCCTTAAAGTGGGTCCTAATGCAAGGGCCCAGCACTCGAAGTCCCAAACCTAACTAAGCCTTTTTTTTCCTCTCTTCATGACTGAGAAACAGTAGTAGCCATGCAAGTGTTGACTCAGCAGCAATGCCAGGAAAGCCAAGTAGTTGCCTACTTTTCCAAGAGAAACGATGGAGCGATGCAGGGCTGGCCTAGCTGCCTGTGAATAATAGCTGCAACGGCAACCTTAGTTTAGGAAGTTTCTAAGAGAACCTTGGTTAAGGCTATATGTGAATGACTGGAGAAAATCTCTCTACATATTAGTCTTGCACCATTTTAAACCCAACCATATTCCTTTCAACCAACCAACAGATAGAATATATGTGGGAACATATGCCCCAAGGAGAGAGACCAGCCATTGACAGGTACAGCTAGCATGTGGTTCACTAATTATTAGATAAAGAACCTTTAGTTATTGTGGGCCGATCAGGCCTGCAATCTCCCAAATGAATGGATGGCAAAGGCTTAAATAAATAAGACAATTGAAATGATTTTAGGGCTCCAGGAGGGTCCAACTCTCTTCCAGAATTTGAGATTCTCTGGGTTAAGAGCAAGACTTCTCTGAGTGGCCTGCGTTTGGTTATCAAACAAAGGAGGATACTCAAGAAAATGTGGGCATGTGAGCAGGACCTTATGAAATATTTTCTCAAGTAGTAAATTCTGTCAATCAGGAGAACTACCTTATCTTTAGGTTGGCATTTATTGTAGCAGTGTGGAGCCTGCAGCTGCAGTTGCCTTTTAGTTAATTGGGGTTGGAGCAAAATGTCCTCTGCTGTGACCTTATCTTGTCTTTTGAGGTGTCACAGCTTCACCTGCCATTACAGGCCTCAGAAGTTACTAGGGACTCACAGCGGTTCACTTATAGGAATCTGCTGCCCATCTCCAGACAAGGTGTCTAAACTTTGGACAACTCACAAGTAAACATGGGAAGCCAGGAAACATGGAAGTGCCAGGAAACATCCCGTTCCTGGCACTGCTGCTGAGTTCACACTTTCATGGCTACTCTTGTTTCTCAGTCATGAAGAGAGAAAAAAAGGCTTAGTTAGGTCTGGGATTTCTAGTGCTGGTCCCTTGCATTTGGGCCCACTTTAAGGCTTTAAAAGCCTCTTAAGTAGCTGTTGTCCATTTTAAAGGTTCAGTTTCTGGTTGTTGGTTAATATTAAATCCTGCTCAGAGCTACTCTGCAGTGGTCTCCATCAACTGATGCTGCAAGTTTCATAAAGGATGGTGTTCAGAGGGCAGGTTGTGGCATAGTCAACTCTACTCAGATCATTGAAGGAAGAAGATTTTCTCCTGGGACTTCTGCCCAAAAGAGAGAACTTGTTGCCCTCAGGCTCTTCAACTTGCCTGGGAAAGGACTTTTGCCTAGTTGCCTATCTCCAATAAAACATGGACCAGAAATCCTCAGCCTTCTTAGGGCAGTAAATTTCCCAAGTGGAATAGCAGTTGTCTATTGTTTGGGAGGGTACACCTCCTTGGATTCTGTCTCCCAGGGTAATTTTAAAACTGATTCCACTGTCAAACAGGCCATTGTCCATTATAATTCTAGCCAATCACTAGCTCTGCCCATGGTCCTATTATAGGATCTTGACTTAGATCTAGGATATTCCACAAAAGAGCTTCAAATGTCCATAATGGGGGAGAAGTTCAAAAGGGTCAGTGGTGTTGTGGGAACCTGACTGTTCTTGCCACGATGAGTGCAGGGGAAAGTCATTAAATTCCTACATGATGCTTTCCACCTAGGGTGAGAAGCTACCACCACTATAACACATAGTAACCCAAGTCTGTAAGATGTGTCCTGTCTGTGCCCTCCATAATCCATGGATTTATCCTCCCCCATTGCTTGAGCTGGTACAAAGTTGTGGGTCCTTCCCTAGAAAAGACTGGCAAATAGACTTTACCCACATGCCTAACTGTAAGGGGCACACACATCTCTTGGTGTGCATTAATATCTTTCCTGGGTGGACAAAGACCTTCCCTAACAGGTCAAAACAGGCTTTGGAGGTGGGAAAAGTCCTTAAAGAAGTGATCCCTCGGTTTGGACTTCCCAGGTCTATTCAGATGGCTAATGGATCCTCTTTTATATTCAAAATGATGCAGAGATTTGCCAAAGCATGGAATTAAGTACCATCTTCACGCTGCATGGAGAGTCTAGTCATCAGAAAAACTCAAGAGAGCCAGTCAAACTCTCAAGAAAAACTACAGCCAAGCTGTCAAGAAATTCACGATAAGTGGCTGGATCTCCTTTCAGTTGCCTTAATGAAGCTTTGTGCCCTCACCTCCCAAGTTCAAACTTAATCTCAGGACGTTTGAAATACTTTTTGAGAGACCTTTTTTGATATCTGACTTACTGACACTGAAACTTCCTAGGTCCTTCAACATGTGACCCATCTGGGAACTTCTTAACAGGCCCTTCAGAAATATGGAAGTAAGATTCTTCCACTCACAGAGATTAACAAGTACTGTCATCCTAATGCCTACTGTAGTGATCAGGTCCCAATAAACACTTGGAAGGAAGGTGGACCCCAGGATCAACTCACACACAAATGGGAAGGTCCTTATGTAACCCTTGTAACCACTCCTCTGCAGTTAAAATACAGAGAATAGATGGATTCACCTCTCCAGGGTAAAATTCAAGCTGCATGAGACACCAGAAAAGAAAAAGAGAGAGTATAAGCTTCATATACTGTGAACAAATAGACAACCTCAAGCTTCTTTTCAGAAAAGGAAAAAACAACCACCAGGTATAGTGGTGCATGCCTGTAATCCCAGCACTCAGGAGGCTGAGACAGGAGGATCACTGAGTTCAACGCCAGCCTGGGCCACAAAGTGAGTTCAAGCTAGCCTGAGCTTCCTAGTGAAACCCTGTCTCAAAAAGACCAAAAGAGAAAGAAAGAAAAAAGGAAAGAAAGAAAGAGGTATCTAGGTTAAAAAAAGAAAACACCAAGCACTTTGTTAACCAGTCAAACTTTTATTCCAAGTAAACTGGGTGGATAGTCTTGCTAGTTTTTGTTTACTACACTTGAAGTCCCTATCCCAAGTTATAACATGACTTTTTTTTTCTGTTTTTTGAGATCCTCCTAGGTGATTCACAAATTGCCTCAAGTAGAGATAATGAAAAAGAAAAAAAAGAGAGATAATGAACAGTGATCATTTGCATAAGAACTTAAAGCTAATCACATCTTTCTCCTATCATAAGCAGCTACTTAAGAACTTGACAGACAGTTTAAATGAACTTATCCATTGTGTGGGCCATTACTACATATCAAAAGCTTATTGAACTGAATGTTGTATTTTTGTCTGGAGCTTGGGATGAATTTTCACGTGAAAGAATGCTAAGTATTTGTTGCAGTAACAGTACATTGAGCTATACGTAACTATTATTGGCAGTGGCTTAAACCATATGATACACATATGTGGTTTACTTAAGGAGTCTGGAAGAAGGCAGTACAACCAGCAATTTATGCAAGTCCATGCTTCCTCTCTACTGGCCTCAGCATTCTGGTCTTTCATGCTGCTTATCACCTTCTGAGTTGTAGATGGCTGCCATTGTGCCAGGCAGCATGTTCTTGCGCCCATATCTCAAAAGAGTGAGGCTTGTCTTTCTTGCCGATGGGAAGCCCCCTCACTTCTCATTGACCATGACAGGATGATGCCAATCCTTAGAACAGTTATTGGGGAAGAGGAGTAAGATGACCGTGGTATGATCCCTTTGGAGAAATCATGCTGCATTCAGTAAAGAGGCACAAGAGTGTACCTCTCCTCAAACTCGGGTGAACAGGGGAGTGATCTGCTGTCGGACAGCAATCAGCAGTGCTGCCTCAAGTTTAGCAAATGTACTGCACAACATTATTCCATGCATATCATCAGGTCATAGTGCATGAAACTAGAAATCGATGGCAAAAGAAACCACATAAACTATGCAATGATATGGAAATTAAATAACACTCTCTTGAATAATCAATGTGTCACAGAGGAAATTAAAGAAGAAATTAGATGATCTACAGTCAGTCGATAATGCCAGTTTGACATATCAGAATGTATGAGATGGAATGAGAGCTATCCTAAGAGGAAAATTCATAGCAGTGAATTCCCACTTCAGAAAAACAGAATGAGCTGAAGTAAACAACTAAATGATGCACCTCATGGTCCTAAAAAAAAAACAAGACCAGTCCAAATACAAAGCTAATACAAGGAAGGAATTGTAAAAGTCAGGACAGAAATTAATAAAACTGAGATAAAAAAAAAACAATCCAAAGAATCAATGAATCAAAGAGTTGGTTCTTTGAAAGATTAAACAAATTAGACAAGCCCTTAGGTAATCTTACTCGAATAAGAAAAGACCCAAACCCATGCAATCAGAAATGAAAAAGGTGAAATCACAATGGATTCTGCTGAAGCCCAGAAGATTATCAGTAGTTATTTTGAGAACCTGTATTTGTAACTATCCCTTAGTTATCATGGACTGATCAGGTCCTCAATCTCCCAAATGAGTGTACAGAGAAGGCTAAATAAAAAGAGGTGAATGGAATGATTTCAGGGTTCCAGGAGGAGCAAAGCCCTCTCACAGAACTCAACATTCCTTCAGGGCTAATACCAAGACCTTCTCTGGGTGGCCTGTATTTATTTGGTTATTAGAAGAAGGGAGGGGACTACTCAAGGAGGGCAGAACCACTCAAGGACTTCTCCAAGTAAGGTACTAAATTAATCCTTAATAAGGATGCAGTTAATTCCCCCAGGAATGAGACACCTGAGGCCTGTAGTTGAGACCAGAGGCTCTGTGGCTCCATGGATAGCACATTAGACTTCTAGTTGAGACAGGATCTAGATGTGCTTGGCTGTGATCTTATCCTTTGAGGCTTTCTGGTTCATCCACCATTACAGGTTTTAGTAGGTCACAGAAGTTTACTTACTATGAGTCCATTGCCCACTTCCAGAGAAGTGGCCTAGGCTTTGGACAGAGCCAGGGGGATGCGGGCTTGCCGCGGTGGAGGCTTCATTTGTTTACAAAGTGCTCCCGTGCCAAGTAAATATAAAAAGTCAATTGGTTAATTTAAGTCCTGCTCAGGTCTGCTTCATAATCATCTCCATCAAACCTGTACTGTAATAAAATGGAAAACTCAGAGGAAATGGACAAATTATTAGATACATGTGAACCACCAAAACTGAACCAAGCTGGGCGTGGTGGTGCATGTCTGCAATCCCAGCACTTGCAAGACTGAGGCAGGATGATCGTTATGAATTCAAGGACAGCCTGGGCTGAAAGCTGAGTTCAAGGTCTGCCTGAATTGCACAGTGAAATCCTATTTCAAAAAGACCAAAAAAAAAAAAAAAAAAAAAAAAAAAAAAAAAAAAAAAAAAAAAAAAAAAAAAAAAAAAAAAAAAAAAAAAAAAAAGCTGAACCAAGAAGATACAAAAATCCTAAGTCAACATCAGCAGTGAAATTTAAGAAATAATTTTAAAAACCAACTAAGAAAAGCCCAGGTCCCCATGGATTCACTGCCAAATTGTAGAAGAACTTTAGAGAAGATCTAATGCCAATACTCCTCAAACTCTTTAATGAAATCTAAAAGGAAGCAATACTTTCAAAGTCATTCCTGGAAGCAAGCATTACCCTGACTCCAAAGCCAGAAAAGGATCCAACCAAAAAAGAGAATTACATGCCAACCTCTTTTATGAACACTGATGCAAAAATCTTCAATAAGATACTGGCAAACACAGTGCAGCAAATCATCAAAAAGATCACATATCATTCCCAAGTAGGATTCATTCCAGGAATGCAGGCAATGGTTCAACATTCCCAAATCAGTAAATGTACACCACATAAACACCAGATAAACAGAAGGACAAAAGTCACATGATCATCTCAATAGACTCAGAAAAACATATCAACAAAATTAATGCACTTGTCTTTGTATTGACTACAATGCTTTCTTTCTTGGACCTTGTAAGTAGGTAATTTTGAATCTTTTAGTCTTAACAATTCACTGTGAAAAATTCAAGGACGTCTGTTGTTTGTTTTGTGGTCACAGAGTGGAATTTACAACTGTACACAAACCCCATTTGCCCCCCCCCCCCGCCCCATAATATTGCCCTGGGAAACTAAGGTCACTGAGGATGAGCAAGCAGCAGATCACTTTTCTTGTCCCAGTCAAGGACTCATCTTATTATACTATGGGAACTTGCTCAATCCACA
Organism: Dinomys branickii; assembly: GCA_004027595.1. Taxonomy (NCBI): domain Eukaryota; kingdom Metazoa; phylum Chordata; class Mammalia; order Rodentia; family Dinomyidae; genus Dinomys; species Dinomys branickii. Next base: position 78,320 of record PVLD010000875.1, on the reverse strand, counting down.
TGTGCTTCATGGCCACGCTGTGGCCAGGTTGTGTCTGTGTCCTGCAGGGGTCAAAGGGACCCTGGGAAGACGCCGTTCTAATGCAACTGAAAGCCGAGATTCTAATGACTCTGTAATTGAAGTACTGTAAGTGGGATCTCTTTTACTATCGTGAAAAGAACAGATGGACCTCAGTTAGGCCCCGAGGTGCCTTCAATTTCTGTGCTGCCTAAGCAACCCTAGCATAGAAGACTCGGCCCAGGTGCCAATGCCGACCTCCCACCACAGGCGTCGCTGTGCGCTCCCGCGCTGCTCCGGAGCTGCGTTCCATAGGGAACAACGCTCGCGCGGAGCAGGGGTTTCAGTTTCTGGCGCGAACTTCCGTCGTTCTGAAGTTGCCTGGCAAATTGGCGCGATGTCGGGGGACAGTAGCGGCCGCGGGCCGGAGGGCCGAGGTCGGGGTCGCGACCCGCACCGGGAACGCACCCGCTCTCGCTCTCGCTCGCGTTCCCCACTGTCCAGCCGCGGGCAGCGCCCGAGCTTCGATGACGACGAGCCGTCGGATTCTGGGGACGAGATGGTGGACCCGGCCACCCTGGAGGCCGAGACCGACTACGGCCTGTGCCGCCAGATTCGCCACCAGTACCGGGAGCTCATCAACTCGGTTCAACGTAAGGCGGTGCTTCGTGGCGGGCAGGGAGGGGCCTCAGGTGGGCAGGCGGCGCAGGCCGGGGGACGTGGGCTCGCGGCGGCCGAGCCTTCATTTGTTTACAAAGTGCTCCCGCGCCAGTCTGGCCCCAGCGCTTCCGGAGACCTGGGCGTAGAGCGCGCAGACCCCTGGTGGGCGGGCTGGGAGAGCTGGAGGCCAGACCCAGTGGTTCCTCGCCGGAGCTCAGCCAGTAGGGGAGAGCGCGACGCGGACGCCAGCTGTTTTTGATTGCATTCAGCTCTTCTCTGGCTGGGCTCGCGGGCCCAGCAGCGACAGCATCCTTTGAAGAATGTCAGAAATGCAGTCTCCCATCCCGCCCGGACCCACCGAATCTGAAACGCTGCGAGGTGGGGGCGTCTGTTGCGTGCTCTCTACTTGAACCTGTTGGTTGCAAAGTTTGAAAACCGCCCAGTGAACGGAGCCCTCCTCTGAGCCTGCGGAGGAGTCCAGCCGTTTTGTTTGAGATTAAAAGGAGCCCGACGTTCCTTTTAAATTTTAAGCTGTTTGAGGTGTACAGTTGCCTTGCTCTTTCCGTGCCGTTTTAGTTTAAAAGGTGAAGCTGTTTGAAGTCGTTACTAGGAGCAGAGACGGGGCTTGGCTTTACTACTACAGGCGATCATTTTCTCAGCTACTTATGAGTGAATGATGAGCACATTTCCCAATGGCTTCTTTTTTTTAATAGAAAACCGGGAGGATATACTTAACGCCAGCGACAAATTAACAGAGGTCCTTGAAGAAGCCAACAACCTATTTAATGGAGGTAGTCGATTATTTTATGTTACTGTATGTTTGATTATTTAATTAGTTTTATAGAAGAGCCAAATTATCAGATCTATTACAGTGCCTTACAAGATTTAGAATATTTATGCTAGCAACGGTACTACTTTTATTATGAACTTAACCATGCACTAAACTTATTCTAAGGACAGCATGAAATTATGGACTGAGCGCCACAGTTTAACAAGCCTCTCGCATGTTGCCTGTTCCTATTTGAGAGATCTACATGTGTAAACAGATGAATGAAAGAACTGAGGTAGCTTCTGACCGTCCTGGTTTTCTTTCACCCTCCCAGCCCCTCCCTCTGCTGTTGGGACTCCTTGCATCCCCTAGTGGAGGTGGCCCTGTCCTTAAGTGTGTCGGAGGCAGGGAGTGAGCTCAGAGTGCTGAACTCTGGTCCATTGGAGCGTTACAGTTTTAGTTTGGATTAAAAAAGCAGTTGCAGAGGTTGTGGTCTGTGTTCAGTGACAGAGGACAGGTTGGGGTACTCCTGGATGTGGGTGCTGGCTCAGAGAGCTCCGAGACAATACCCAGACACTGCCCCTCAAGGCCTTTCTTGCAGCTTTGTGGGAACAGAAGGGGAGAATGCAGACAAATATCTTGGTTAAAAAGAAAGTCACAGAACTGGTCACGTCCTGACACGGTAATCCCTAGTCCTCCAGGAACAGAATAGTTAGTCTTAGTTATTTTCTAATAAGGCAAGAGGTTTCAGTATTGTCACCTTCTAACGCGTTCTCGTCCACAATCTCCAATTTGTGTCTCTCTTGTGCCAACCATGGCCTCCTTATCATTCCCTCACGTGGCCTGCCACGTTTGCTAAATCTCATCAGAATCTCCTGGAACCAGCTCTTCCCCTTTCACCCGGACAAATCTTCCCCTAATCTGCATTGTCTTCCCTCCACAGCTTGAACTCACAGCCCGCTCACGCTTATTCCTGATTCATTTACTTCCTTGATATTTACAGTACCTCTTACTAGATCTTTACAGACAGGCCATTTGCGCCTGTCAGTTGCTTCCAGTGGTTAAAGGCAGGAATTTAAGGCAAAATGGTTCATTCCACTGGGCCCAAGGGGTTGCTCAGCTAATATAATTCTAGGTGCTTGGCATTCCTGGATGTGGTATCTCTGACTTCAGTCTTTTGAGGTTGTGCACCCACCTGTGATGCGGTACTTGTGCTTTCCTTGCAGTGTGCTCTGGGGCCGATGGGCAAGGGAGATGCAGGGTAGAATACAGAATAGCCCAGGAATGACTCTACTCAGTAACTATTACCTGCATGTGCTTTGTTCCCTTATTCCTTGTCATTTTGACAGTGACTCTTCCAAATTGATTAAAACTTTACCTTTGAGAACATAAGAGCAAAAGCCACAGTCAACAAGTTCTCCAGCCAAGTATTTGCTATTTGTGCGAGGATTGTTCAGGATATCGGTGCTTCAAATGCACTGGCCCTGAGGTTAAGCCAGTTACCGGCCTCTGTATTTGAACATGCCTGAGTTTCTCTCTTTTTGGCTCCCTTTAGAATTCTTCTTTGCGAGTGTTCTCATATTACTTTGTTGTGCTCCCTGTTACCCATGTCTGTTAAGGCCTGGCCTCTCAGCCCTGCTGTTTCCTCCATCTCCCCAAACCATCTCTCCCTACACATAGTGAAGATTCAACTTACGTCACGACAGGCACGATCAGTGATTGGAATGGGCTGAGTTGAAGGGGAAATGAATTTTAGACATGATGGAGGATTTTGTTAAATTGGGGTTATTGAGAAACTATGGTTTAGTTACCTGTAGAATGAAAGTTTAGTTTAATATGAAGTTTAGTTACCTGTAGTATGAAGTTACCTGTAGTGTGAAAGCGGGCTCTTAGGAAGATTGATCAGCTTTGACTGAGATTTTGGTGAAGTGTGTGGGGAGCCAGTTTTAGAAGATGGATCTGTTTTCACCTTATGAGATTTTCGGGGGGGGCCGATGGGAAATCCTAGTGAGTAGTTGGAAATATCTGTGGATAATGTGTATTTTGTAATGTGTACATTTTCCTTCTTTTCTTAATAGTGTCCCGAGCAAGAGAAGCGGTCCTAGATGCCCAGTTTCTTGTTCTGGCTTCAGATTTGGGCAAAGAAAAAGCAAAGAAGCTACGCTCTGATCTGAACTCATTTGATATGTTAAGATATGTTGAAACTCTAGTAAGTTCAAAGTTACAGAATTTTATAAGTTATTTCTTGTCAGGGCCGGGGATATAGCTCAGTGGCACAGCGCCTTCCTGGCAAGCACAAGGTCCTGAGTTCAATTCCGGGAACCCCTCCTCCCCCAATTTTCTTGTCATAGTGTATAATTATCTACTTATACCAATGTGCACATGTTTTCACTCCGCCCTGCAGCTTTTTTTTTCTTTTTCTAATCTCCAGTTCTTCTAAAGAGACGTTGATCAAGTTAAGCAGAAGAAAGTAGAGCTCTGTGGTAGAATTTAGGGTGGGAACTTAGACCAGTTAGAAAATCTTAAATGTTCTAAGACTCTCTGTGTGATGGTTATTTATAAGGGGCCATTTCCTCAATCACTTTATAAGTCTTTTCCATCATTTTTGGTGACCTGAAACCTTTGTTTTGGACTAGGCTAAAGCCCACACTGCAGGAGGCAGAGCTCAGCTGGAGATGAATTAGGCCTGGTGAGGAGGCATATCTTGGTCAGTTTTTGAGAATATTTAGAAAGAACCATATGAGTATGGCTGTATTTTGCTCTTTGGGGTTTTATTTTATTGATTGATTGATGGCTTCATAACGAGTTTGAGTAGTTGTTATATACAGAAATTGACCTTATCTTAATTCTCTTGTTTTGTTCATTTTGCCCTGAGCTAGCCCCTGTCCTAGCACAGAGAGATGAACCTTGGTAGGCGCATTCAGTTTCTAACTGGGGTTGATATTAGGTGTTTATTAAAATGATTTAGTATTGTGAGATCTGACCAGATAAATGATTATATAAAAAAGCATAAGGTACCCAATTGTTTCTTCTTTGTTTTTTTTGTTTTTTTGGTACTGGGAATTGAACTCAGGATCTTGTGCTTGCCAGGCAGGTGCTGTGCCACTGAGCTGTATCCCTGGCCCTCTGCTTTGGTTTTAAAACCTTAAAATTTTCTTTTTCAAAAAGAAAACCATTTTTTTATTGTGAAATACAATGGATTTAGGAAAGTACATACTTATATGTGGCTCAAAGTGACTACATATTGTGTGTATATTTTTAAATTAATTTTTAAAATATCAATCAATTAGGCGTTCTAAATAACATATTAAATTCCAGCAGTCTTAACATGGTAAATATAAAAATTTTTCTAGACTGATTGGGGAAGGTCTTCCCAAGAACAACATCAAACGTAGACACTAAATGGAAAAGATTAGCAGATTTGACGAGCCAAAAATGAAAACATCCTCTTATGAGGGTGTGATGGTAAAACTGGGCCGCAAGTGGTTGAAAGACAGTTGACTGTATTGCTCTGGACAGGCCCTTGTAGCTTTTCTTTCAAAGTTTTGTTGCTTTTAAATAAGGATAAGCTTCTTAAAGCTTTCATTATTATTGTTTATGTATTACAACCTGAATTTAAAACTTCAGGCATTTTATAGTGTAATGCACTAAAGTGTTCTTCCATAAAAGTAAATTCAATATAGTACATTTTCTGTAAGCCAGGTTGAGAATTGTTCAACTGCAGCCAGCTCTTCTCAGGAAGGCAGTTGTAAAATGTGTGCTATGCTATGTCTAAGCTGCTCTTCTCCGGATATACTGAATAAAGTATGAATAAAATTGAATAAAGAAGGCTTGGAAATTGGTTAACAATTAAAATCTAGCTAATTTTTCCTGTTCTGTCTAGGAGTTCCTGACTTTGGATTTCATTTTTTGTTTTTATCTTAGTCCAGTTTTACTATGAACTGAACTACTTATAATAAAAAAGTCCCCAGGGGGCTTAGTTCCTGGGCACACCTGAACCCCTCATCCTTGTAGTAGGCTAAAGCAAGGTTTCTTGGCCTCAGCACTATTGACATTTTGGGCTGGGTAAATTTTTGTTTTGGGGCTACTGTGTGTTTTAAGATGTTGAGAAACCTCCTTGGCCTCTCCACAGTAGATGTAGATGTAGTAGCACATCAAGTGTGACAACTAAAAATATTTTGATATTGCCAAAAGACCTCTAGGGGCAAAGAACTGCCCTGGTCGAGAACTACTGATCTAAATCATCTCATTTTTTCACCCAAAGGTTCTAAGAACATTGAAGAATTTTATATATTAAAGTATATTTATAATAAGAATTTGAGCCATTGTATTAAGATGCTAAAAGCTGGCTTTGCCTCTGATCTCCTAAAGGTTTAGTTGTACAGATTATTTGATGTGGTGAATGATTGCTTGTGGCTTAACTAGGGTTTTTTTTGTTTTCCTTCATTTTTGTAGCTGACACATATGGGTGTAAATCCGCTAGAAGCTGAAGAACTCATCCGTGATGAAGATAGTTCTGATTTTGAATTCATAGTCTATGACTCCTGGAAAATATCAGGCAAAACAGCAGAAAACACCTTTAATAAAACCAATACATTCCACTTTCTGTAAGATTATTTTAAAAATCCAATAGACCAACCACTTGTAAATCTTGTTTTTTTATTGTAGGGACAAAGATCATTTGGTACTGTAGGGGTGACAATCCTGGTGGCATTATTTGGAGACTTTCTCAACTTTGTTTCAAAAACCTATAAACTCTTGAAGGACCTTCAAGGATTTCTCACCTTACTTTACTAGGAAAGGCTGTGGATCAAACTTTCTTATTGTGACTCCTGGTTTTTTAATTTCTAGCTTATGAGATTCTGGGTTACAGCATATTTCTGGTTTCCTTTATGTCATCTTTGAAATCCTTACCGTGTAGGAGTCAGTGCCCTACTTACGTTAAGATTCTAGCAATATATTGTCAAGAGTCAATTATTATAGCATCCTATTAGATGTCCCCTGACCTGCATTTGAAACACTGTAACAAATTGTGCAGTTTGTTTTGTGGATATAGCTTTATGAAAGCTTTTCTTTGTATGCAAATGAAACTGGCTGATACCTTAACTTTCTAGTTTGGACTTAACTGAGAAACCTAGATCAGCCCTTCCTAGTTCTATTATGATATAACCTTCAATTGCATTTGTCATAGATTCTTTCTCTAGGGCAATAGTGGTGAACCTGTGGCACATGTGTTGTTTTTCTTCTAAGACAAAAGATGTTAATGTATGAGTTTTTTCTGAACTAAAACCTCAGTATCCAGGTTTAATTGCAGTGTTGGCACTGTGATAAGTAAGTGGGCTTGGACACTCCTCTCCAAAAGGTTCACTGTCACTACTCTAGGGTACCCTTCTAAGTTGTTTCAGTCCTTGCTTCCGTAAGTGGTATAGTTCCTGGGCATTTATCTTTTCTACTTTGCTTTTTAAAACCACCTGAGATGGCAATGTCTCAGCAAGCTTTGGAAGTATGTATTGTAGTTGGTCTGTGTTTGGACCCAGGCATCCACTTGTAAGAAGCAGTAGGTAACTCAAATGCCCAGAACCACTGTATATATACCATAGGGTAAAGACCAAACTTCTTATAAAGTCTAAATCTTTGGTTTCTGCTGTTGTATGCCAAGCTCTCTTGTACACTGTAACATCTGAAGGTGAACCTTTGAACTCTTCCCTCATGCAGCCTTGCTGTTAGCCACAGCGAAGTGCTTGCAACTCTATGCCCGGCACTTGCTCTTCCTTTGGCCTTCCATGTAATTTTCCCCACTTTTCTATCTGGAGAAAAAATCCATCCCACAGGTTTCAACCTGGAGACTTGTAGTAACTTCTACAGAGTTGCTGTCACTGTAGGGTCAGACTTGCCAGCTGATCACTCCCATGTTTGGGTAAAATCTCTGCCCAGATGCTCTCACCGCTCTTGAGTCACTACCGCAGCACTATAGGACATTGAAGTGCACTTTTGTGAGTAAATAACTATCTGTCCATCTATACCATTTCTATATCTGCAAACGGAGAGACCACATCACTGTATTCTTCACCTGTGCAGGATATATCTGTCATTGTGGCTGAAGACTGCATTAGGGATTTTTGGGGGAATGGACAGAGCCCCAAAAGACAATCCCATGGCCTTAGCTTTACCTGTTACCCTGATGGGTGTGTTCTATAGTCCCAAGCTGTAAGCTTCTGCCTTGGCACAGGTAGATCAAAGGCTTTTGATCCCAGTGGAGCAGTTCTGTTCTCCACCTCCACCTGTTCATCCTTTCCTTGACCTCAGAAGTTTGGCTTTGTAAAATGGACAACAGGCTAGGTATACTCACTGGCCTGCTGTATGTGTCTATACCAGGGAGGTGCTTAGAGGAGCTATGTGGTTGAACAGGCCTTCTAGCAGTTTGCTTATAAATACAAAGAGCAGAAAGGATATCACAATGTTTGGTCTGATGTCAGCTCATGTGTCACTGATGCCTGGTCTAAGTTTGACTATACTGTTCCAGCTGCTTTTAGTTAGTGAAATTGGTTTGTTTAAAACCCAAACAGAAAGACATGAAAGCATGTTTTTTATTAGATTGGGTTCAATACAAGGAGAGTCACCTGTGCCAAAGCCACGAATTGATCGCCCCAAAAAAGTTCAGGTACTACAAGAGGAGACGACAATGCCTGCTCAGGTTCGTTTTTTGAAATGTTGCTTTTTAAACCACCTAAAGTTAAAAATAGTCATTAAATGATGTACATGCCAATTGACCATCTTTTGTAAGTTTGAGAGTCTGGAGTTTACATAGTCATTTTAAATCTTTAACATTTAATGGCCTGGTCACTTGTCTTTGTTTTAATTCATTTCTGTAGTTTTGGAATGTTTTCCTAAACTAGGGCCCCTCAACCTCAACACCATCAGCATTTAAGGTTGTATAATTCTTCGGTGTTGGGAGCTGACCTGGGCATGCAGGATGTTTAGCAGCCCGGCATCCCTGGCCTCTGGTTATGAGGTGTCAAGAATACATACCCCATCCCCCACCCTAGTTATGACAACCGAAAGTATCTTCAGATAATGGCAAAGGACTCCTGGGGGCAAAATGACTTCAGTTGAAGTCCACTGTGCTAAATTACTCTTTTTGTATTTTATGTTCAACCTGAAAATAGTTGATTTGTTAATGTTATTCTTCTTACAAATTAATACACAAATCACTGAAACTAGGAAATACTTTTTTAACTATAAACATGAAAATGGGGATAAAAATTGCTAGCAATCCCCAACAAAAGATACTTTCAAGAGTGTAGGTGTGCAAAAGAGAAGAAAAAGAGAAGAAAAGATTGTTAACTGGAGATTGGTTAGTTTGATGATAATTTTTTTCTAGTTAAAAAGTATGGGAGAATCTCACCAAGAAGCAACAGAAAAAGAGGTGGAAAGAATTTTGGGATTGTTGCAGACATATTTTCGAGAAGATCGTAAGTAGGACGTAAATTTAAGTATGAAACAATTTGTATATATCGGATGTGTCACATTCAGTGCAGACATTGTCATTTGTACTTGGTATTTGAATCATTTTGATTCTTGTCATGTATTTTGGGGGGAGAGGAGATGTGGACTGAACAGAGGACCTGTTGCATGCTAGGTGAGGGTTCTGCCACTGAGCTACACTCCTGGCCCTTGTCATACATATTTAATGAGGCTTCTTTCATCTTTAAGCCATCTCATGAGAACGCTGATAAGTAAAATTTTTTTTGTGTTGATTTGCTCTTCCACAGCAGCAGGAGTGCTTGTTCCTTTTATGTCTCAGGCTAATGCTGAAGAATACAGGTCTTATTTATAAGCAAGAGCAGTTTCTTATGTTTTGAAGAATTTTTTCTTTTTTCTATAGCTGATACTCCAATATCCTTTTTTGACTTTGTGGTGGATCCACATTCTTTCTCCCGTACGGTGGAAAACATGTTTCATGTATCCTTCATTATACGGGTAAGATTGAAGATTTCTATAGTTGCTTTTATATGCTTTTAAAAGGATACAGAAGAAAGTCTGTAGAACGGGAACTGACAGAGCTATCTGTACTAATTAGTATGCAGTTTAGACTCATTGTGGCAAAACATTAATTGGCATATTAGGTAGAAGAGACAAGCTAAAAATTTGTGCAGTTGCTTTTAGGTTTTAAGAATTACAGATTGAGTTACTTAATCTGAAAATTCAAAATCTGAAGTGCTTCAAAATTTGAAACTTTCTGAGTGCTGACATACTACAGCTGGAAAATTCCATAACTGACCACATGTGATGGGTCACGGTTAAGAACCAGGTGCATTAAATATTGTATAAAAATGTACCTTCATGTTTTGTGTATAAGCTACCTATGAGACATAAGTGAATTTCATGTTTAGGCATTCCGTAACAAATCGCATTACATGTGCAATAATATCAAAATCCAAAAAACCTGAAACACTTCTGGCCCCAATTATTTTGAATAAAGGATACTTAACCTGAGTTTAGAGGGATAATTACCAAAATTTATATGTTTAACTATAGATTAAGTAACTGACTTTTAAAAATTTGGTAACTGTCTTATGCTAGAAGAGAATAACCTGTTCTCAGAGAGTAACCTGTTCTCACTGAAAAAATTAGGGAAGGGGGCAGTGTGTTTGTATAATAATAATAGGGAGACTGCTAATGCAGATGTAGCAAAACTTTAACAGTTGGTGAATGTGGGTAAGGGTATGGAGAGGTCTTTGTAGTAGTTTTGTAGTTCCTTTTACATCTGAAGTTTTTCACAGTAGAAAAGTACTTATGTGTTCTTACACTTCAACCCTAGATAAAAGCTTCTATTGATCAGTCTCAGAAGTACCTTGTAGAGGAGGTGTATTTACCATTGTTCCCTATGATAGAATTATGCATAGTAAAAAGTAAAGTATATATAACAAAATATGTGTAAATCAGTTAAAAGAGACAAGACAATTTTTCTTGAGAGTCTCAGGATGGAGGCCACATCTGGTAAAAGCTGATTTGAAACCTGAGACCTCAGTGTAAGGAAACATGTTAGAGAAGTCTTGTCCATACTGTGTCATTGTTAGGATGTATTAGGATTGTCAGAGATACACACATGAATTTTTTTTTTTCATTCAATAGTTATAAATTTGAGTATAAATTTTGGTTTTTCTCTTACAAATCATGTTTTTGCTTTAGGATGGTTTTGCACGAGTAAGACTGGATCGAGACCGATTGCCGGTAATAGGTAAATGATACTGTTTGGAAAAACTAGTTTTGAAGAAGATATATTTGGTATTAAAGTTTATGAAATGTATTTTAATAATGTAAATGTGTTCCATTAATAATGTAAATGAGTTCATTATAAGGTACAAATTTTTACAAGGTTGTTGTCTCTTACCCAGCTAAATGAAAATTCTGAGAACACAGCTTAAAAGTGAAAGCTTAACATAGTTTAAAACTTTAATGGACTCATCTGTATCATTGATTCAACATCTGCTGTAAAGATGAACAAAAATTGATGTATAATTTCCCCAAAATTTAATTTAGAAAGTTCTTTCCTTCTTTCTACCACTTCTTTCCAGATGTTAGCTCCTTCTTTACCTGAGATTTTATAATCTTTCACTCGTACTTGAGTAATTTCACCCTTTATTACATGTGCCCTCCAGAGGGCCCCTGTGAAGCAGGCTGTACTCTCCCTGCACTTAATTTGCCACTTCAGCTGTTCTCAGTTTCATGTTGGACCCCCGCGGGCTGGGCTTTTCAGTTGGCACATAGATACATAGAGGTTTGCTAATGTTTGGAGTGTGTTTTTAAAAATGGAGACAAATGGATTACATGCTACTCTGTCACACTACCGCAACTTAACGCATGAAAGTGTGTGGTATCTCTCTTCTTAGTGTAGGCTTTATTCCTGTTATTCGTCAGTCACTATTCAGATTACCAATTCTGATTTGTTAACCTTTGAAAACTTTGTCTCTCAAATAGAGCCTGCGAGTGAAGGAACTGAGGCAATGGACCATAACACCCAAATTAGGAATCAATCAGTTATAGCTTTGAGTTATCGTGACTGGGAGGTAAAGCTCTGCATGTTGCCCCTGAATAGTTCTGACTGACTGCATTTGCTTAATGAAGCCCAGTACCCAAACATTGTTCTTTCTTCCCTGCCAGGAGATTGTGAAGACCTTTGAGATTTCTGAGCCTTTGATTCCTCCAGCTCACAGCAGACAGAGGCTAAGTACTTGATGCCAGCTGAAGGTAACATTTTCTATGGGACAGCTGCAGTTTATTACAGTTTGACAATCCAAACCATCCTTTTTCCTATCCAGTAAAATAGGCGTTTTGCCTCCCTCTAGTGTCCCATTGGTACATTCGCAGCTCTAGGGCTTGTAGTTTGCCCCGCTTCAACATAAATAGCTAAATTAAGTGAAGTGGGGAAATCCCTCAGTGTTGTTCTCTGTCCCATTAGATTTGCTTGTTTTATAAGTACAAAGCAGCAAAGGATGAAGAAGACAGAATTACCTTAGGGTGACGTTAGTACATGGACATTTCTGAGGCCTAAACTACGCTGTGAAATAATTCTTCATGTTTATTAAGTAGGGCAGTTCTAGAAAGGAATCTGAGACTCAGGCTTTGCGTACTGCAGAGAGCTGTGGGCAGGGATGAGGAGACGCGGGTTCTGTCCGTGCTGCTGCACATTTAAACCTTCGGGCAAGTCGCTTCACCTCACTCAGCTTCCTGTTCGTTACAGACCTGTCCAGATAAACGGGTTCTTTTCAAATAGATAATTACTACTTGTTTTTCTAGCTCTCATTTTTATGATTTCCAGAATTTAAATGAGCTTTTTTTTGTAGTAATTAATATGTTTGTTTCTGTCAAAATATTCTGAGAGAATAAAGTTTAACATGTGGATTAAATGGGGCCCTACTCACTGAAGAGAGGTAGTTGTTACTTTTTTAAAAATGTATATTACTTGACCTTTTGATTTACCATTTATAAACTGCTAACCAGCTCTTTTTCTCCCCTTTTTAGGACTCAAATGGATAGTGAAATCCCAAAAGGAAAGCAGCATGTATTGTATATATTGTACGATTGCACATTTTTAAAGACGGGTTGTTTTTAGTAAAATGTAGCTTTTGATAGTTAATAAATTTGTGATGGTTGTCTTTGATTAAAAGAAATTCATTGTCATATTTACAAGTAATTGTACTCTTTTAATTTTATTTTTCTTTTCATGAGAGACTTTTTCCTTTTTCCAGAGCTGTTGCATTGAGAAATTTTACTTAGGTACTTAATTCCCTATGGATCATTAGAGTTCTTTTTATGTGTCTTTAGCTGTAAATTTAGTTGGCCAGGTTAACAAATAGGACGTACCATCTGAAGTTGCTTTTGAAGGCTGAAATTGGTCAAATATTAGTAATTTGTTATGGTTCAGCCTGTAACTTTTATACAGGGAGCTATTAAATCCTCTGGCAAGCCAGGCCAGACTACTTTCCTGAGCAACACTAGCTTGGGTCCATCCTTCTGCATGCTGCTTCATGCTTCTGATCTCTGCTGGGCTTTCAGGTCTGCCCTGGGTGCTTTCTAGGGTTCTTTCTCCCATTGTTTAGCTCTCTGCTTTCCCACCCTTTCTCATTACTGTGTGGTGTCTAGGGTAGCACTGTCTTTTCTGTGAAAGGCTATGGATTCTAGCTCTTCCTAGGAGACTGCTCTATCTAGCCATATCTGGTGTTTTTCTTTCCAACTATGCGCACTTCCCATCTTAAAAAATAGTTAATTGTGGTTGAGTATGGTGGCACATGTGTCTAATCCCAGCACTCTGGGAGGCTGAGGCAGGAGGATCTCAAGTTAGAACCAAGCCTGGGCAACTTAGAGACTTATCAAGACCTCTTGTCAAAAAAAATTTTAAAAATCAAACAAAAAGAAAATGAATGTCCTTGTTCAATCTCCAGTAAGACAAAAGAAAAATTGGAACCCTTATCAAGCTATTATCCTACCTTCTTTCAAAGAATCACTTATGGTCTCCTCCTGTACATCCTCTAACCGTGGCAAAGTGGCACCTCCTTTTCCATCAGTCTACTGAGTCTATTTTACCCATTTACCAGTTCCTTTCCTTTTGTAAAAAATTTTTTGTTGGTATCAGGAATTGAACTCAGGACCTTGTGCTTGCTAGGCAGGTGCATATGCCACTGAGCTGTATCCCCAGTCCATACCAATTTATTTCCAAACAGTGTCAAATAGGTTCTGAGTATCTGACATGTGTAATGCCTGCTTTGACCGGTGTAATGGTGCATGTCTGTAATCCCAGCACTCGGGAGTCTGAGGCAGGAGGATTGCTTTGAGTTTGAGGCCAGCGTGAGCTGCATAGTGAGCTCAGGGCCTGTCTGAACTGCATATTGAGACCTTGTCTCAAAAAGAAAAACAAGAAAAGAATAAGAAATACCTGCTTTTTTTCTGATTTCTTTTCTACTGCCCCACTCTCTTGATTTATGCATTTACATCCCGAACAGTCTTGAAACTTTGATCCCTAACCTAATTGAAAATACTAGATATATATAACCACCTGTTTATTGTATAGCATAGCATACAGGCTATTTTAAACATATACTCTGGTTTCTCTTCAGATTGCATAAATCTTTCGCCTTTTAAACATATATAAGACTGCCTCCCACCCTAATCTTTTAATTCCTGTACTGGCACTTTTACCACATTATTTCCTTGGACAGAAACCTAGGATTTCGCTGGCAAGCCCTTAGCAGCCTATGCATTAATTGGTCACTAATTTCTTTCTGGTCTCTCCAGTTTCTACATGTTGCTCAGGTTACTGTCATAGACTCCGTCTGGTATCTCCTGTTCCTTTACTTACTGTCTGTCTTTCTGGTCTCTTCCAAGCCACCTGACAGTTTGTCACTGGTTGCTCACTGCCTTCACTATTGTAAAAATCCGAACTTTTCAGTGAAATTCAGAGCCTTCAGAATCAGTCCCTTTGCCCACATTTCTCGGGTCATGTCCTTTTTTCTAAACTCTAGCATTTTTTCTTTTGTTAAATAGATTGATTGAAATACAATTCAAATACCATACAATTCACTCAAGACAATTCAGTGTTTTAAAATCAATTAACGGGTTGTGTAGCCGTCACCACAATCTATTTTAGAACGTTTTTGTCACCTTACTCTGGATTCATTAACTGTCACTCTCCTGTCCCCATCTAACTTTCTTACCTCTTCGCCCTAACTAGTGACAAACCTACCTTCTGTTCACAAATTTGCCTAATGTGGAAATTTCACACAAAAGAAATCATACAACCTATTGTTTTAACACCATAGTTTTTCAAGTATGCATGTCTAGGGTTGCTTTTTTTCCTTTTTGTCTACTTTCTACAATTTTATTGCACTGATTAGTATAAGATACGCTAAAAAAGAAACGCAATAATAAAATAACTTAAAAGTTTATATTTTTCTAGTTTACTTTTCAGGAATGACGGTATACTTAAGAGCTCCCTTGGGGGTGGTTTTCCAATTGTAGCGTCTTTTGATTTCTCCATCAGGATGGTCACTTCCATGAGTGCTTTCTGGTAAGGTTGGAAGATAGGGTAAGCTGTGACCCTCTCAAACTCTTTCACCTCCTTCTTCTCCACTTGAGGTTTTAGGAGAGGAGGAGCATAGCCAGAGCGTTTCCAAGCGTCTCTTTGATGATTTCTCTGCTCTGTAAGTTTTCTCCCACAAGTCATTCTGTCTTGATGTCCCTTCATCTGTTCCTGGGCCCATGCCACCTTGTGCTTCTTGGTTTCAGGTTTGTGTGTTTTCTGGATGGTTCCTTTTTTTTCAGCCTCCAGTGGTAATGTTTTCGGGAAAAGTTTTTCACTTGGAATTCTTTGAGGGAGTGGTCGATACTTGTGGTCTCTGAGGCCTCTCGCTCTTTCAGCTCGGTGTATGTGTTTCTCTGTGTGATTCAGTTCTCTCTCAGACACTAGATATTCCTGTTTTTTAGCATCTTCTGATTTTTTACTTTGTGATCTCTTCTCATCTTCCTCTATTTTAACTTCCTTTTCTGGAACTGTCTTCTTCTGTGCTGCTTTTATCATTTCTTGATGTTGTTGATGATAGTATTCCTCTGCTTTAGCAAACCAGAAGTCAAAAGACATGGCCTTAAATTTATCAAGTGCTTCATGCTCCTTTTGAAACTGTTGGGCTAATAGTTTTCTCACTTCTGAAGAATGGATGCCACCTAAACTCTTTATCAAAGGGAGTAATTAGAACTTTCAAAGTTGGGTATCCTGTACTTTAGTTCCATGATACAAATTCTCAAAGGGGCTGCTCCTACACTGCCCCAGTTAGGGTCTCTTAACCAAGTACTGTAGTCACATCATCCTCTTTGCCCCCCTAACCCGCAGAGTTCCCTTATAGGTGAGGACTTTGCTTTAGACGCCCTTGAGGAAACAGGAGCACCCTCTTCCCACTGCAGACTGCCCTTCTGACTTAGCCAGTGCTTCCACCTGTGCTTCCTAAGCTTCAGGAATTCCAGTTTTACAGTTAGCCAATTTCCTTTGCTGCATCACCAAACCTCCCCTTTATAGAATCACTCCTGTCAGCACAGAATTGTGTGTGTGTGCGTGCGCGCGCGCGCGCGTGCATGTGTGTGTGTATACTAAATTAATATATATTTAACATTTTTAAACAAAAGGGAAATTTTTCCTTTAGTACCTCTATCATTCCTTTTGCTCCCTGCTTCACCGTGTGCTCTGAAGTGTAACCCCCCTGTCACTGCTCTCCTTCCATTTGCCCCGCCCACTTCCACTTGGCTTTCGCTGTCCACTACTTCTCTGAGACTGCTCTTTCTAGGTCCTGTGTGCTCTACAATAGAAAGTTGCTTGGTCCTCTTGCTGTACCTATCAGTGAGACCTCAGCAGCATTTGAAAGAGATGACCACTCTCCTTTTTGAAACTTTCCCACTTTTTCTGAGCTACTGCTGAGGCCATGTGACTAAGGTTATCTTGGGCCCCTCAGACGACCTTAGCCGCTTACTGAATATCCTTGCGTGACTGAATAACCTAGTGCTCTTTCTCTTACTTTGTCTCCATCTGCCTTCCTGGGCTGTCTTTTCCACATAACTCAGGAAGATACAGTGGAGAACGTAGTCACTTGAGATGGAGAGCGTTGAGGTGTCCGTGGATAAGGCGGCCTGCCCTGTCAGGACTGCTCGAGAGTGGGAGCAAGGATGAGGGCGACAGAAGAGCTGTCTGGGCACTGCACAGCCCCCTCCTCTCACCTTTGGATCTAGCCCTTGTATACCTGAAACATCTCTGCTTCTTCCTCCAGTTCCCACCTTCTTAATCCCATCGCTTCTAACAAAATACCGTACCTGTCCATGTTTCTCTTTAGCCCTGTCAGCAAAGTCCTCTGAATCCACATTTCTCTCCTGCCCCACATGCACCGGACCGGTGCAGCTGGAGAGTTCTTTTTACTACATAAATCTAAGCATATCACTTTCCTACATACAGCCCTGGGATAGGGTCGTACTTTAGGAGAAAATCCCAGATTCCAATTTGGCGTCCATAATGTGGTCCCTGATGACCTCTCCGACCTTTTAAGTTCACTGTTTGCTGACTCTGCTCCAGCTGCACTAACATCTGTTTCTCAAAATGATATTCCCCATATGAGTATTTTCACGTGTTCTCCCTTCCATCTGCTCCCAAACATGGCGCATCACTATGGTATTCATGTTTATAATGTATAGATTTCAGCTTACGTATTTCTTTAGATGTTTCACATGGCTTTTGAGACCAAAACCCAACACTTTCATGATACCACATAGTATTTGTGTGCCCCTCACTAGATTAAGCACTTAGGAGAACACAGTGTATTTTATTCAGTGCTGTCCAGCCACCATTATAGGTGCTCTGAGAATCAAATGCCAAACTAAACAGGTAGTAGTACACTTTGCCTTGAAACACTTGGGCCCTTTTGACCTCTAGGATAAACTTTCTATGACCTTAACAATGAATTTGAAGTTCATGGAAAAATGTATTTTCTCACCTTAATCTTCTTTTCTAGTGGGGAAAAGGGACCTGCTGCAATCCAAGGATCTTGAGTATTTCTAGCCCAGGCCAATCTGGAAGATCAAAAAGAGAAATTAATGCCAGGATTTGGAGTAAGACATTAAGAAACATGTTACAAAATGAACAGCACTAGGAGACTGACTTGGGACCCACTTTGCACATGTAGTACAAGGTGTTTCTCCGTGCCAACAGGATATGAGTCCTGTTGTTCCCTGAAGCAAGGAAGGAATACACTCTGATGCAAGGGCTATGTTATCTTTGAGGTTGCAACTATGGGAAGCACCTTTATGTTAATACTGGCAAGAGAAGATTGAGCTGCGGCTTCAAATACCCAGACCATTGCTTTTGAGTATTGTCAGTGAAAGAAGGAATTCAGTTTTGATGAGAAAAGTTTTCAGAGGTGTTAACTTCACTTGAAGTTGAGTTCTGTGTAAAGGTATTGGTAAAAATTTCTAGCCGCAGCTATTTGATTATAACAGGTTCCATGATTCTCTTCAAAGGCTCACATTTTAAATAGAAAATGAAATAATTAGATAAGCTTTTTGAAAATTGAATGTAGATAAATGCAGTGAGGATTTGTCCCTTATAGTTGAGCACAATAGTTGAGCACAGTCACATTTAGGCATCTTAGAGATCACATGTTTTTTAACCTGATTGATAAGTCAATAGTTCTGTATTTAGCAACCTGGGCTACAAATATTATTTTTATAGCTTTTAGAAACCAGAGAGGATTTTGTAACACAACTGGAAGACGTCAGCAACTATTTGTCTTTTAAGTAATACTGATTTCTTAACGTGATGAATCTGACTGCATGTATCTCTTTTGTAGGAGTTCCTTATTTCTATAGCAGCAGAGTTTTGAGATTAGAGTGCAGTAGGCACTGTGCTACAAGCTTAAGTGAATTATTTTCCTTAATGTTTCAAACAGAGTACTCCTTATCCCTGTTTCATGGCAAAGAGGATGGAAGTGGTGGGTTAGCAGTTTCTTAGTGGGCCCAGGGCAGTTTCAGTGGCAAATGTATCCTGTGTGCCTCCAGTTCCCATCACATTCCATCCCTGTGCTATGTTTGTTCCTTCTGTTACTTACCCCAAAACTGGAAGGAAAAGAATACTTACGGGTTTTCTGTACTCAGACCCAACCCCTCTGTCACCGTGGGAAGCTGTGAGGGTTGGGCCTCCATCCATCCTAGGTCCTTGGAGAGTCCCCCAAGGTCCCCTTTTCCCACAGCCTCTTTGGTCACTCGCATTGTTCTTGCAGCCTTGTGTTTATCTTCTGTGTCTTGGGCTTCAGCCATCACCTTGTCAGCTGCCAGCTTCATGTACAGCAGCTTTGCTCTTCACACTTCCTCTGAGCTCCTCCTCCCACGAGCGGCACCCCAGTGCTTTAACTTCCCGTACCCTGTTCTACAAAGTACTGATTTCCAGCCGCTAAAGTTTCTGGTCTTCATTTACACGTTCACCTGCCTGCTTGTGAGTTTTGAGGCTTGGGTTGATTTCTAAGGTAACCAGAAGCAGTCACAAGCTTTCTGTGTGTCATCACTATCCTAAATAGAGACTACTATGAGGCGGTGTGTGAAGACATAGTCTGTTGGCAGGGAGCTGGGCTGAATGGCTGTACACAGAAATTAGAGGGGCTGTGTTTCCAAGACATGGCACCCATTGGACTGCAGTCAGAGAAAAGTTTGAAGATACTGAGGGCATCCTTTTCATTTTTGTGTTTTGGGAATAAATATTTGTGTACTCTCCCTGGAAACAGAACCAGTGGAAACTGTTGCAGTGGATCCTATACGCAGACTCAATAATTGGTGGAGGCTGGAAGAATATGCTGAAGGCCTGCTCATGTTCTAATTATTACTTAGTTGGTGTCACTTGGCTAAATACTGCCATCACAGAAGTTTTGAACATCAATACGGTTTAATATATTTTCAGCCTCATAGATAATGAAATAGTCCAGTATTGAAATAAAAACTAATGAAATTATTCTTCATGTTTAAGATACGCTTTACATTTGTGTAAGCTGTGTTTGTCCAAAAAATATCATGTGGTCCACTGAGATGTCTCTAGTTCTTTAGTTCTTTTTAACAAACTGTTAAGGGCTAGAGATATAGCTGAATAGCACAGTGCCTGCCCGGCAAGCACAAGGTCCTGAGTTTGATTCCCAGCACCAGAAAGAAAAAAAATTCAAAATTTTTATTAGTATATGTTTGCAGTACATAATGAATACATTAATTGTGGGGAATTGATACACAAACATAACACATCTCAATTCTTTTTATTTCCCTTTGCCCACTCCTCTTTGCCAGCATGACATTCATTTATCTTACAAGTCCTTATATAGTTACTTGCCATACATACAGATTAACAGCCAGACTAAAAGGCCAAAAAACATGTAAGACGCATAAAACAAGTAGTATACTTTTAAATACATTGTCCATTCTTAGAAAAGGTAAGCTGTGTGTGGTGGCACATGCCTGTAGTCTCAGCAGTCTGGAAGGCTGAAGCAAGAGGATCACAAGTTCAAGTCCTGCCTGGGCAATTTCCCAAGACCCTGTCTCAAAATCAGAAAGAACTTAGTACAAAGGCCCTGGATTCAATCTCTGGTACCAAAAGCCCCAAACATCCCTCAATACACAGATGTAAATAGGAGAAAATATACAAACTGGTTTCTTTCTAGGAGTAAAAATCTGTCCCTCCCCAAATTTGCTGTTTGCAAAGTACTCGAAAGTTGTATCATTTAGAAGTAAAGTTACAAAAGTAGATGCTTTAAGAAGTTAGTGAATTTCAAGTATTGGGTGATCAAAATAGCTTCATCTATTTTCATGTGAAACACTGAATTAAACTTGCCTTCATTTTAGTGTTTACTTACTTTGCAATCCAAACATGATGTCATTTAAAACTTGATAAAAAGCCATGCCACTAAGATGTCAGTCATTGTGATACTGATTCAGACAAAATCTTGGTGCACTTGTGACCCGACAGCAGTGTATTAGCAGAAGTCACTTACTCACTGCCTACGAGTCCAAGAGTGAAGTGCTAGGTGGTGTCATTTTACCTCATGTGAAAACATAAATAGATGCCTCATTGCCTCTTGGCCTTGTGGCTAAGATATGATAAGTATAATAGAAACTATATAATAATAGAAACTATAAAAATAATAGAAACTATAAAGTAGTAAATACAGTTTCTAAATAATAGAAACTATAAAAATATGTATCTGTATATCTGAGTGCAAAAGTGTTTAGCCAAGTAAAGTAAAGCATCCCTAAAGAAAAACACATGGACCTAAAAGTTTGTATTTAAGTGCCCCATGTTGTAAGTTGTTTCTCTTTTCTAATAAGAGAAACTAGAACAGGAGAAGAATTCAAGTGAGCCAAATAGATACCAAAACTTTTTGATAGTAAATCTGGCTGAAACTATGCAAGTTTAGAGTTCTCTCTCACACGTGATAAATGACTTGTTTTTCTTAAAACAGATGGTTTGAATTATAAAAAGAAGCTAACTTTGGTAACAAGTATTTTATTATACTCCTAAATTTTATTCTTTCGTAGAAAGTCATAAAACATGTTTATCTAGATATGAAAAGTCCTGTCTTGTATTATTAACAACTTCTCATGTAAACTGAACTTGAAATGAACTTCACGTACCACAGATTAACTTCTGGCATTGGAATGACTATATTTGTATGGCTTTATTTCTGTGCTTTCTATTTGTTTCATTGATCTGTTTTTTTTTTTTTTTTTCAATGCTATGCTGTCTTGGCTAATACAGTTTTTACAGTTAAGTCTTGAAGTCAGGTAGTATAAGTTCTCCACTTTTGTGCTTTAGTATTATCTCGGTTATTCTAGGTCTTAGGGGTTCCCATATAGACTTTTGAATTACTTTGTTAATACCTATGGAAGGAACCTCCTGTGATTTTGACTGGAGTTTCACTGAATCCAAACATTTGAGTTGGAAAGAACTGACATCTTAATACTATTCATTTTCCTTAAACGAATATAGACTATCTCTCAATTTAGAAGTTCATTTCATTTGAGGCTTAATAGTTTTCATACAGTAAATCTTACCTTGTATGTATGTGTTTTGTAAGATTTATACTTAAATCTCTCTTGGGGCTAATGCAAATGTCACCAAAATGTAGTATCAAATGTAAGTGATTGTGTTAGTTACTTTTTTTTGTTCTGAGAAAAAATATCTGACATCCAAAGATAAATGGGTAAAGATTTATGGTAGCTTGCAGTTTGTAGATGTTTCAGTTCCTAGTTGCCTGCCTCCAAGATAGTGTGGCAGGGCGAAGGGGCAGCATGGAGCAGTCACAGTTCATGGCAGGTAGCAGGCAGCAAAGCAGTGCAGTAGTGGGGCAGCAGTGGCAAATGACGACAGCAGCCCTTTTTTTGTCCCTTGTATTCTATCCAGGGCACTCACACCCAGGGTGGAGACCCTTAGTCCTGGCATCACACACTCTAGATCCAGCCATTGATCATGAATCAGTCCCAACATCCTTAATCCCAGCATCACACACTCTAGATCCATCCATCTCCAGAAAGCTCCACCTATGACCTCATGGGGCTTCGGGAGGACATCTAGATACAAGCCATAACAGTAGTATTGTATTTTTAATTTCAAATTCTAATTGTTCATTTCTAATATGTAGAAAAAGCAGTTGACTTTCATATATTAATTTCACATCAATCTTATTGGTTATTAGGTCAATTTGGGGGTTATTTTTGTTGAATTTTGGGATTTTCCATTTAAATGTATTATACATTAACAAAGATAGTGGAATTTTTCTCTTCTTTATACACACATCATTTTCTTTTTTAATTTTTTGACATAGGATCTCGCTATGTTGCTTAGGCTGGGCTTGAACTCACTATGTAGGCCAGGCTGGCTTCAAACTCACAGCAATCTTCCTGCTTCAGCCTCCCAAGTGCTGGATTTACAGGCATGTGCCATCACACTCAGCTTCATCTTCTCTTCCCTCCCTCCCTCCCTCCCTCCCTCCCTTCCTTCCTTCCTTCCTTCCTTCCTTCCTTCCTTCCTTCTTCCCTCCATCACTCCCTACCTCTCTTTCTTTCCTTCCTTCCTTTGTCTTTTTGAGACAGGGTCTTGCTATGCAGTTCAGTCTGGCCTTAAGTACACTTTGTAGCCCAGGCTGGCCTCAAACTTGAAACTGTCCTCCTGCCTCAGCCTCCTGAGTGCTGGGATCACAGGCGTGCACCACCACAATGGCTCATTTTTCTTGTCTTACTGTAATACTTAGAATTTCCAATGTGATATTGAATAGGAATGGTAGGGAGACATCCTTGTCTTACTCTGATATTACAGTGAATCCATTTAATTTCTCACCATTAAGTATGATAGCTATAAATTTTTTTTAGGTGTCCCTTATTAAGCTGAGGACATTCTCCTGTTTCTAGTTTGTTGAGTATTGAAAGTATTGATTTTGTCAAACACGTCTATTAATGTGATCATACGGCTTTTCACCTCTACCACGTTGATAGGATCACATTAATTGCCTTTCTAATGTTCAGCAGACTTGCATACTTGAAATATCATCAGTGATTAAATGTAATTCTTTTTTATACATTGTTGGATTTTACTTTCTAATGTTTTGCTGAAGATTTTTGCATGTATGTTCATGAGAGATAATGATTTATAAGTTTCCTTTCTTATCATGTCTTTGGTGAGTTAGTGTTTCATCTGCTTGTATCTTTTTCAGAGCACCTGTAAAGAATTCTTATATTTCCTTTTTAAGTATTTGGAAGAGGGCCAGGATGATAGCTCAGTGGTACAGTGCTTGCCTGCCAAGTGCACGGTCCTGAGTTTGATTCCCAATACAAAAAAAAAAAAATGTTTGGAAAAATCTACTAGTGAAGTCATTTGGGTCTGGAGCACGTTTTTGAAGGTCATTAATTCTTGACAGAATTTCTTAATCGATAATAAGCCTGAAGGTGTCTTATTCGTAGGCAGCAAAATAGTGAAGTAGCAAAGGAGCAGCAGCAAGTGGCCACAGCAGCCCTTTTCTGGCCCTTGTCCTCCACCCGCCCCTGGCACTCTATTTCTACATATCTGTGGAAATGTTCGTGTGTCTTTATTACCCTTTGAATGTCCGTGGGTTTAGTAGTGATTGTTTCTCTTCACTTCTGATATTGGTAATTTTTCTTCTATTAATTTCAGTAGATACTTATCAATTTTATTGATTTTTTTCAAAGAACCAGCTTTTGGTTTCATTGACTTTACCTTTTGATTTCTTATATTTAATTTCATTGATTTTTGCTCTAGTTTTTTATTATTTCTTTTTATGGTTTGAGATTTAACTTGTGCCTTTTGAAGTTTCCTAAGGTAAAAGCTTCGATTATTGATTTTAAATCATTTGTAATAAAGTCATTTCAAGCAATAAATTTCCCCATAAATGCTGCTTTTGGTTTATTTCACACATTTTAATTTGTATTTTCATTTTCACTTGGTTCAATATATTTCTAGATTTCTCTTGCGATTTCTTTGACTCAAGTGTTACTGAAAAGAAGTGTGTTAATTTCCAAGAGTTTGGAATTCTCCAGTTATCTTTATAATTGATGTTAGTGCAATTTCATTGTGGTCTGGAAACAAACATTATGTGATTTCTACTCTTAAGACTTTATAGCCCAGAATATGGCCTATTTTGGTATATGTTCTGTGTGAGTCTGAGAAGAATGTGTATTCTGCCGTTTTGGGATGAAGAATTTTACAGATGTCAATTAATTCAGTTGATAACTATAACTTTATTGATTTCCTGCTGGATGTGTCAAGTACTAATACATAAGTGTTGAATTCTCCATCTCTATAAATAGTGGATTCATCTCCTTGCCATTTTATCACTATATCCCTGAAGTATTCTGCCACTCTGTTCTTAAGTGCATACCTGTAGGTTGTTGTATCTTGGAGAACTGACCTCTGTGCCTTTGTACATTGTGTTATGACTTTTTTTTGAGACAGGGTCTTCCTCTATAGTGCAGCCTGGCCTCAAACTTTCAGTCCTCCTGCCTTATAGCCTCTTGAAGGGTGGGATTACAGGCATGTGCCACCATATCCTGCTCCATATATGGCTCTGTTTATCACTAATTTAGATGTGTTACATAAAATTAATATAGTTATCCTAAGTTTCTTATGATTAATGTCAGCATGGTATATCTTCACCCTTTTCTTCTATTTGTCTTTTTATGTTTAAAGTGTTTTTTTATAGATGATACGTAGTTGGGTCTTTTTTTAAAATTCATATTGAATGAACAATTCTGTCTTTTGAACTGGTATATTGAGATCACTGCAATTTAAAGTGATTACTGATTTAGTTGGATTAATAGCTATCATCTATGGATGATCTAGTTGGATCATATAGTTGGGATTAATAGCTATTCTTTTCTATAAGCTAGTCTTGTTCTTTCAGTCGCTTTTTTGGCCTGTTTTGGTTTTAGTTAAAGATTTAATATGATTCTGTATCTCTTCTCTTTTAGCATATCGACTATACTCTTTTTTGTTCTTTAAAATGACTGCCCTTGGGTTTATTATACATCTACAATGAATTCAAATGCACTTTCAAGCAACACTACATGAACTCATGAATAGTGCAAGTATCTTATAACTATACTTTCAGTTCCTCCCTCTTATTCCTTATAATGCTGCTACTATTCATTTCCATAAGCTGTAATTGTCATTCTACTTATCTATAAGCTATAGTTACTGAATACAAGTTGCTGTTACTTTAAACCATTCATTATGTTAGATCAATTAACTTTTAAAAATGAATTTAACTTCCCTTTATTCTTTAATGTTCTTCCTTTTTTATTGCAAATTCAAATATCTGACCTATATTAATTTTCATCTGAAGAATTTCTTGCAAAGCAGGTCTACTAGCAACAAGTTTCCTCTATTTTTGTTCATCTGAGGAAATTTTCTATTTAACTTTTGAAGGATAATTTCAGTGGATACAGATTCTAGATTTATTTTCAACAGTTTAAATATTTCATTTCATTCTTCTTTTGCTTCCGTTTTCTGAGGAGAAATCGGATGTAATTCTTGCTCCATGCCCCTCTACGTAGGTTTTTTTTTCCTTTCTCTGTGGCTTCCTTCAGAAATTTCTCTTTCATTTCCTGCTGTTTTAATGATATGACTGGGTGTAGATTATGTTTTAAGGCATTTTTTCCTGATTGGTAGTTGTAAAACTAAAATTAATTTAAATAAAATAAAAAATTCAGTTTCCTGGTGGCACTAGGCACTATTTAGGCTAGTTCAGTATCTGCCACACTGGACAGCCAGTCCCAACAGCAGAGGAGAATGGCCCGGCCTCCCCTGCCTCTGTCCCTCCCACTTCGCTGTCTGTTTGCACCTCTCACTCCATACTTTCTGTGCCCCTTTCGTCTGCCCTTAGTTTACCTATCTGTCCTTCGTTGCTTTTTGTACCAGCTTAACTAAGGTCCCCTGTACTTATAACAGCTTATTTGGAGGGAAAGAAGAATCTGTTTCACTTCATTCTTTTTTATTGGAGAAACACGAACTGATCTTCTCATTGCCAAGACCTAATATGGAGCTGCAATGTGTTTTGCAGACTAGGTATCACATTTGGTGAAATAAAAAATGTCACTGAGACTTAATATAGTTTTATCAACATTTTATTCTGTCAAGTAAGAAAATTAAAAACAGACAACTATTGCTGGCATCTCATCAACAAGACATTCTAACAATGTTTTCCTTTTTACCCCCAAAAGGAGGAAAGTAATTAAAGCTTTGCCTCACTGCGGGAGGGGGTACTGGGGATTGACTCCGGGGCTTCACATGTGCTGGGCAAATGTGCTGTCAGTGAGCCCTTTTTATTTTGAGACAGCATCCTGCTAAATTTCCCAGACTGGCATTGAGCTTACGATCCTCCTGGCTCAGCATCCTAAGTGGGATTGTAGGCAGGTGCCATTGCACCTGGGAAGCTTTGTTTTTTTCTTGTTTTTTAAATCTTCATTTAGGCCCGGAAGATAAAATCTTTGTCTCTGCTCTTCAGCAAAATAAAGATACCTAGGCCCCACGTATGTTAACGGTCCCACATGGGTCCAAACCTACACTGATTTCTTTTTCTCTTTAGTTTCTTTTGTTTTTATCACTGTTTCTTCCTCTTATGTAAATGCTTTACAGGTTATGTGACCTTGGGAAAGTCATTCAGTCTCTGTGACGTATGTTTCCTGTCTTGTGAAGTTGCCGTGAAGGATTAAGTGGATTAACACTTACGCTTAGGACTCTGGACATCTCATTTTTATTGTTCAAAGCAAGCATATTGTAGAGTGCTAGGTCTGAGGTTAGGTTTGGGACAGTTAAAGACTTTAAAGGGACAGAAGTGATATGAGGCTGTTCAGCAATACAGTAGTCCCCCCCTTATCTGAGAGACATACATTTCAAGACCCCAGCTGGATACCTGAAACTGCAGATAGTACAAACCATATGTATAACGTTGCCCTATATACACACACCTAAGATCAAGTTTAATTTATAAATTAGGCACAGTAAGAGATTAATAAAATAGGACAAATGTAACAATATAAGGCCGTGTGGTGGCACACGCTTGTAATCCTAGCACTCAGGAGGCTGAGGCAGGAGGATCGTCGTGAGTTCAAGACCAGCTTGGGCTACAAAGTGAGCTCAAGGCCAGCCTGAACTGCAAAGCGAGAATTTTGTGTCTCAAAAAGACACAAAAAACAAAACAACAACAAACAATGTAATGTAATAAAAGGTATGTGAGTGGAGTTTCTCAAAATGTACTATAGATCTTAGTAAGCTTAGCATAAGAGGTTTTTACTTAACAAGTCAAGAAATTTCACTTCTCAATTTAAGCACTTTATGCCATCTTGGGCATTTTCAAGTTGCCAGTATCACTCTGCTTCCACTCTGGGGTCATTTTTTGGTTTTTTGGTGGTGCTGGGGATCAAACCCAGGGCCTTGCACATGCAAGAGAAGAGTTCTATCACTGAGTCACATCCTCAGCCCTTTGGGGTCACTATCAAGGCAGGGGTTACCCAAAAGCAAGCGCTGCCATACCTTAACAGCCAACTGATCACTGGGACTGACAGGTAGGTAACATGTATAACACAGATAGACAACAGGATGGTTTATGCGCTGGGCATTGTAGGGACGGTACGGGTAACAGGCAGGAAAAAGGAGAAAATAGCATCTCATTAAGCTTTATTAAATCACTAGGAAATCTTGCTAAGGCAGCTTTTGCCTCTGCAGTTAGACTCCAGCAATTAGACAAATGTAAAGAGAGAGAAACCAGACCTGAGAAGGCACCAGGTAACATAGTTAACAAGAATTTAGCAGGAAGAGGCCACAATCAAAACGTGTAGCCAGGAACATGAAAGACCGGGGTAACCAGCTCTTACCAGATAAAATACAAAGGAGGCAAGGGGCAGCCACCAAGGACTCTTATTTAGTATGTACAAGACACAGACACACCTATGCATACTTACATGTATATTGTCACAGGATACACACAAGTCCTCTTACTAACTCTAAGCTGCCCTTCTATGAGGCTCCCTCTCCCCACGCTTACCCATCACAGGACATCAGGAAGGAATCAAATGCCCAGAAGAATGCAGACAGAGGTATCCAGGCTGGGGGCACAGCCAGCCAGAGAGCCAGATTGTTACCAGTTCCAGGTGCAATGTGGGGCAAGGACCCGAGTCTTTGCTCTTTTTTTTGTACCGGGAATAGAATTCCTACATACAGCATGGCCATCTCCCATGCTCCTTCCAAATGAGTGAAGCACAAATGATTACTAATGATTAGTAAGTCACCAGGTGAAGGATCTCCTCCTCACATTGCAAATACAGGAGAACTTTGGGTGAACAACATCAAAAATGACCAAGTTTGCTTCTGTTTTTCCATGTTTCATGACTGAATTTTTTTTTTATAACTGAATTTTTAAACGCTGCAAAAACAAAATCAGTTTTGTTGACTGTGAGGCCAAATGGGTTTAAATTAAGGAATACCACATTGTTGAAAGAATATATTCATACTTTGCCCCAGTTTCTTACTTCAACATGTATCTTCAAAATAGTGGTTTTAGCTGGGCATGGTGGCACATGCCTGAATCCCAGCACCTGGGAGACTCAGGCAGGAGGATTACTGCAAGTTCCAGGCCAGCCTGGGCTACAAAATGAGTTCAGGGCCAGCCTGAACTGCAAAAAAAAAAAAAAAAAAAAAGCCACTTTTGTGTTTAGGCTCATATATTCAGGTTCATCTGCTTGGAGCTGACCAAATCAAAGGAGGTATATAGAGAATCTGCCAAAAACATGCAAACATCAGGAAAAGAAAAACTTGTATACATATTTTAATACTACATTTCTGAGACATCATGAGACTAATGCAAATTACCTCAGGCCTCTACAATTACAAGAAGTGCTCAAAGTGGTAAATAAAGATTACTCAAAGCTGACTCCAAGGAGACGGAGGGGCCCACTTGCCTCAGATCACCATCTCACCATTTACAGGTGGGCAAGGGTCTTTTACAGGAAGGAACACGGGAGGAGGAGCACACAGAGACAGCACAGATCTTCACATTTGCTTTATCACCTCCAGCCATCTTCAGCTCATCTTCCTCTTGTGAGTGGAAAGGAAACCAGGCTCCTGCTCTCCTGGAAC
Organism: Dinomys branickii; assembly: GCA_004027595.1. Lineage (NCBI taxonomy): Eukaryota > Metazoa > Chordata > Mammalia > Rodentia > Dinomyidae > Dinomys > Dinomys branickii. Next base: position 49,188 of record PVLD010000875.1, on the reverse strand, counting down.
TGGCATCTGCATACTCTTGTCAGTTCTTTTGGCAGAGAACAGCCGTGTTAGTTAGCTATGCTCAGTAGAAGGAAGTTTGGGGCAACTGCTTATCTCTAAAAGGAAAAAAAATCCCTCAAAGTTCCATTTTGCAGTGTTCCATGTTACAGTTCCAAATTAGAGGGCCATGAGATGAATTCAGCCTTTATAAATGTCTTGTTCGGACTGCAGAATTAAAATTTTTTGAGTATTCAAAAATGTTTGCGTTTCAAATATCCAGAGTTTTCCTTCTCTCAGACTTTTTAAAATGTGACACTGGGCAGAAGACAACTGGCTCTGATAGCTGTTTCATTTTTATGATTTGTTGGTACTGGGGATTGTGGGTGTGTGTGTGAGAGACGGGGGTCTCACTCTGTAGTCCAGGCTGGCCTTGAACCCGCGGTAATCCACGTGGGGACAACTCAGAGGGTTGCACATGCTAGGCAAGAGCTCTAACCAGGGTGGCCTAGAACTTGAAATCCTTCTGTGTAGCTGGGGATTGTCGGCCCATGACTATGTCCTTCCAAGTGTTAAGTTTTCTGTTGGCGAACTCTGCACTCACAGAATGCCTGTTTATGTCTCCGTAACTATGGGCATTTAAGCCAGATGATACGAAGGAAAATTTCAACCTGAGACCTGCAGGCTATGACTAGGTGAATGGGAGGTTTTTCCGTGACTAGGTGAAACTGACTGGGAGAGTCAGTTTCCTCATCTATGAAATGGGCTGATAATAAGCAGCTGTGCAAAGGCCTGCTGAGCCAGTGTGGAGCCAAACACCAGGCCAGAAGGCACGATTAGCACCTACCTGGGGACCGGGAAGCGCCGGGACCCCCGCGCGCGCCTCCCCGGCACCCCTCCCGCTCCGGCCTCTGCACTAGGGCGAGTCAGCCCAGGGCGCCAAGAGGCGGGGCCGGGCCGCATCGATCCTGCGGCGGCCATGGCATCGGTGGTGGAGTACAAGGGCCTCAAGACCGGCTACCACTGCGGCTATTGCGACTCCAGGGACGGCAAGGCGTCCTGCGGTGAGTGTCCTGTGGACGAGGCTGCTGCGTCCGCCTAACACCTAGCTCTCGCCGCGTCCGCCACGTTCCGGCCGGCGCCTGCCGTGGTGAGACAGGTTCGGGCCCCATCTCCGACTATCCCCTTTCCTACTTGTCTTTACCCAAGCAGTTTCCAGTCCAGCTCCTTTCACCCGCTCGCCCGCCCGCCCACCTCAGCCTCACTGACGGTGACTGCCTCTCTTGGAGAAGGAAAGGAAATAGCGGAAAGCTGCCCTTAGTCAAGATGGCGCGCACGGCGTCAGCTCCGAGAGGCGCCGGGCTGGGCCAGGCCTGGGGACGCCCGAGTGGCTTCACGCGAGCCTCGGGGGCTCCCGGGCGCCGCGCTGCATTGTGGGGTGGCGGCGGCTTCGGTGGTGTTGGGCCCGGCGGCTGAGCCTAGGCGGGGCTGAAGCTATGGCTTCCTGGAACGCGCTTTCTCCTAGCATCGTAGAGTATTTCGAGGGCGAAGACTTCTACCGCTGCGGCTATTGCAAGAACGAGTCGGGAAGTCGCTCCAATGGTGAGCCAGCGGGTGGTGGGCGAGGCCGGGCGCTGTGGCCTGGAGTTTGTGCGGACCGGCTGGAGGGCCGCTGGGCTGCCGCAACCTCTGAGCGGCGGAGGCGAGGGCCACCCTCGGAGCGCGGTGGCTCCCGGCTTTAGACGGACCAGCGGCTGAGTCTGAAGGGGCGCTCGTCCCGCAGGTTGTTGAGGAGAGCCCCCGCGGGCGCTCGGACCCGCGCCTTAGGGATGGTCTCTCGCGGTCGCAAACGGATGCCCTCTGGTTCCCTGGCGGAGAGCGAGCGGTGCGGCCCAGGCGGACCTGCCTCCTGGGCGTGCGTGCGGGATGCGGGTGCGGGGCCGGCCGCGCTCTGGCGCTGCGTGTGCAGAGGGAGGCGTGAATGTGTGCGCACCTGTGCAGCCCTATGTGACAAAGTGCGTGGAGAAATGTACGAGGCGCTAGAGGCCCCTGTCGCTGCCGGTCAGGTGGCCTTTTGGTCTTGATATTTGACATTTCACCAAGGACTCGTGCTATGTCATTCCTCCACCTATCTCGACGCGACAACGGGGTCAGCCTACAGTTTTGTTTTTCTGTGACGCAAGTTTCTCTGGGAACATTTGTGTTTTGTAAACAAACTATCGCGTTTGTTTCCTGCCAAGTCATGCATTGGCAAATGTGAACTGTAGAATCTGTTACTTTAATGGAATAATCCAGCATTGTGGAGAACAAGATAACCATGGAAGTTAAGGGCTTCTTTCTAGAAGTGGGGGAATGGTTTAGTCGATTATGGCATGGCGGTGTATTCATTGAACATGTTTGTTAGGTGCTCGGCCAGAGGTAGACAGTTACAGGCAACGGTCTGAAATAGTTACGCAATCCTTTGAAGTGACGCTAATGAATACCAGCTAAGTGGACCAATGCTTAAGGCATTTGCACGGATGGTTAAACAGTGAAACAGACAGTATGCAAAAGGCATATGCGACATAATTGGGGTTGTGAGTGGTATGAAGCCTAGGCGAAGCGTGCCTAATAGTGGCTGGCAGTGCTTGCCTTGGAGTGAAATATGTTCCATCCTTCGGTTTTTTTTTTTCATAGTTTTTGCGCTGTGACTATGAAATCTGTATAATCAACGAGTTACATTAACCATGTCTAAAATTAACATTTTAATAGGCCTTTCATAGTTTTGTCCAATAATTTTAAGAAGAGAAAATTGCCCAATATAAGTCAGCGTTTCAAGTTTTCAATGAGAAACCTGCTTTGAACCTTTTGATCTGGGGAAGTAAGTGTTTCTATCATTTTTGATTTCCATTCTGATAGTCTTTATTGTAGGACACCCTATAATAGATATTCAGTTAGTTGACTTATTATTTCTATTACAGATGGTGAAATTGAGGCTTATAATTTGTTGGTATCCATGAGTGCTTTCCAGACGTTTGGGCGTTTCTGTTGGACTCCACTACCATGCCTTCTCCCGATGTATTCAGTCCTGCCAGGCCTATCTATATCTCTACATATCTCTAATGCAGTTTACTAATTACAAAGGGGGAAAATCCATTTCTGTTTTTAACATTGGTTCACATATGTTAAATGTTGATTCTGGTAGTCGTTGTTTTCCTCTGTAGTTAAATAATTTTTTCCATTATATAGTGCTTGTAGTTCTGCATCTCTTGTATCCTTGACATTTGGGTCACTTTATTTTCCACTTAGAAAGAAAATGACTGAGTATAATACTTTTGTCCTATTTTTACTGTTCAAGTATATATATGTTTATAAATTAGAGCTAGTGTATACCAACAAATTTGCTTTCTAATTCTTCTGGCGAGACAGTGAATTAATGGGGTTATTAGTAAAGTTTGAAGATGAGATGCAATTTCATTACAATGAGGATGTAGATTTTTGATATAGACTATTGACTAATAGTTAGATGTTATTTTATGTATTTGATTTTTTGAATTAAAACAAGTATAGTGTATTTTTCATTGGTATTGTATACAAAATTAACAAATATGAAATGTGCAAACTTTCTACAATATGAGTGTTGTAGAATTTTATTCTAAACATCCATATTACCAAAACAAACACTCTGAATTTTAAAACAGAAATGAGTTCAACCTGTTGTAATTAACACACCCCATTTTTTCAGGCATGTGGGCACATTCCATGACAGTACAGGATTATCAGGATCTTGTAGATCGAGGATGGAGAAGGTAATAAACATTCTTTAATTCAAAGATACTTTCTGCTATTCAGGCTCTTATAATTGAGAAACAGACTGTGTGTTTAAAATGTTTTTCTGCTGGATACAGTGGCATACACCTGTAATCTAGCACTTGGGAGGCTGAGGCAGGAGGGTCACTATGAGTTTGAAGTCAATCTGGGCTACATAGCGAGTTCAAGGCCAGTCTGAACTGGGTAGCAAGACCCTACCTCACCCTCCCTGTAATTTAAAACTTTTTCTAAATTTAATAATGAGGCTAAGAAAGTCAGATGTTGAAGAATTCAGTATGCCATTATAAGGAAGTTTTTATTTTTTGTTTTTATGGTAGAAGGGAACCATTGAAAGATTTGTGAAAAAGTGAAATGTGATAGGGTTTGTTACAGAAAACAGTCGGCAGAGGTATCGCAGCGTGGTCTCAGGCAGGAAGAGGAGTTCCAGAGGCTATCAAACTGTACAGGAGGGAGATAATGAGGACTGGCCTCTTAGTAGATGATAGAGAGGAGGGGCAAATGTAAGATGCACTTTAGGCGTAGAAAGCTGGCTGACAGGACGTACAGGGAATGGTCTACAAACTGGCTTGAGGGGTGAGTGAATGGTTCTGCTAGTAACTGGGGTCTGGAATGCTCGGAAAGAATCAGGTTCCTTTTGTGGTACAGTATTCTGTTGGCACATGTACAACACCCAGGTGGCTCTCACAGCTCCAGTATATGTGCATTAGTCCCACAGAATCATGGGCATCTCATTTTCGTGGGCCTTGTGGTATTGGTGACAGGTGAAGGCTTTGCAGGGTTTGCAGATTTGATGAGAAGGTATCGAGATTAACCTTGTAGTTCATATATAAAAGTTGAGGAAAGAAAAGGCTGGGTTCTGGTCTTCTGTGTACCTACCTGCAAGATTATTTAGGCTGTGAAGAGCAGTTAAATCTAAATGTATTTTCACATTGTTGATTAGATTTTTATCCTTAATTTAGTGATCTTGTTCTGATCTGCTGTGGTACATGTGTAAAGTGTGTAAGAAATTAACAAACTATTTTTTACAATTTTAGAAGCGGGAAATATGTATATAAGCCTGTCATGAATCAAACCTGCTGTCCTCAGTATACAATAAGGTAAGACTAAATAATGAAAGAGGATCTATAATATGAAGATTAGGTACCATTTTAAAGCAGAATCTTATACTTTTTAGTGTTAATTTTTACTTTAGGTAGACATTCTTCATAAGAAAATACAAATGAATTTTCTGTGTACTGATGCTACTATATTCATATGCTGATCAGTAGCTCTGTTTCACTTACTACACAGAGAATACAGTGACAGAGTAGCTTTATTGTCCTCAGTTAGATTTCATGGTTAAGAAGAGATGATAGTCTTTAAAACAGAAGTCATATTTACTAGCAGTTCATTGAATTATGGACAAGACTGTGCTCAAATAAGCTTGAAGTTGGTTGATTGGAAATTTAGAATTTTTATAATCAGAGAATGTTGATTTTACCCAGTGTGGTGATTGATGCCTGTAATCCCAGCTACTCAAAAGGCTTAGACTGGAGGATTGAAATTTTGAGGCTAGACTGGACCACTTAGTGAGACCCTCTCTTTAAAAAAAAGAAGTGAACAAGGGTCTGGGGTTGTAGCTCAGTGGCAGAGCACTTGCCTAATGTTCCCAAAGCCCTGGGTTAATCCCTGGCATTGAGTGGGGGGCTTATTGCAGTTGGTGAAGTAAATACATTATGTATATGTTATATGCAGACCACTTTTTCAGGTATAGTTTTTTATGGGAAGAGATTCAACTGTCACTGCAGTAGAATCAAGCATTTCCTGAACTGTTATTCTTTACAGTCTCTCTCTCTCTATACATCAATCTTATGGAGTCATTTTCCATGTTTATTCTTTTGCTTGTTCACTATAGTAGTTATAATAAGAACTTTTAAAGAAATGGAGGCAATATCATACAACTTAACTTCTTACTGGACAGAAGTTATACTTTCCTGGCTATGATTTAAAAAAAAAATTTTAGCTTTTATCAGAATTATGTATGTTCATAAAGTGCCAAATAGTTCTATAAAACTTATTTTAGAATTTAAGTATCTCTGAAAACCTTCTTTTCTCTTCTCTCTTTTTTTTTTGGCGGTACTGGGGATTGAACTCAGGACCCTGCACTTGCTAGGCAGGTGCTTATTCCACTGAGCTATATCCCCAGCCCTTCTTTTCTCTTCTCATTGGCAGTTAGCTTCAAGTCTTTTGACTTTTTTTTTTTCAATACTGAGGATTCAACAGGGGGCATTGTGCTACTAAGCTACATATTTAGCTCTCTTTTTAAAAATTTTGTTTTGAGACAGGATCTTGCTAAATGACCAAGCTGGCCTGGAACTTTCAAATCTGTCTCAGTCTCCATGTAGCTCGGTCCCTTAATTGGATCTTAACAGAGAAACTTGATCAGAAACATTAAGTACTTTTGCATATCTCATTGGTTCAGGGATTCCAATCACACAGTACTACTTTAAATTGCCATTTGCACAGGCCCAGGTAGCTTTGTGGAAGGGAGTGAGTTTCCTCCTCTTACTAGAAAACAGCTCACTGTCGCAGATAGTGCTGATGGACCCGCCCAGTGACAGTCAGCAGTGTTGGCTATAACTTCTTTACTGGTGTGATTAAAATGTAATTGTAGAGCAGTAAAGAGCTCCCTGTGGCACCCAGTAGTTCTGGGGGAGAAAATGGAGCGGAAGAGTCTGCACCAGTTGTGGAAAGGGCATAATGCAGTGCTGTGTGGGACCTCTCCTACTCAACATAAAGAATGGCCTTGTTGGATTGAAGATACATGTGCAGAAAAAGTGCTGGTGTAAACATGTGCTCCAGGCCCAGCTACCCTTGTTAAATTTGCTTAGGATCAACATGCAAGATGTAAGCTGGGTTTGCTACTGAAGAGAAATCTGACCAGTGGGACAGGTGTTAGACCTGTCAAGACCATGGATCTGTAAGGGCTGATTGGGTCACCCCTGCCTGCCCAACTCCCGATCACCATTGCCTCTTTGGTGACATGTGTAACTTTTTATGTCCTCTTTCCTTTTGTTTTCTAAAGTTACAGGAGAAAAGTGGTATGCAAATATTTCAAGAGGTAAGGGATAGGTCAGTCAGTTGATTTGTAAAGGCAACTATATGTAGATGACAAACCCAGGTCCTATGATATAACACACATAGCCACCGAACTTGAGGGCTTGGTTTCCTGTTACTACAGTGACTTTGCCTTCAAACTCAGTACTTCTGCCAATTCTAGTTGCTCTTAAACTGAGAAAACCTTATCTTCATGTTCCTTTCCTCACCCACCTCTGCCCCAGACTAGTGGGATTTGATGTCAAGGGTAGACATTTTTTGGATTTTTGCCAGAATGAGTAAATAGGAAAACTACCAGTTTCCCTTGCTTTTTTACTCCAGAACCTCCTAAGTGGTGGTACTGAAATGGTAGGGACAAACTGGAGTATAGTCACCGATGCTTTAGCTACATCCTTTCAGCTACATATCTTGTCCCTCTGTTAGCTAGAATATTATGGGATTTAACCTCCTGGCTTAGAATATTAGAGATATTTCCATTAAAAAACTCCATGGCTGGCCATAAACTACTTATGCAGTTGGGGGAAGAGGCGGCATTAAGGGTTGCAGATGGAGCCAGACATGGTGGTGCATGCCTGTGATCTCTTGGAGGAAGATTGTAAGTTCAAGGCCAACCTGGACAATTTAGAAATTTAGTGAGACCTTCTCTCCAAAAAAGAGAAAAAGGTTTCAGATGGCTTGTGGTACTGCTGTTAGGGCCTGGGAGATGGTTTCCTGAGAGATGTTTATACTCTTAAGAGGTCATTGGAGCTACTCATTGGGCTTTGCAGGTACTGTGTCTTCAGACTACTGGTACCACAGGAGGGGAAAGCAGAGGCAGCATCTCTGATGAATCTAGAGCAGCAGTGATGACTCCAGAAGAGCCTGTGTCAGGTCCTCATAAGGAAGGGAGAGATAAGCTAGGACTCACCTTCATCTCTCTGAACCAGCACAGAGGCTTTTGATGGCTTGCACTCAGATCTTCTGTCTTCCTTCTGTAAGCCCAGACAATACTGGGTGGTGGTTCTTTTTTTTTTTTTTTTTTTGTGGTACCAGGGATCGAACTCAGGACCTTGCACTTGCCAGGCAAGCGCTTATTCAACTGAGCTATATCCCCAGCCCTGGGTGGTTCTTCTAATAGTCCTGTTAGATGGAAAATCTGAAGGGGAAGCCAGGGAGATGTTCTGTAAGTGGTGAGGGCAGACTGGGGCAAGGGCAAATTGCCACAGGGGCCACACAGCACATTGCTGAGGCCTGGAGGGTTAGGGGAAGGTCAGGATGGCTAGAACTGTGTTAGACATCAGCCCTCCAGTTGTCATGAATGGAAGCTCATCTTTTCTGGTACCACCAGTATGAGTTCACAGTTTTTTCCTTACAAATGATGTTTTAGAAATTTCATGAGCTTACCCTCACCTCCAGTACACTTGGGGATCTTGGCAGGCACTGTGCCACTGAACTATATCCCCAGCTACAATAGGGATCTTGAAGTTGGAGTCAGGGTTGTAGTACCTGACCCCTTCCCACCTTACCTTTTGAATGCAGACCCAGTGTTGCCCTTTGAGAGTCAAGTTGAGTGGTCTCTAGCACACACTAAAGCGGGCAGATTCATGATGAAGCCCGTGACATTACTGATAGCAATGACATTGAGATCCCTCTGCTTGTCCCACCCAATGACTTCGTCACCTTTGGTCTGAAGTGCTGCCATAATGACATTCACATCATAGTTTCCATTTCTCAGTATTCTTTTCTTGTGGGGTGTCACCAGATAACCTCTGGAAAATCTCTTGCAGTGTTGCTTGCATGAAGGCATTGGTGTCCTTGATGACGTGATGGTGGGCATTGGGGGCACAAAGCTATCTGTACTGCTTCTCATGTGGATTTGTGGGCATGCTGCCTGGGGCAGCTCCAAGGGTTCAGATTTGGTTGGCCTTGTCCCCTCTTTAAAACACATAACTCTTAGTTTTCATTTTAGATTCCAGTCTTCCCTCTTGTGGAAGATATTAAGCTTCTGCATCTTCTCAGGATTTCTGAGGTCTACCTTATTCTCTGGTGTCCATGATTTATGCTGTGTCATGGGGGCGGAGGGGTGGAATCAAAAGGGGAAAAAAGTCTACGTTTTCTCTCTTCTCAAAAGAAAAATAACTTGTGGATTAGTTCATTTTACTACTACTATAAAGTATAAGATTTTTAAAACCATGTAAGATCTTGTTGCTTCCCCCACTCTCCTTCAAACAGAATCAGTCACATTGCTGTTTTTTTCTAATTCTTTCCAGTCATGATATCACTGAATCAAGAGACAAGGCCTACATGATAGCTAAAACACATAGCACAATTCCACCAGCTAGGGGATTGTAGGTGCATGGGGCCTCTGGGGCAGCCCTTCATCCTTTGGGTACAGCAGTGAGGCAGGCGCCGCACCTTGGGAAGCACAGAGACTCATCCTATCACCATGGATGCAGGCTCCCTGCCCTGTCGGGGGCAGCTTGCTGTGGTGCTGCCTGTGAAGGATTGCCTGGCCTTGCTGCCTGCCACCTGGGCTGAGCTTGTATTGCCGTGTGTCCTCCCTCCCTGCCTGCCTCCCCCCATGCTTCTTTTCCTTTTTAACCTTCTCCATTACTACTTAACTGTCTCACTCCTGTTTCCCCTGTCACATTCAGGCTCCTTTATAGCCTCATCTCCAACTTCTATCTTAGAAATATTGTGAATTTCTGTGGATGTGTTCAGTCTGAATATTCACATTATGACTGTGTAAATGTGCTTTACAGCTGAGCTGTATCATAGCCTATGATTTCTTTTCTTGCACAAGTGTTTGCTTTACCTTAAGGTTAATAATTATCTTGTTGTCTTTATAGTCTTCTGTGTATCTAATCCCATTTATTTTGAAATTCTCTCCAAGTTGTGTAAGTTTTCTTTTAGTATGTTTAGCTGTGTCAGTCATTTTTTCAACACTCACAGAGCCTTCTGACCTGCTCTGATATGGACACTTTGTCCTCTACACTGTCATTCGAGGAGCTCTTTTTATTTTCTTTGCAACGCTCTTCAGTTTTCAAGTTGGATATGGTCTGCCTTGAATTGTTCCCTTGTTTTAGGGAAGCATGATAGACTTCAGAAAAAAGTACATGAGACCATGAGACTTTTCTCCTCCTCCCCTCCCTTCTCTCCTCTCCCCTCCTCTCCCCTCCTCTCCCTTCTTCCTCCCTTTCTTTCCCCCCTTTCCCCTCCCCTGCCCTTTCCCTTTCTCTGTTTCTCTGCCTTTCAAGACAGGGTCTTACTATGTAGTTCTGGCTGGCCTTGAACTCAATGTGTAGCCTGGCCTGACCTTGAACTCAAGAACTCAAGGTGATCCTTCTGTCTCAGCCTCCTGAGTACTGGGATTATAGGCGTGTGCTACCATGCCTGGCAAGACTTTGCATTTTTGAGACTGTCTGAAAATGTTTCAATTACCTGCACAAATGCAGTTTATAGTTTAGTTGCATATACAAATATTAAGTTGGGAATAATTTTCCCCTAGAATTCTTATTTTTTAAGAGCTAAATGCTTATTTTTAAAAAACACTTATTTTTAAAAAAAATATTTTAAAAATAAAAGGAGAAAACATAGTAACAAATATACCTCTATTTACAAAATAGCATAAAGACAATACAAACAATACAGAGTTAACAGACATAGTGGTAGGAAATTAATAATGGTTGTTGTAATACATACTGATATCTTCAAAGTGGTTTCTCAGGAAAACAAATAGAGACATGCAATATTTGATCAAACAAGTAATTATCAACTGTTCCTTTCAGTAAGACAATAGAAGACAGTAGTACAACTGTTAGCTATCCTGTATATACATACATACATAATTTCCCCTTCTTTCTGTTCTCCTTTCCCTTAGAATTCTGAAGGCTTAGCTCCATTATTGCTTTATTGCTGTTGAGAAGTCAGGTGGCATTCTGATTCTTATCTCTTTTTTGAAATGTGCTCTTTTCCAGGACTGGGTCATGACTGTTTGTACTAGTCACTTGTCCATTGGTGGATACCCACAGCTTACAGGAGAGGTTTACTTTAGCTTGTAGTTTCAGAGGTGTCTCAATCTGTGTGTGCATGGTTGGCTGGCTCCAAGGCAGAACCTACATGGGGAGCAAAGCTGCTCCACCCATGGCAGCTAGGAGTCAGAGGAGGGAGTGGGGAACAAGGGTACACCCTCCCAGGACAGGCCTCCAGATGGGGGCCGCTAACCAAGCCCTGCCTCCTAACAGTGCTTTCAGCTGCGTTAATCTGCTGATGAGCAGTGTGCCTGTGGCCCAGTCACCTTTCAGAAGCCTCACCTCTGAACACGAGACTTTGTGGGGCATTTTAACTCCAGAGTGTAACATTGTTTAGCTCTGTGGTAGAGTGCTTGCTTTTCTTCTTCTGATACTTTTATTTGGATATTTGTTCTTTTCAACTTATCCTCTAGTTTTTTTCCTTTCACTTTTCCATCTCTTTACTGAATCTTCTGGGGAATGTGCTTATTTTCTGAACTTCCCACTTAATTTTTTATATCATCTGTCAATTTTCTGAGGGGCATTTTTGGGGGGGATGCTTCCTGTGTTTGTATGTGTGTGTGTGTGTGTGTGTGTGTGTGTTGTATGTAAAGATAAATATTTTTCTGAGGACTTTTTAAAAAGCTCTCCTCCAAATTATTTCCTTCAGTTTGTTTGGAACTTGTTTGTAGAAAGTTGGCCGCCTTCAAGTGTCTAGTAATTCCAGCTTGTCAGTGTTATACTGGAAATTCTGGGTACCCACCTGAGCCTTATTTTCGGTGGGCTTTGGGTAGGGTGACGTGGGGCCTACTCTGTTGGAGAATCTGTGATGTTGTGCTTTTAGGTTTCATCATGTTTTGAAGAGAGGGTGCAATCTGCTGATTTCTGGAGCTGGGTTGGGAATCCTGGCATTTGGAATGTAGATATCATTTCCTGTTTTTAGTATAGGCATTTGCCCTGTAAGAGGCCTTGTGTTTTGATTTTTACTGAAAGGGGGATTGATTAGAGTCAAATGAAGAATGAAGTCAGAGTGAAGAAAGATCTGACATCCAACTGCTTTGAATACAGACATTAAAGGGTTCCTCCTATTTTTATACCCACTTTCACTTGTATTTTCAGAGGTATCAGGTATTACTAATCCCTAAAAATTTTAGGGTAAATATAAAGAAAATTAGGTATCTTACAGGCTTTTCCACTGTTAGCTTATTAAGATTGAACTTTCTTTGTTCAGCTAAGTCAGTTGCCAGTTGTACATCTGCTTTCCAGCTACAAACGTTTTTCTCCTTTCCTTTATCTTATGGTTTATGTGATTTTATTTATCTTTTAAAAATCCCTTAATGATAGTTTCAGTGAAATTTAGAGTAGGATTAGAGGTTACTCTTTTAAAGCCTTACCTTTAACTAGGAATCCCAAGCATGAAGTTTGCCTCAGTCTACCAAATCCTATCCAGAACTGACTTTATTTTGTCAAAAATTTGTTTACTTTTAAAGTATTTATTTTGATTTCCTAGGTGCCGACCTTTACAGTTTCAACCATCAAAATCACACAAGAAAGTTTTAAAAAAAATGTTGAAATTTCTGGCTAAAGGGGAGATTTTCAGAAGAAATTGTGAGGGTAAGATGAGATTGGGTCTAAAAACTACTTTAAATGGGTGAATCTTTCCAAGGTGCTTACTTTCAAGCATCTCATGTTAGGTTGGGGGAAGGGGTCGTGTACCACTCCTGTGGTGCCAAAGACCACTCTTAGCGCTGACACTGCCATTACTACTGGCCGCACAAATCAGGCTTATAGGAAATACTGTATATGCCAGAATAGTCTAATTTGAAAAGAAAATTGAAGATCATTTTAAAGATGTGATTTCCTGGAATTTATTGAAATTTTCCTTTTTGTTTGCTAGTAATATCCATTTTTTTTTGGTGTCCAGGAGTCAGGTGTAATTAATTAATACACAGATAAACTTTAAGAGTGCTATAAAATACTGATGATTTTGTAAGCATCAAAATTCATAGTTTTTGTCTTTTAATGTTTTCACATTTGATTATTTGGCTTACTATGGATTTCTTTGATGGCTTCTGAATTGTTTATATCTGATACTTAATTCATTAAGGTAAAAAGGCTTAAACAGCTATGAGAAAGAACCACCAAATCCAAGGTCTGAATAGTATTAGCAGTTCTTTTGTCCTCACCTAACAGCGCGGTGTGCATGTTTCAGGTTGGCCTGCAGTTTTGCTCCCTCTGCAGCTCCCCTCAACATATTTCCAGTGTCACTCTTTTTTCTTGATGCAGCCAATGGGGAGGGGAATGGTTGGAAGTTCTAGGTCACAATTTTCCTTTAAACAAGTAAGACAAAATTAGACATACCAGCTCTCTTATATGCCATGGTTGGGAGCTTACTCTCAACTTGCAAAGGCACTGGTGGTACATTTTCCTGCTAGGCTGCCATAGTTTTAAGGCTGACTCTATTACTTTGAAAGGTGAGAAAATGAACTCAGTTGCCACATAGTAGTCCTTGCTACAGTGGATAATAGGGGCTTTATATAGTCTGATATTTATCTTTACTATTTCAAATGACCTGGCTAATGGGCTTTTTGCTTTTGATTTATAGATGAGCCTATGGATTCTACAATGGAAGATGCTGTTGTGGGTGACTTTGCATTAATAAATAAATTGGATCTCAAGTGTGATCTTAAAAGACTCAGCAGTGATCTCAAGGAGAGCTTAGAGAGTGAAGAGAAGAAGAAAGAAAAAAACTCAAAGAAAGAAGAATCTAATGAGTTAACTAATTCACAAGCTATAGAAGAGAAGTTGGGCTCTGGTGAACCATCACATTCAGTTAAAGTTCATACGGTTCCTAAGCCAGGTAGTGCACATTTTCTAGCTGCTTTTCTGTTTTCTTTTTTTTTATTTTTTTATTTTAAAGAGAATAGTAAGAACATGAAAGAGTAAATAAAACCCAAATTGTACAATAGATAATATGGAAGGGAAAGAAATTGCTCTTTTTGCTTACATCATTGTAACCCCTGGTTCCTGTTATCAGCTAAAAACATGACTTATTCGTAACATCTGTGTGCAAATTAAAACCACACTGACATTCCATCTCACCCCAGAAAGAATGGCTATCATAAATAAATCAAACCATAACAAATGCTGGAGGGGCTGTGGGGAAAAAGGAACTCTCTCCACTGTTGATGGGGGTATAGACTGGTGCAACCACTATGGAAATCAGTCTGGAGATTCCTCAGTAAACTAGGATTAGAGGTCCCATTCAACCCAGCTGTTCCCCTCCTGAGTATTTTTCCAGAAGAACCGAAAACATCATACCACAGTAATATATGTGCACCTATGTTTATAACAGTGCAATTTGTCATAGCTAAATCTTGGAGACAACCCAAATGTCCATCAACTGAGGAATGGATAAAAAAGATGTGGTATTTTTATACAATGGAGTATTACTCAGCTATAAAGAAAGCTAAACTGGAGGCTTTTGTAGGTAAATGGATACAACTAGAGACCATACTCATTAGTGAAATAAATCAGATACACAAGTGTAAACATTGTATTTCCTCCCTACTAGAGTCCTGTTTTATATAAGATACTGTTACCTGGATTTAGGTGGACAAATGTTATCTTTTTAAACTGCACTTATAAAACCTGGTATAATAGCTTTATTACCTCAGATACATTTTTTTTTCCTGAGACAGGGTCTTGCTATGTAGTTCAGGCTAGCTTTGAACTCATTATGTGACCCAGGCTGGCCTCAAACTCGCCACAATCCTCTTGGCTCAGCCTCCTCACTGCTGGGATTACAGGTGTGCACCACCACGCCCAGCCTCAGATACATTTTAAGAATTTCATCGCATCTTACTACCTGAGAGCCTTAAAGGTTTGAGAATCATGTTTTTGTCGTTGAAATGTTTGGTGATAAACACTGCTATTTTTGGCATTATAAGACAGTGTAGATTATAGGTATTATGTCCAAAATATGGTAGTTTTAAAATTCTTCAGTTTATCATTAAATTTTATGTAATTATAATAAGTTTTAGTTTAAAAGTATCTAGATTTTAATGTTCGACTTCATCTTTTTTTTTTTTTTTTTTTTTTTTTTGCGGTACTGGGGATCAAACTCAGGACCCTGCGCTTGCTAGGCAAGCACTTAATCCGACTTCATCTTAATAGGGTAAAAATTTTCCCTACATTCTCTCTTATTGAAGAATTAGGGTTAAAAATATGCCCAACATTGTGTGTTTACTGTATAAAATGTGTATGTATATGATTTTTGTTTTCAAAATTACTGCATAAAATGTGAAATTGGACAATTTATTTATTTTAGTTGGACAGTTTTTGCATTAGTTTTTATGTTATTAATTTGAAAAGATCAAAGGGAGAGATTTTTAGTATTATTTTAGTTTTTATTGTCTAAACTATTTTACAGAAGTTAAAGTGCAGTAAACTTTGTACTTCTATTAACTTTTTACAGAAGGATTTAATGGTATTTATATTGATGTTAGTTTGAGTTTTTTTGCTAATTGATACTAATACTTAAATGAAATACTATGATTTAGAGAATATCTGCTTTTATTGTCCCGTGTGAGGTTTTTTTTGTTTTTACTTTTTATTCTAAAAATTAGTTAAGTTTGTTAAATTAAAAACCTTTGTTAAAAAGAATTTGAAATGTAGGGGAGCTAGATTCAATAGTATAATGAACTTTTATCTGCTCTGTTCTCATTTGAAACATTTAATCATGGTAGCCACTTTTGTTGTATCTGTACTCAAATCTAGTTCTTTCTTTCAGTAGTATATTAGAGAAGTTTCTTGATATTATGCCATCCTATATTTTAGAATTTATCTCTAAAAAATAAGAACTTTGAAAAACATTCACAACACCATTATATATTTGAATAAAATTTCTTTTGGCGGGGGAGGGGGAAGACAGGGTCTTGCTATATACTTCAGGCTGGCCTTGAACTCACCATGTAGCCTAGGCTGGCCTCAAACTCACTCCTGGTTGCTGGGATTACAAGTGTATGCCACCACGCCTGGCCTATAAAATTTCTTAATACTGTTAAATAGTGTTAAAATTCCAGTTTTTAAATATTTTCTTGTGTCAAGATCTAGATAACTGGTCTGTAAAATTGGTTAATATATTTAAAAAATTTTTTTGTTGTATACATTGTCGTTTCATTTTCCCGCATTTTTTGCTTGCACGGTATTACTTGTTGAAGGAAGTGAGTAGTTTGTCTTGGTTTTTATCTTCCTTCTGTAGCTGGCTATTACATCTGCAATGCAGTTTAACCTGTTCTGCTCACCTGTAAATTGACATTTGAATATAGAGGCTTTGATCAGAATCGGAGCTAAGCTTTTTGTTTTGTTTTCTTTTCTCTCTCTCTGTCTCTCTCTTTTTTTTTTTTTTTTGTCTTTTTGAGACAGGGTCTTGCTGTGCAGTTTATGCTGGTTTTGGGCTCACTTTCTAGCCTGCCTTCCTTCCTTCCTTCCTTCCTTCCTTCCTTCCTTCCTCTTCTTTTTCTTTTGTCCTCCTTCTCTCCCTCCTCTTTCCCTCCATCTCCCTGCTTGCTTGCTTGCTTGTTTGCGTGCTTACTTTCTTTTCTTTCTTTTTTGGAGTGGGTAAGTGTTAATCAGATTGGGGGATTTGAGGATGGTTAAGGTTATTTCATGGGTAATTGAATGTTTTTTCAGGAGATGCACAATGTCTGGGTGCCTCTCTATCAGTGCTAATGGTGCCTAAATCTGTTTATTCTTTAAACATTCTAGTCCAGCATTTCATTCCTTATTTTTTGGTTGGA
The DNA here is from genome assembly GCA_004027595.1 of Dinomys branickii. Classification (NCBI taxonomy): domain Eukaryota; kingdom Metazoa; phylum Chordata; class Mammalia; order Rodentia; family Dinomyidae; genus Dinomys; species Dinomys branickii. Next base: position 32,516 of record PVLD010000875.1, on the reverse strand, counting down.
ATATTTTCATAAAGAAACTTCCCCCCTCATGTATTTCCTTCCTATAAAAACTCAAAGGAAAGGCAGAATAAATTTTTGAATCTTTTTATTTTTTGTTTTTCAAAGTAACATCTATTAGCGATCAGTTAGGTTTCCTTGTTATTGTGAACTCATGGATCTAAACATACATTCCATTGTTGTTCCTATGACAGCTTCTTTAAATTGGCTTCTGTATCTTTTTGATACAGTCCTGGTAATCTTTGTGAGCTTCCTTGCTATCATGTGACGTGATGGTCATGGGTCCTCCTGTGCCTAGTACTTTTGTTAGTTTTTTTTTTTTCCATTAGGTTATCTTCACTAAGAATATGAGACTTATTTTACACTGTAGTCATTATTGGATCTTCTTTGGAACCTGCATTTCCACTTCCTGTTTTAAAAATGTTATCAGTATATTCCTTTGTACTTAATTAGAAATTATACAGGTCTACTGGTGTCTCGTCAGATCACTAGGGGATTAGTCTAAAATTCTTGAGTTGCTGACTCTGAGTTCAGAGTTGTTACGTTAAATGAATTTACACTGATGATCTGTTTGTGTCTTGCTGAAGTTTGTTCATCTGAGCTGAAATTCTGATTTGTAGTAAGTAAAAGCAATGGTATATACATTTGAAGAAACAATCTTAAGGATTGCTTAGTCCACTGAATAAATTATACTGTGAAATCAATGTCATCTTTTATAAAAATACTGAAAATTTGTCCCTCAAAGTTTATTCCATAGTTTTATAATTTGTTCAGAATTTTAAAAGTTTGGTAAGGATTGCAAATTTCAGTAACTATTAGAAAATGAAAGATTTTTTTTCTTATTACTATTTCTGAAATGATTAAGTAAAAACTTATTTTAGGTGTGGTGGTACAGATATAGACAGTAGTAAGAGGGAAACCGTATAGAATGATAGGATACTGTTTTGTGAGATACACAAACAGGAACTTCATCGGTAAGACTGTTTATTATCTTTCTTGTACATACACGGAAACTTGCTCAAGGTCATCCAGCCAAGTGACAGAGCTAGTTCATGTCAAAGTGTGTGGTGTTAAAGTTTGTACCTTTCAAGAACAACTGTGAGAAAAGACACAGTCCTTGATCTAAGACAGTTGATTCTATACGGCACTAGGGTTAATGGTCAATTAAAGAATTAGTCTTTTGTTACCTAGGTTATTAAGTTTATTCAAGATCTTAATGGGTAAACTTTGTTTTTACTTAGAAAATATTTTAATGAAGTTGTAATACTGGCTTAGTGTGTGTGAACTTTTGAGCAGCTGGCCTGTAGCTAGTCCCTCTACCAAGCTGGGTCTTAATTTTCTTCTCTATAAAAGCTGAATTTGCTAATCTTAGAAACTTTCTTATTGATGACTTGTATATGATTTGTGAATACTGTGTTTTTGGATTTTTTATTTTATTGGTACATTTTAGATATACGTAGTGATAACATTCGTCATAGGGAATTTATACCTATACATAGTTTATCTTTCTTCTTTTTTCCCCATTTTCCTCCCTTGTGTTTTGGATCTGAAAAAAAAATAGTTTATTTCTGTGGTTTACTAATAGCTTGTTAAAATTATAAGAATAATTTTTATTACAGAAATTTTTGAGAAAGGGGAAAGCCACAGAAGTCCTCTCCATTTTTAAACCCAAGGACTGATAACATGTTGTCATACTTTTTCAACATTTTTCTAAATATTTTTAATGCATGTATTTGTAACCGAGTTACTTTTTTAAAGATTGTATGGGAAATCCTCTAAAATTTCTAAAACTTTAAAATAAGTGTAGATATTCTGTTGTTTAGCTGTTCTAAAAGTGTGATTCTTTAATGGGACAGATTATTTTGAGGTCTTCATTTGTGTTTACCATTATTTGCCTTTGTCACTTACGATTTTTCTCAGGATAAACTCTTGACTTAGTAGTGAAAGACTACTGACTAAATTTTGTAGTTCGTTCTTGTATGTTAAAGGGTTATTATCAGTTTGATACAGTCTTTTATTCAGAACAAAACTCTTAACTAGAACTGAAGTGAATAGTACTTGGAGAAAGACAAAAATATGTTAACCTAAGCAGGGATGTTTTTCATTAGAAAAATCTGCCAGAGTCTGTTCTGGGATCAGCACTCTTTGGTTCCTGAGTATTTCTGTGTGTTATCAGTGCTGTTAGAGTCAGTGCTGTTAGAGAAAAGCTCCTAGAAGGTGCCAGAGAAGCAGAAGACACTTGGTTTGATTATATTCAATTTAAAGAGTCAGAAAAGTGAATGGATATTATAAGCAAAAGATTTTCAACGATAAGAGCTGCCTTGGAATATTTCTGTGACTATTTACTTTCTTTCACAAGTCCTGTTTCCAAGGTGCTTTAGATGCTCTGTACCAGGATCATGTGGAACATCTACCCAAGAGTTACCTAACAGTTGGGATTTTTTAGACTTTCTTACAATATCTTTGTGGCTTATGAAAAAACATTTATGGGGCCAAATGTGAGTGGTCTAATGTTTGGAAATTCTTTTTAGGCAAAGGGGCTGATTTGAGTAAGCCTCCATGTCGAAAAGCCAAGGAAATCCGAAAAGAAAGGAAAATGTTAAAACTCATGCAGCAAAACCCAGCTGGAGAATTTCAGGGTTTCCAGGCTCAAGGTCAGGCACCATCTTCGTTCCCACCAAAGGCTAAATCGAACCAGCCTAAATCACTTGAAGACTTAATATTTGAATCTTTACCAGAGAATGCATCACACAAGTTAGAGGTACTTTGGAGGGTTTTTGTTGTTTGTTGTTCGTCTTCTGTTGTGTACCTTGTTTAATTCCTTTGAAGTTACATTTATTGGTTGATGTTTGCAATTTAGATAAAAAATAAAAGGGAATTGAGTATAGTGGTATTTGTATTACTAAATTAACTGCTATTTTTAAAAGTGTGTTTTGAAAATACTTTAGAGAACTAGCTATTAAAACTGAAAACAATTCCAGTTTTAACATATTTGTTATTAAGGAGGGTGCTCTGGCTTTTTATATCCCTGGATTGAACATAGCTAAAACAAGAAAGATAGTCTTTAAAATTTCATTTTAGAAATTTACACAGTAAAAGATAATTTACATAGTAAAAGAATAGATCATACTAGGCAAACTGCTATTTTATTCATTATAAAATTCTGATATTGATTGAGGCAGCAACCCTTGTTACATATGTAAACCAGCATTTGGGGATTAACTAAATCATTAAATTATAATACTAAAATTCTCTCTCATGAAGTACTCCCAACAAATGTAGGCATAATATGAATAATTTTAGAGCTCTTTTTCCCAAACTTAATTGCATTTCTAAATCAACCCAAATTCCTCAATATTAATTTTATACATGTAAAATTCTTCTTTGCTGAGTGTAGATTATTCCTATAATCTCAATTATTTGGGGCGCTGAGATAGGAGAATTGTGAGTTTCATGCCAGCTTGAGAAATGCGCTCTCACAAAAAAAAATTCTTAAACATTAGCCATACTGATTTTGTCATATTTTCTCTTACTTTCTCTCTCTTTTTCTTCCCCTTCCTTCCTTCCTTCCTTCCTCCTTCCCTCCCTCCCTCCCTCCTTCCCTTCCTTCCTTCCTTCCTTCCTTCCTCCCTCCCTCCCTCCCCCCCTTCCCCTTCCCCTTTCCTTTCCTCTCCTCTTTTTGAGACAGGGTTTCAGTATGCAGTTCAGGCTAGTCTTGAGCTCAGTTTGTAGCTCAGGCTGGCTTTGAATTCACAATAATCCTCCTGCCTCAGCCTCTTGAGTGCTGGGATTACAGGCATGCACCACCACACCCAGCCTGCTTTTGTCATATTTTCATACCTGATTTGTAACTGGTCAGCTTTTGACTATATAGTTTAATATTATCTAATATCTCTTAATGTTATGCATAAGATAAAAATTAACTTTGATGTATTCTAAACCTTCAGTAAATACATGTATGATCAGACATATTTTAACAACTACTTAAACATTTTATGAAGTGCTTTTGATGACAAATAGTAATGTGTTCAGGGAATCAACACCTCACATAACAGTTCTAAGGCAGCATCAACTTTTATTTTTTAATGTAATGTGACCCAGTCTATGTAGAGGATCCAGTGGATATCACTCTTGTCTTACAGAAGAATTTGTTCATGGCACACAGGAGGTTTCCATTGTACCTTTATTGTATTACATTCAATTTTGTTTCACTAATACTTTTTAACTGGTTAGTACATGATTAATGTTAAAATATATGTCAGCCATTACTCTGTGCAATTACCCCTTTTAACTCATCCCCATTTTACATCTGAAAGAACCCATTCACAGGAGGTTAATTTACTTAGCGAAGATGGTGACGTCATAGGATTTGAACATAGAAAATCAAACTCCAGATTCTTCATTTTGAAATATGCTGTGAAATATAAACGTGTGAGGGTTGTATTTTTTACTTACAAAATAAAGTTGTAAGTTTAAAGTTACTGATAATGAAAGTGGCTGAAAACCAGTCTTATTTTCAATCTTTGACTGATTGACGGTGAGTTGTGTGCTACTAAAATTAAACAGTGTATATTTATAGTTATGTCATGACTGCTGGAAGTAGCCTGCCTGTGTATAATACAGGCAGGCCTGTATAATTTAGTCATCAGAAGTGAGGATTAGAATTTGGAGGGAATCCTCATTTGCCTTTCTAAGAAGTCAGTAAGAGGCAAAGTTACTTTTGTTTATTAACTAACTTGTTTTTTACTGTTAATATATCTTTAGTATTTGTTGAAACTCCTCAGTTTTTGATTGGGAGTTACTGTTAATGTGTATTCCACAGAACGAATAATTGAATGAATTAATGAACATTGTTTTTTAACTCCTTCTGAAGGTGAGGGTGGTGAGATCATCTCCACCAAGTTCTCAGTTCAAAGCCACATTTCAGGAGTCTTACCAGGTCTATAAACGTTACCAGATGGTTATTCACAAGGACCCACCTGATAAACCAACTGTGAGCCAGGTCAGCAGGCCAATTGTAATTTTTCTATGTAAACAGAATTTTCCCCTCCATTTGCTATTATTGTATGAAACCTCGGTTTATTTTTGGTGCATTGTATTCATATAAAATCTGTGGCATATCTGCATGGAGATGGACATTCTGAAAGTGCAAATTTTACTTAGGACCGTGTTAAGTACCAGTCACATGTAATTTCAAAGTGGAAAGGAACATGTAAAGTTATCTTTATTTAAAATCACTATTTCTGGATGAATTTATTTGAAAGTGAATAATAGAGCTTTGAATTAAAATATCTATGAGAAAAAATTTATTTTTATGGTAAACACGTCATCTGATGTGGTTAGTATGTTTTATTCATCTTCATAACAGGTCAGTTATTCTTTATTAATGTATTACCCACTCACAACTGTGAAGAGCTAGAAAAGTAAGGCAGTGGAGTGTTTTAATAGACATCCTTATATGCATTTAATTTTGTAAATCAAATGACCCAAGACAAATCTGGAATGGAAAAGAACCTTAAAATTCCTTAATACAAGTAAAGATTACAAAAGTGGGGCTGTGACCATTAGCAAGTCTTAACTAGAGAACCACCTAGGTGAATAGAAGAAAAATTGTATAATTCAGTCACCAGAAGCAAACAAATAAACAAAAAATCCCCCAAAACAAAAAAATTCTCTTGGCCCTTGTGTGAAGGTTTTTCTTTGTATTATATATAGTTAGCACTCAGGCTATGTGCCAGTCAGCTCTTCTAGGGTTTCTTCATTTCATGACATATTTAAGCACTGAGCTTTGGAAGTGGATTTGCGGAGATCTTACTCTAGCCTCACCTTCAGAAGCATATCGTTAGGTAGAAATGTTTCAATAGCATTTGCTTGTATTTTCCTTGCTCTGAAGGTGAGGTTAGTACCTGTCTCCTTTGAGGACCCAGAGTTCAAGTCGTCCTTCAGCCAGTCCTTTTCTTTATATGTCAAGTATCAAATGACCATACACCAGGATCCACCTGATGAATGTGGGAAGACCGAGGTACTGTTTGTTAAATGTTTTTTTTTCCTACTTGACAAGGTTGTCTGTAAAGCATTTTATATCATTTGCTTAGCTTTTAATAAGTAGAGCTCATGTTCCTTTCAGTGTGTATTGCTGAACTTCTGTGAAAACAAGTCATATGTATTAAGCATTTTAAATCCTCCAGAAACAAGGACTGCAAATTCAAGACATGTTCTGTGCAGTGTTTGGTTGAGGGAGCTGAATATGACATGTTTCTAAGTTTTGTTGTCCGGCCCAATTCAGCAGATGTTACTCAGTGCCCGTGGTTTGTCACAGGACAAACTGAAGAGTCAATCTTAAAGGAATTGATGATCAAATGGGAAAAACACACCACTAAGCAAAAATATCTTAACATAAAGAGAGTGGGAAAGGAATATGTTGAGATTTTTACATAGAGCATCATTTAATGAGCAGTTTATTGAGGATCTGTATTTCCCACACTGGACATGTCAAATGAATAAAAGATTGCATAACTGTACCAGTGGGAAACTATGTTGGAAGAAAGGTATCAATAGATGAAGAGGAATTAGTTTTGATTTTTTGTCTGATTGGGTTTTCAATGTGATATAGAACATGTAGGGTAAAGAGAGGAGTTAATACTGTGTGTTTCCTGAGAGGACTGATGCCTAGAGTGGTAGAGTCTTCTACTTAAAAGTGTGGGCTGCACTGATCTGTAAACCCGTTGTCTAGATTCAACCATTGTTAATTTTTTATTTTGATCATTTTAGCTTAATTATATATCCTGATATTTTACATCTCAATTCTCTAGCATGCATCTCCGAAAATGAGACATACTTCTACAAAGCACAATGTAATTATAATAGTAAGAAAATTTATTTTGAATACCTAGTATATAGTACTTACTTTACATTTTCCTATTTTTAAGACGTTACTATTTCATCAATGTTCATGTGTTCTATTTTGTTATACCATTGTAGATTCTTCTATTCTATAATAGTTTGTGCCTTTTAACTTTGTTCACATTGGTCCCTTTCCCCAACATTCGTACTTTTGAAACTTCCAAAGTATTTGAACAGAAAAGTTAAAAGAATACAGAAAGCATCCAGATGACATTCAGCAAAATTTTCCAGTTGTTAAGAACTATCAAATTTGATGTTTTCTTTCCTTCTCCTTTTTTGCCTGAAACATTTGAAAATAACTTGTGGATTTAATGACACTTTACCTGTAAAAGTTATACATGCTCTTTCTTATAGGTATAGTTCCCCTATATAACAGTGATATATATTGTTTCTCACAAGTTAATAGAAAGTTTTAGTATATGTACTGCCAAAGCGAGCACAGTGAACAGAAATTCTTTAATACTACAAATTGTAGTCACATGTTCCAGTTATATACTCAAATACTTTTTATAGATTTTAAGAAAAAAATACAAGTTCCAGTCAAGGTTCACACATTGAATGAGCTGTTACGTTCATGCTATGTTTACAATGTGACTGTTTGGTTCTTTGGGGTTATTTAGTCTTTTGAATCTCTCTTCAGTCTCGCTATATTTAGAATTTGTTTTCTATTAATTAGACTCCTTAAATGTTATTAAAAGTGGACATGTTTTTTGTTGTGCATGAGTTTATTAGAGAATCTTTTATTGAACTGTAATATACATAGAGAAAATCACATATGTATTTAGATTGCTTTTTTGGTTTTTTTTGGTACTAAGACTCAAACTCAAGACCTTGTGCTTGCCAGGCAGGTGCTGTAAGAGTGAGCTATATCCTCTGGCCCCACATACATATTTAGATAGAGGAACTTTCACAAACAGAATGCTCTTGGGTAATCCATTGTCTCTTTTTTTTATTTTAAAGAATAAAGGGATCAGGGGCTGGGGATGTAGCTCAGTGGAGTAACTGAGTTTGATCCCCAGTACTGCCACAAAAAGGGATCAACAAAATTTCAAAACAAGATAATAGGGTAACAATGATTGAAACGTTATGTATTGTTATCTTTAAATTAGATACTCAGAGTACAAGATAGCAGCACTTGATTGTTCAAGCAATATTAGCACAAATCTTTCTTTTCAATGAACTAAGAAATTAGTAGTATAACTATCTTTGTGTATGTCTATATGTATTTATCTATATCTATATTTTTTACATTTTTGCTTTTCCCTTTTCTCCATTCCCTCAATTTCTCTTTCCTTTTGAAATTTCTTCCTATTTTATCTATTATTTATTTATATCTATTACACATTTTGGATCTTACTCTTTGAACTTCTCATACTAGGAAGACAAGAGGATGTTACACATGTGCATCTGGTTTATTTCACTTATGAGTATGATCTCAAGTTGCATCCATTTACCTATAAAAGTCTCCAGTGTATCCTTCTTTATGGCTGAGTAGTACTCCATTGTATAAAAGAAAACCCCACATCTGCTTTATCCATTTCTCATTTGAGGACATTTGGGTTGTTTCTAAGATCTAGCTATTACAAATTGTGCTGCTATAAACATGGGTGCACATATATCACTGTGGTATAATTTTAATTCTTCTTGGAAGACAGCCTGCAGAGGGATAGCTGGGTCAAATGGGACCTCCCATCCTAGTTTTTTGAGGAATCTCCACACAGATTTCCACAGTGGTTGTATCAGTCTGCACTCCCACCAACAGTGGAGAAGGATTCCTTTTTCCCCACAGCACTACCATCATTTGTTATGGGTTGATTTCTCTGGGATGAGGTGGAACCTCAGTGTTGTTTTAATTTGCATCTCTTGATTGACCAATGATGTTGAACATTTTTTCATATATTTATTTGCTGTTTGTATTTCTTTATCTGAGAAGTGTGTATTCATCTCAGATGCCCATTTTTGGATTGGATTTTTAAATTTGGAGGTCTGATTTTTTTTTTTTTTTTTTGGCTGTACTGGGGATCGAACTCAGGACCCTGCGCTTGTTAGGCAGGTGCTTATTCCACTGAGCTATATCCCCAGCACCGGAGGTCTGATATTTTTTAGTGCTTTATACATTCTTGATAGTAATCTTGTCTGTGGAACATCTGGCAAACACTTTTTCCCACATTGTAGGCTGTCTCTTCACTGTGTTGTTGGTTTCTCTTGTTGTGCAAAAACTTCTCAGTAAGATGAGATCCTAGTTGATTCTTTGTGATACTTCCTGTGCGATCAGGGTTTTATTCATAGTCTGCCTACACTACTGTCTTCAAGAGTTTTACCTTTTCTACCTTCCGGCACATTTAATGCTTCTGTATTAATATTTAGATCTTCAGTCTATTTTGAATTTAGTACATAGTGAAAGATAGGGATCCAATTTTAATCTTTGACATGTGCAGAACCAGTTTTTCTAGCACCATTTATTTAAGAGGCTATCTTTCTTCCAGTGAATGTGTTTGTTACCTTTGTCAAAATAAGGTGGCTGAGTATGTCTGGAGTTGTTTCTGCATCTTTTAATCTGTTTCACTGATCTTTGGGTATGTTTTTTTGCCACTCCCATGCTGCTTTTATCATAGTAGCTTTATAGTATAATTTCAAGTCAAGGATTGTAATGCCCCCTGCCTTGCCTTTGGGACAACCAGTTCTCAAATTAAGAAATTGGTTGTTACCAGCCCCTCAGGAGCTGCTTCACTAGGTGCTCCATTGCTAGGTGTCTGTGTTAGCGCTGGACTCACTTTTATTGCCTGGACTGCAGGGCACATCCTATGTGCTTCACATTGTTTGAAACAGTATTCTTTTGACTGCCTGGATGAAGCTGGTAGAAATGTGATTCAGTGGAATAGCATTAAGACAGTTTTTCTCCATTTGTCTAGAAACACACAATCATTACATTCAGTATCCTGTACTATTTTTAAAAAAATTTTTATAAGTTTTTAAAAAATTAATAAACTTTATCTTTTAGAGTTTTCCATGAAGATTTTATTTGGGGGAAGAACTTTATGTATTATCAAATCATATTTCCAGGATGAAGAAGTAAATCTGAATTGCATATTTTTACGTTAATTTTACAAAATGTCCCTTTAAAATTAAAAAATTGAAGCCTTCAGAGGGTTAGAGATAATGGTCTGATGACTGTCTGCCCTCCCAACCCCGTTTCCCCAACGCTGAGCTTCAGCACTGTTCACACTTGGTCCATCTTATTCCCCTTGAGACTCTTTGTTGGAGTATCTGGAAACACACCCCAGCCCCATGAACGGTAAATATAATTTGATGGCCAGTGTGGAAAATAAAAAGTAAAAGGCTCTGGTAGATCTGTTTTGACCTGTGGAGACAGAAAAGGACTGGGCTTTGGTCTCCTATGCCAGGTGGTAATTAGGATATTAGCCATATTTTTTCATCTTGGCGCAGCTGTCTCCCTGTATGGGGTGTGTAGCTTTGTGTGCTCACAGTCCAAGAAATATGGGTAGTTTTCTTCCATTTATTAGAAGTGATTTTCATTGAGGTATTAAAGTGATAATTGCAGATGACTCTGCTTATGGACTTACTTACGTGTGTTCTGGAGCTTAACCTAGAAGACGCTTTCAACTTTCTTTTTCTCTTAATCGTTTTACTCTATATATGTGGAAATCATGAAGCTTATAATTGAAAATTATTCATTGTGTCAGAGAATTGACATTCCCTTTCATTTATTCAGAGATCAATCACATATAGAAATATAGTATTTTATAAATGTTTAACTCTTGCATAATTAGCTGAATGTGTGATGGCAGGATCTGACCATTTAGTATTTATATATTTTCTGGGAGATCTTGGGATCATCTCGGGGCCTCTTTATGCTAAGAGTGGCATCACAAAACTATATCCCCAGTCCTTAAATAAGTTTAGGGCCATGGCTAATGTCTATAAAGTAGAAGGCTTAGATAATTATTTGTATAATTTAATCAAAAGCTACTTCTTATGAATAGCTTGTAAGCCAGAGCTCACTGATGTATTGTAGTCTTGTTTCATAGTTTCTACTAAGACATTTGCTACTAACACAGTAGTAGTTAAGTTACCAAAGCTTTGAATCATTTACTTAAATTAATTGAAGCGAAGAAAGTACTATTGAATTCCAAAAATAATGTCACTTTTTGTGGAGAAACAATGAAGTGGAGTTGAAGGTAGCACTAGGAACATTTTTCTTAAAGTTTCTTTTTGTTAATAATTTCCTAAACTTTATCCCAGTTCACAAAATTGTAGCCTCATACAACTTTAGCGGTAAAAGGATCTGATTATAAAAAGTTTATTTGTTTAGAGAATTACAGAATTTATCCACAGGAAATGAGTGGTTAGTGACAGAACAATGTCTAGAAATTTTGGGGTAAGAATAGACTGTGGTTTGCCATGTTAAATTGGCCTAAATGATTAACAGAATAACTGATGTTAATAAATGAAGGGGACAATATAAGCAGACTTTTCATATAATCAAAACATTTTTATTGCTAACATTTTGTGTATTCTACTAATGTAAAATGACAGCAGACTTTTCATATAATCAAAACATTTTTATTGCTAAGATTTTGTGTATTCTACTAATGTAAAAGGACAGTTTTCTCGCAGTACAATGTGTTCTCTAACAGAATGCTGAGTAGGTCTTATCTGTTGATAATGGCTCTTACATTTTTTCAGGAGTATTCTGCTCATGTTGTATTTCAGGGAGACTTGACCTCTTATTTTTTGTAAAGTTACTGCTATCATCCATTATTCTTTCTTTCTTAGTGTTAATTCTTGTTATATTAATTTGGCTAGTATTAGTGGCCTTTCTAACTTGTAGTTTCTTAATGTGTTTGTTAAGATTCTTGTTGAGTACTTACTGTGTGCCAGGTTCTGTTGGAGAAGCATTTGGTACAGTTAGCAAATCAGGAATAAATCATATAAATACCCTTTGCTCTTCTGAAACTGACATTGTGGGGTGTGGGTGTGAATGTCAGAGACAGTGGTTAAACAATAAGCATAATAAAGTAGTAGATTGTATAGTAAGTTAGCAGGGGACATTATGGGAAAGTAGAGCTGCTGTAAGGGAGGGTTAGTGGGAGTATGGGTTATTAGCTTGGAAAGTAGATCATTAAACTTGTTGTTAATAAAGTTACAGTCAAGAAGAACATGGGAAAAGGAGCTTGAAGGATTCTTCTATGACTTGCAGACTATTACGTAACACAAGCATACCGATTTCGAAAAAAAGAAATACCTTTTTGTGTTCTTATTTTCTTTGGGGACTTTATCTTTGATTGAATGCCTGAAGTTCTGGAGTTATTGGTACCTGACTCAATGTGTAAATTAATATAATAATAACTACTATAGTTAATTTGTACATTAAAGTGTAAATAAGATTTTTATTGTCATACTTTAATATATATGAAAGCCTTATGTTTTGTCTAAGGTCTAGGTGTATTCAGAAGAGATAGCACCAAGTGATTAGTCCTTTTAGCTACATTGCTAACAAATGGAATACAGTGTACCTGTTAAAAAAGAGGGATTCAGAGTATCAGAGTATCACCTTAAACATTTGCCCCCTTATTCCCCATTAATAGGATAAACAAGATCTTAGTTTTTAAACATTAGTTTTGACTTTCTGTTAAGTACAGATTTAATTCTCATTCTCATTCTCATTCTCATTCTCATGAAAAACTTTTGAAATGAGCACTAGCTATGTCTTTAGGTTACTTTTAAAGGCTTCATTTTTTGCAGTGTGTGAAACAAATATTTCTTTTGTGAAATCAAATTAATTTCTAAGAAATTTCACTTATGACATTCCTAACATAAAATTTATTTTCTACTGCCAGGAAATAGCTAATTTAAACTAGGATAAATATATACCAGAAATTGTATGTAGGAGGATGAGAAGGGAATCTAAAATATTACTTATGTAATTTACAATTAACTGAATTAAGATTTAGGTTGATAATTATGAAACTCTAAATTCCTTTTTGCTTTTGCCTAAAAAGACCAATCCTTTGAGCAGCTAACAAAGAAAAAGCTCCTGCCCAATGTGGGGCTCGGAAGGACCCATCCTTTGAAAATTTTTAAGAGGCCTAATACCATGCATTAAGTGAGAGATAAGGAAACATGATCAGTAGAAATATTTCATTTAATGCAAGAAAATTCTGGATAATTGATATGAGCAGTTACAAGACTTTAAATTCAACTTTGACAAATAGAGATAACTTTGGTGTTCTTTGGGTTAGAAATTATTGTTTTGTTTTTACTTTTGAGACAAAGTCTTACTATATAGTTCAGGCTGGCCTCAAGCTCACAGCAGCCTTCCCTGCTGCAGCTTCTTGAGTGCTACCACACCTGCCTGACTAAAAAAAAATTTTAAAATGTGGCTTATCTTCACAGAAATTCCCTTTTGGTGTTCAGTGCTTTCCTTTTCATTTGAATACTGGAATTTAACTATGTTCCTTATGAAACAGAAAAGGGCTTTCAGGAATTTAATGGCTTAAATGGCTTATTTGTTGAATATTTTATATTACTTAGATAAAAACAATTGATTAATATTACTGAGGTCTTTTGACAAAATTAGAAATGTCTATTTCTCAATTATACCCCCTTCTCTTGTCCTAAATTTGCATGGTTAATAACAAATCTTGGAAAAAGAAGGAACTAAATGTAGTAGGTAGGAGATGAAGCAACAACTTTGTGCTCTTAGAAAACCTTGGTAAGTAATGGGTGCTTCTCTGCAGACCGCGACAGGGTGTATGAAATAAGCTGCCAGTGACTGGGAGAGTGACAGTAGCAGGCATAGAGATGCTGCTTTGAGATGCTGCTTACTGGGAGAGAAACAGGCGGATCAGCAGCTGTGGTGTGTGAATGTCGATCTGTTTGTTTTCTTATTCTCTTTTTAGGAGATTAAAGGATTTAACAACTGGCCCTGAGACCTTTTATGTATGAACTCAATTCAATTTAAGGCCATTAATCCTTACGTTCTTTTTAAACATTTAAGATAGGACAGTTAATTGACAGTTAAATTTTTCATAAGTTTTATCACATTAACAATATTATCAATATTATCGCAGAAAATTTACCTGTTTAAGTTTGAAGAGCCAAATGTCTGGCAGGTTAGTCCTATTTTCAACTAGATTAAGTCAAGAAATAATCTTTAAAATGAGTAGATCAAGAGTATGACTATGTTTTGCATCTTGTTATTTCTGGAATGATGTATATTCCTACCTAAAAAATCAGTAAGAAATTCTGCAAAACAGGCTAAAATTTTTATTTTCTCAATATTATTTTTGAATAGGATCTCTATAAATTGTACCCATTATTTCTTATTTACTAGCTATCTTAATAGAGCTATGTTAAAAAAACATTATTGAGGTATTACAAGCTACTCACTGTAGATGTACTCTTTTTTTTCTTTTTGAGACAAGATCTAACTATGTGGTTTTGGTATCTAATCTGGCCTTATGTAGCCTTGATTGGCCCTGAACTTGCAGTCTTCCTGCCTCAGCCTCATAAGTGCTGGAATTACAGGCATATGCCATCATGCTTGACTTTTTTTTTAATGGATCTTTTTTTTTAGTAGTTTTGCCTTTGCAGCAACATTGACACATAGTCTTTTCTTACTCTGGTGAGATACCATGGAAATGCTTTTAAAAAGACATCTACTTTTGCTGTCAAAATCAGTATATATGCAAAATGTATTTTGTAGTCATATTTGCTTTTTTCTAATTGTTCCTTTTAAGACATTGGTATATGTACTGAATGTACAAATACATTCTACTGAATATAGTGGGTTTAATCATGAGAGCTCCACCATCTAACCAACTAAAGTGAAGTGTGGAATCTTTTCGTTTTGCTGGAATAGTGTGAATATACATCTTGTGATTTATTATTCTATTTTTGCTGTTTCAGGGTTGAAAACTTTTTATGTATTTCATAGTTGGCAATTCAAACAAGACAAGAAGTTTTGGCTCTTTTTTTTTTTTTTTTTTTTTGGTTCTGAGACTCAGACTCAGGACCTTGAGCTTGCTAGGCAGGCGCTTGTGCCACTGAGCTATACGCTGGCCCTTTGCTCTGTTTTGAAGAAGCTATAGCATAAATGGTGCTCATACACATGAAAAAGTTGTTTATAATTTAGTGGAACTCCACAGGGATACTAGTTTTCTAAGGCAGTATTTTAAGTATGGATGTAGAATAAAGTGCATTTATAGGATATAATGCATAGAAACCCTACAGTATCAAATATCTGATTTTTAAAATAGAAATTCACCATGCTTTGTTTTTCTCCTTTGTTAAATTGGATAGTATTTGAGCTGGCTCT